>JAGSMP010000367.1:0-600000 GCA_029286625.1 Parnassius orleans
CTGAGAACTAAGATGGAATGCCTTTTTCTAGTAAAAGAGTCTCCGGTTCTCTACGATACGAGACATAACATAAATTAAATTAAATTAAATTAAATTATGGTGTATTTTAAATTGTTATTTTCTATTTAATTTACCGTGCCGAGAGCCGTGGTAGCTCAGATGGTTGCGCTCGCTGTAAGTTTCACAGTACGCGAGCAACCCGGGTTCAATGAAATTGTTAATTGCAATTTTAAGTGCTGATTTACCACGTGCTCGGCGGTGAAGGAAAACATCGTGAGGAAACCTGCATGTCTAAGAAATCAAAAAAATATTTCGAAGACAGAAGTTCGCCAACACGCATTGGGGCAGCGCGGCGGACATTTTGCCCTAAAACCCTCTCAGAAATGAGAGGAGGCCTGTGCCCAGCAGTGGGACGTATATAGGCTGTAACTTTACTTTACTTTACTTTACTTTACTTTTATTTTATTTTATTTTGACATGATGACTCACTGATAGTTATTATTTTTTATATTTTATGGCTTATAGAAATGGACTTCAAAGTAGTTCCACTAATGCAGCACTCTCTGGATGCACATAAACCACGTCTTAGGCCCCTAACGACACATTCAGTTTATACTGTAGATCGCCGCTTATATAACAAGTAAGAATGCCTTCTTGACTTTAGCATTTACATTACATTTAGCATTTAGGAACTAGCTTTAACTCGACTTTACTTTACGTGAAATTCAAAGATCACAATGTAATTTTTGTGACGCATATTCAAGACGTTGAAACCCGAAGGGGAGTTCATATTTTGAAAGTTATTCAATAAAATTTAAATTGATACTAGATCAATGCAAAATAACGTAAAATAATGCACAATTTATTTCAAAGTCTTAGCTCTCAGTACACCTTCTTTTAATTCGCAAAAGTCAACTGCTGGCCATAGGTCTCTTTTGTTTGGAGGATTTGCCTGGCAGGCGGATTGGGGATCGCAGTACCAGACATCTCGCGTCATTGATGCTGCTCCCCGTGGCCAGTCTATATATTTTACGTCTGCATACACGGATGGCTATATCGCAATATATGAGAAGCCAACGAGATATTTCGGGGTTTCACATAGTCGCCTCTAACAACACTCACGGGACGAAATGTGGTAAATGATTCTCTTACGCCGTCATCACACAGTTCAGTGCAACTAGTCTCCTATCTATACAGATAATAAATCTGAAGAAAAGTCGTGTCTATAATTCTAATATTTTCTGGAAAAAACAAGTCCACGGGACTAAATAAAGGGCACTGAAGCCAAATTAGTGGTTTTTAGAATTTTTGTCTGTCTGTCTGTGTATTTCCGATCCACGCAAAAACTACTGAACAGATTTCCATTAAATTTGTTTGTAGGTAGTTAGGGACTCAGGGCAACTTATAGGTTACTTTTATCCGATTACGGAACTTCAAAAAGGAGGGTTAAGTATTTTCCTTCCTTTAGACGTTAATTTTATTTTATATGATTGATTGATGTATTATTTTAAAAATAAAATATTCGTAAATAAAGCCTAAAATTAGTTTTAACCATTGCGTAATAAATTGAACTATGCCAATAATCTACGTAAATTGTATCTAATGTAAAATACAAAAGTAGTAACATTTAAAACTATTTCATTACACCGCTGCTAGAATATTTTGACAGAAGCAAAATTTTTAATAGAATCTACATCACTTCATGTCTAATTTACGTAAAAATGTTCGCAGCTTTGTTGTGCGATTGAGTTACCCCAGTCCCACCCCAATTTATTGTCTGAGTACTAGAGGGTATCTACAGTATTGGTTTTCATAGTTTTAATCTAATAATAATGCCATCTACTTACTGCTAAATGAACTAATAATAAGTAACTGATCAAATTAAAAACAATTCTATTAAATACTTATTGTTGTAGCATCAAAAAATGTCAGACTTATCGGTGGCCACTGTCCTGATAAAAAGTAACTCTCACTTCTGGTAGCTCAGATGGTTAGCGCTCGCTGTAAATTTAACTATATGCGGGCAATGCGGGTTCGATCCCCGCCGGCACCAATGAAATTGTTAATTGCAATGTTAAGTGCTGATTTACCAACCGTTTAGCTGGTGAAGGAAAACATCGTGAGGAAACCTGCATGTCTGAGAAATAAGAAAAAATTTCGCAGAGATGTGAAGTTCGCCAACACGCATTCTGGCAGCGCGGCGGACATTTCCTTGCCTAAAAAAACCCCCTCAGAAATGAAGGGAGGCCTGTGCCCAGCAGTGTGACGTATATAGGCTGTAACTTTAACTGTTGAATGACTAATTACTAGGTAAATGAAACACACAATCGTGCAAAAGCTTCTTTTCAGTTTTTAGGAGTTTTATTTAAGCAAATACGAGAGCCGTGTAGTTCGCCGTAAGATTTCATAGCACAGGAACAAAAAGTGTACGATTCCCGCGAGGACCAATGAAACTGTTAAGGAAATTTTATTTGCTTATTTTCCACGTGAGCAAAGAAATGGTAAAGAATAACTTCGCGGGGAAACTTTGATGTCCGAGTAGTTTTAAAATTTGTGAAATTTAAAATTTCTTGGACATGTGAAAACCGCTATAGTGCGACTATAGGTATTTAGGAGCACTGTGCAGAGTAGTAAAACGTACGTAAGCTGCTTCTTTACTTTTAATGAGACTTTAATAACAGTTTGTCACATATTAAGATTAGCTTTCATATTTTCAGACATACCTATTAAATTTTTGTGAGAGAAGTTAAAATATATTAACTTTTAGGTATATGATAAGTCGGTCATCCCGTGTTGAGTCAACTCAATCAACTCTTTTTGTCTTAAAACTCGCTGCGGCCTGTTCTCAGTAGTGGGATGTATGTAGGCTGCTGCTTTTACTTTTAATAAGGCTATTCACTGCTGATCATAGGCTTCCCATCGTTTGTCAAATAAGCCTGATATTTGCAGTAATGTCCACACTTGGCAAGCGGGTTGGCAACCGCAGCTTTTAATTACATTGCGCTGTTATCAGTAAGATGCTGCACCCATCTCCTATTTCAGTTATTCTCTGTCACCGCCTATGACACCCACGAGTCCAAATTGGTTAGTGGTTTCTTTTCCGCCGCCTCTACATGGCTAATATATTTCTACTCCGTCCATCATTTCGATTCCCCATATTGATTCGTCGTATATATTCATAGTTATTTATATGTACTAATTATACTCTCTCCTTGTCCGAGACGTTCTTTACAACATGTAGTACGCCGTATTTTATACCAGTACCATCACAGTTATCCAAGCTCCTAAAAAAATTTTGGAACGGCAGATATATATAGCAGATATATACAACACTATATCCCCTGTACGTCAAATGCAATGTCATTACGTTTTTTGTGCCAGCCGTCACGGTGTGTTTATTATAAATTTTGTTATAAAATCAAATATGTTGTGTAATATTAAATGTTTTGTATCCAAAACCTACCACAACTGTATTTATTACATGCTTGCGAGGTAATATTGGGTTATACTTTGGAAAAGAAGATATTCAAAATGGAGCAAACTGATTAAAGGTAAACAAGAATCATCTTGTTTCGAGATACGTGTAAAATCTAAAAAAAAATCACTTATTAATAAAGTCAGATTCACTGTGTATCGAAACACTTAATAACAAGTATGATTAATTATCAATGAAAATCCACTATTAAGCTTTAATAACATAACCTCGTCACTCGTAGAATATGAAATAATAATAGGTATTTCCAACCAATAAATGTAGGTTGAGATATATATATATAGATACGTTGAGAAATTGGAGTGATATATTTAATATGTTTTTCACTTTCGTGTTCAATTCGTCTTTTGAGCATTAGTTTGGCAGTCGCCATTTATCATAGTCATTGGGCAAAATTGCGCACATGCAGGTGATTTTGGCACAGTATTGGGCAAATAGAAAAGGAAAATACTCAGGCTGATACACTATCACCATCTTGTTGGACAAGATATTATGCAATACTGAGATACAAAATAACTACTATGGGCTTTAAACTGCTGGGAAAAATATATTACATGAGTTATATGGATATGCTACAAATAGACCATTAGAACTATTACTTGAATATATATGGGTTCATGTATATATAATAAAATAAGAGTTACATAATATTCATCCACCTTCTGTGTCGAAGGGGAGGCCTATGTTCCGCAGTGGACTTATAGGCTGCAACGGATGGATGGAAAATATGACATGGAAGTAAGAAAAGATGTGATATGAGAACCGTTTTACCTTGATATTGAATATCAAGAGGTTACAGGTTAAATAGTCTTAAAAGATTATACATTTTAATCTAATTGTTTAGAAAAATCTGAAAGATTGAATATAAGCTATTATTTTAATTATATCCTCTTGGATTTACTTGGCTCCATACGGTGCTTATGTGAAACCAATTTTGCATGTCTGCAAAAAAATAATAAAATTGTCCACCATCATATGGAATTACAATAATTGTCTTAAAATATTAAATGAATAATAAAAAGACAACAGTTAGCCTGTAAATTTTTCATGACCTTAGTTTTAATGTAAATTTTAAGAAATTAACAAACTATAATTAAAAAACTCGGTAACAGAAAGTAAACACCGAATTATTATTATTGATGTAATAAAACTATTTAAAAAGAAAGTCATTGAAATCAAAAAATTTGCCTATGGAGCAATTTTCTATTGTTAGGCACATTCTAGCCATACTATGATTAATGAATTAAATTTAAACAAAGACACATTGTTGCATCCGAGCTGTATTATGTAGCTTAGTATAACCTAAGTTACAAGAAAGAAAGCAGTGTTTAGCATCATTAGGTTTTAAATATAATAATGAAGTGCAAAATGCATCAATGGCTTATAGCGGTACATAAAATATCCCTTTGGGAAAATATAAAACTTACAAAATTCACTACTTAAAACAATTGTACATTGAACAATTAAAAAGAAATTTGAAAATGATTATAGTAAACAATTTTACTATTATAAGGTATTTAAAGGTTATGACAAGTTAAAATATAAGTTATATGTTAAGTACATAGTAAAAATGGTTCAGTTATTTTATGTAGGGTTTCATACCTACCAGGTTATTATTACCTTCATATAGTAAAATAACTATGGTAAACATACATAAAATAGAGTTATGTCTGACAGATTCATAAAATAGATTACCAAAAGATGTTAGCAACAAATAAATTTGCTGTAAAGGAAATTATGGAAAATACTTATACACATAATTGTGATATGAATAGCTACTCTATATTTGTGCATAAGCCATTTAGGTTGCTATTAGTAATATAAGTTAATAATTTTGTGTTTTTAACTATTATGTACATAATAATGTATATGGAAGGTAATATATTATATTCAGTTGCAAATTTCTGATCTTAGATGGTAGTGAATAATATTGCAAATAATAAAATTATTAAAAGCATAAAGTTTTTGATATAAAAACGGACACTTCTCAACTGGGTGGAAAGAAGCCATTGAACTGAGACAATTTTTGGGTTTTAGTCCTTCATTGTGAGGAAATTACATATATTATTATTGGATATGATCGGATATGATTTATATTATTATTGGATATGAAAGTAGTATATGCTTATAATTTTGAAAATTGTAGAACACTCAAAACCTTTAAAACAAAACATATAGATATTTTGAATAATACTTACTACAAATTAGTAATACTTATGGTGCAATTTTACTCAGAGTTGATAAAACCACTGCTTTATACATTGACAAGATAGAGAGGTTCTCTTTCATTAATTATTGAGGATTCAATTCTATCAATTAAATGAAAATATTGAAATTATATATCAATCTGAAATTGAGCCAAGTAAACAAAGAACAGTCATAAGAAGTCTTTCAAGTGTATTCAACAAGATCATAAAACGGTGTCAAAACTAAAAATTGATCAATTTGTACCGAGAAATAATAAATACTATTACACAGAACAATTGTTTCTGCAGGTATGACCAGAAACCATGGCAGTTATATTAGATTGGGGTGATTCTTCTATGCATTTCCACTAGTTGCTATGCTGTTAATATGCTGTCAAAAATTAAGTTTATAGAACCATAGGCACGTTAAATAAAAGATCTGAATTATTCATTGAATAAAATAACAAATTATTAACACCACTTTACAGAGAATCATACACTACTATTTCACATGTTACTATCACCTCGTAGGTATCTCACATATCATAAGTACTATTAGTGAAGCATTTTGTAAAAGTATGGCACCCAAAATTCATACTCATACACTTTGTCAAATACTATAAATTATAAAATTATTATTTTCTATAATACCAATTTTGCAGTAAGTGTAATGTAATTCCTTACTGGCTTTTGTGATTTTTACTTTGGCTTTTGTTATAAACATAGACTTAATAAGTTAGTTTTATATTATTAACATCAAAATGTTGCAATAAAGATTTGAGATTACAAAATTTACAAAACTAGTAATGCTTAGCTGTGATGAGTCACAGGTCATAAAATTTATTAAATATTGTCCTTCATAAATATTACATTTATTCCAAGTGGAGTTCAGAGGTATAGTTAAGATATAAGGTAGAATTTCACTTCAACAGCGATTGCATGGGAAAAAATAAATGAGAGAAGCTTAAGCCTTTCCTGTGAATAATTAATAGAAAGCATAACACAAGATATTGATAAATTTAACATTAACTCACAAAAACCCATTTAGAATAGAAAAGCATTTCTCAAGTTATAAGATGTTAAATTAAAATTTACTTAAATTAAACGGGAACAGATATTCCAGATTATTGTGTTTTTTCACAATTATATTTCTTCTACGGGCCACTTCTGCTGCAATTAAGGTGGCCTTACGTGTATATGGAATTGTTATAAAATAAAGATAATTTATTTTATGTTATTAAATCAAATATGTAATATACATATAATACCTTCAAATTTTTTTATATAAAATAAGGAAAATTGCAAATTTTTCCATTCATTGGTATTATAATTCGCAACCCTGGCTTCAAACATCTACATGTTGTAAAGAACGTCTCGGACAAGGAGAGAGTATAATTAAATGGTTAAACGAACTTACCTTAAGTGAAGTTCAACCAGCAACAACCCTCCTGGGTTAGGGTTGCTCATCAAATCCTTGCTTTAAACATAATGACATTGCATTTGACGTACAGGGGATATAGTGTTGTACATACATTCTGCCGTTCCAAAATTTTTTTTAGGAGCTTGGATAACTGTGATGGTACTGGTATAAAATACGTCGTACAACATGTTGTAAAAACGTCTCGGACAAGGAGCTTCATATAATAATGGGTGAACTTCACTTAAGGTAAGTTCGTTTAACCATTTAATTATATATGTATAAACATGTATATATTTGTAAATATATATTTGTTTGTATATATTCATATATATATACGTATGTATAGGTTATATTTGTATAGTTTATTCATTATTAAAATGTATTTGTTATATAATTGGAATAGTTCGTAGTACCGCTGCTATCTATTCTTTTGTTTTAAGGAATGCAATAAAGAATAAATAAATAATTAAATAGATTTGCCAATTAGGTTGGATAATTGCCGTAGTTGCCACGCTTGGCAGGTGAGGTGCCAACTGCATATTTTTATTATTTTGAGATGTGGTCAGGAAGACGCTGCTGCCCACCTTCTGTATATTTTTGCTCCCGTTTATGAATACAGTTCTTCTCACACGTTCACCGTGAATAGGACTACATTTATCAAATTTTGAAGTCTACTTGAACGTAAAAATACTGGCATGTATTTTATGATAAGAATAAATATTCAATGGGGCCAATTATTTGAATTAAATAACGCAAATAAACACTATGCCGTGTATTAATAAAACCATGAAATTCAACATTATTTTGTCAAAACTATATGAATTTTAATTATGAACATTATGTAAATAACGCATTTCTGATGCCAGTGCAATTTACCCTTCATAAAGCCACATCGGAAGACATGTCCGATATAAAAAAGTGTTGTTAAACTTATGTTATTAATGCATTTCTGATAAACTCATGTGATTCTGTAGCATATTATATTGTCAAATTTCAATAATTTACGTCCAATATAGACACAGTTACCGAGGTGTCTCTACAAGCGATCAATTTTGCTAACATTGATACGGAATGATATTGATAATGTGTCTAAATTGATGCCCGCGCGAGCAAAGCCGCGGTTAAAAAGCTAGTTATTTAATAAAACTCTTTGAATAAAACTCTTTTTTCAGATTTTATCGCGTTTACGTAGGAAGTTATAATTAATTAAACCAGTAAAATCCTTAAATAGTTTTACTCAATATGTAGTATCGCGTGAATATAAAAAATAATTATAATTATATTATGAAAAAGTTCCAAAAAGTATAAAAGGATCTTCTTCTTTATAAGCTTTGCGTAATTTGCTGGATATAGGTCTTCAAGAATACGTTGAACGGCATGCATATGCTGAAAGATTTACCCATACTCATCACGCTGGTCAGGGCTAAGAGGTTATACTCTTACATTGGTAATGTTTTAACCGTGGTAGAGCCATGCTGCAGCTATATCAAGGTTGCAGCACAAATGGGTCGAATAGATTGGGGAGGAATCATGCTTGCTCTCACAGAATCTCAGCACGAAACAGTAGCATAACACTGCCGTATTTTACGGTGAGAGACCATAGCCGGGGATCGTTTTTACTGGTCCTTTAGGAGTGACAACGCATCATCGTAATTTATAATCAGGCTAGACGTAGATGTCAATGGGTCACTTACTATCAGGTGGACAGTGTGCTCTTTTGTCACCCTTACTTTTTATATAAAGCTTGTCTCGAATTTGAATTCGACATTTTCAAAAGGATAAGGACTGTCGATACATAGGCGGACATATCTCGTGCAGTTTACTACGGCATAAGTAAAGTAAAAATTAAAAGTTACAGCCTACATACGTATCCTGGGCACATGCCTCCTCTTATTTCTGAGAGGGTTTTGGACCTAGGAAGTGTGCATCGCCCTGGCCCGTTGCATAGTGGCAGACTTCACATGACTTAGTCGAAATATTTTTAAATTGCTCAGACATGCAGGTTTAGTCACGATGTTTTCTTTCGCCATAAACAAGTTAGCAGTTAAATCGCAATTAACAATTTCATTTTAATTTAATTTTGACATGATGACTCACTGATAATTATTAATTTTTATTGTATATTGAAATTAATTAATTCATTGACTCTGTATAATATTAACCATCTACTGTTAACACGTTTCTTGAAATAAAATTTTAACAGCATTAAGCTGTCAGTAACCCCAGTCGAGCCGACCCATTCGTGTTACTACTATATTAGCTATATTAGCTGCAGCGTGGCTCTACCACGTATAAAATGTCATCACATTATACACAATAAATTGACTAATAAAGCTTCGTGCTTCTTTTATATATAAATATATATATATAAATATATATATATATATATATATATATATATATATATATATATATATATATATATATATATATATTTCGATTCGTCAACAAAAGTAAAAAGTGTTAATAAAAGAGTGCGTAATTCCTCTTTAATGGCTTATAGAAATGGACTTCAAAGTAGTTCCACTAATGCAGCACTCTCTGGATTGCACATACACCGCGTCTTAGGCCCCTAACGACACATTCAGTTTATACTGTAGATCGCCGCTTATATAACAAGTAAGAATGCCTTCTTAACTTTAGCATTTACATTACATTTAGCATTTTGGAACTAGCTTTAACTCGACTTTACTCGCGTGAAATTCAAAGATCACAATGTAATTTTTGGTGACGCATATTCAAGACGTTGAAACCCGAAGGGGAGTTCATTTTTTGAAAGTCATTCAATAAAATTTAAATTGATACTAGATTAATGCAAAATAACGTAAAATAATGCACAATTTATTTCAAAGTCTTAGCTCTCAGTACACCTTCTTTTAATTCGCAAAAGTCAACTGCTGGCCATAGGTCTCTTTTGTTTGGAGGATTTGCCTGGCAGGCGGATTGGGGATCGCAGTACCAGACATCTCGCGTCATTGATGCTGCTCCCCGTGGCTAGTCTAAATATTTTACGTCTGCATACACGGATGGTTATATCTACTTCTAACAACACTCACGGGACGAAATGTGGTAAATGATTCTCTTACGCCGTCATCATACAGTTCAGTGCAACTAGTCTCCTATCTATGTACATAATAAATCTGTAGAAAAGTCGTGTCTGTAATTCTAATATTTTCTGGAAAAAACAAGTCCACGGGACTAAATAAAACGCACTGAAGCCAAATTAGTGGTTTTTAGAATTTTTGTCTGTCTGTCTGTGTATTCCCGATTCACGCAAAAACTACTGAACAGATTTCCATGAAATTTTGTGTGTAGGTAGTTAGGGACTCTAGGCAACTTATAGGTTACTTTTTATCCGATTACGGAACTTCAAAAAAGGAGGGTTAAGTATTTTCCTTCCTTTAGACGTTAATTTTTATTTTATATGATTGATTGATGTATTTTTTAAAGAAATAAAATATTCGTAAATAAAGCCTAAAATTAGTTTTAACCAATGCGTAATAAGCAAATACGAGAGCCGTGTAGTTCGCCGTAAGATTTCATGGCACAGGAACAAAAAGTGTACGATTCCCGCGAGGAGCAATGAAACTGTTAAGAGAATTTTATTTGCTTATTTTCCACGTGAGCAAAGAAATGGTGAAAAATAACTTCCCGGGCAAACTTTGATGTCTGAGTTTTAAAATTAGTGAAATTTAAAATTTCTTGGACATGTGAAAACTGTACTCTGTACAGGGCTCCTAAATACCTATAGTGCGAAATATCCAGTAAAACGTACGTAAGCTGCTTCTTTACTTTTTTACTTTTATTTATATTTATTTATTTAAACTTTAATACACAAAAGAAAAATCGTACATATGGCGGACTTAATGCCTTGCCTTTTAATGAGACTTTTATAATAGTTTGTCACATATTAAAATTAGCTTTCATATTTTCAGACATACCTATTAAAAATTTTGTGAGAGAAGTTAAAAAAATATTAACTTTTAGGTATATGATAAGTCGGTCATCCCGCGTTGGAGTCAACTCAATCAACTCTTTTTTGTCTTAAAACTCGCTGCGGCCTATTCTCAGTAGTGGGATGTATGTAGGCTGCTACTTTTTTACTTTTAATAAGGCTATTCACTGCTGATCATAGGCTTCCCCATTGTTTGTCAAATAAGCCTGATATTTGCAGTAGTGTCCACACTTGACAAGCGGGTTGGCAACCGCTGCTTTTAATTACATTGCGCTGTTATCAGTAAGATGCTGCACCCATCTCCTATTTCAGTTTTCCTCTGTCACCGCCTACGACACCCTCGAGACGAAATTGGGTAGTGGTTTCTTTTCGCCGCCTCTACATGGCTAATATATTTCTCTCCCGTCCATCATTTCGATTCCCCATATTGATTCGTCGTATATTCATAGTTATTTATATGTACTAATTATATATGTATAAACTTGTATATATTTGTAAATATATATTTGTATGTATATATTCGTATATATATGTATGTATAGTTATATTTGTATAGTTTATTCATTATTAAAATGTATTTGTTATATAATTGGAATAGTTCGTAGTACCTCTTCTATCTATTCTTTTGTTTTAAGGAATGCAATAAAGAATAAATATATAATTAAATAGATTTGCCAATTAGGTTGGATAATTGCCGTAGTTGCCACGCTTGGCAGGTGGGGTGCCAACTGCATATTTTTGTTATTTTGAGTTGTGGTCAGAAAGACGCTGCTGCCCACCTTCTGTATATTTTTACTCCAGTTTATGAATACAGTTCTTCTCACACGTTCACCGTGAATAGGACTACATTTATCAAATTTTGAAGTCTACTTAAACGTAAAAAATACTGGCATGTATTTTATGATGCCAATAAATATTCAATGGGGCCAATTATTTGAATTAAATAACGCAAATAAACACTATGCCGTGTATTAATAAAAACCATGAAATGCAACATTATTTTGTCAAAACTATATGAACTTTAATTATGAATATTATGTAAATAACGCATTTCTGATGCCAGTGCAATTTACCCTTCATAAAGCCACATCGGAAGACATGTCCGATATAAAAAAGTGTTGTTAAACTTATGTTATTAATGCATTTCTGATAAACTCATGTGATTCTGTAGCATATTATATTGTCAAATTTCAATAATTTACGTCCAATATAGACACAGTTACCGAGGTGTCTCTACAAGCGATCCAATTTTGCTAACATTGGCACGGAATGATATTGATAATGTGTCTAAATTGATGCCCTGCGAGCAAAGCTGCGGTTAAAAAGCTAGTTATTTAATAAAACTCTTTGAATAAAACTCTTTTTTCAGATTTTATCGCGTTTACGTAGGAAGTTATAATTAATTAAACCAGTAAAATCCTTAAATAGTTTTACTCAATATGTAGTATCGCGTGAATATAAAAAATAATTATAATTATATTATGAAAAAGTTCCAAAAAGTATAAAAGGATCTTCTTCTTTATAAGCTTTGCGTAATCTAGCTGGATATAGGTCTTCAAGAATGCGTTGAACGGCATGCATATGCTGAAAGATTTACCCATACTCATCACGCTGGTCAGGGCTAAGAGGTTATACTCTTGTATTGGTAATGTTTTAACCGTGGTAGAGCCATGCTGCAGCTATATCATGGTTGCAGCACAAATGGGTCGAATAGACTGGGGAGGAATCATGCTTGCTCTCACAGAATCTCAGCACGTATTTTACGGTGAGAGACCGTAGCCGGGGATCGTTTTTACTGGTCCTTTAGGAGTGACAACGCATCTGGATCGTAATTTATAATCGAGGCTAGACGTAGATGTCAATGGGTCACTTACTATCAGGTGGACAGTGTGCTCTTTTGTCACCCTTACTTTTTATAAAAGCTTCTCTCGAATTTGAATTCGACATTTTCAAAAGGATAAGGACTGTCGATACATACGCGGACATATCTCGTGCAGTTTACTCCGGCATAAGTAAAGTAAAAATTAAAAGTTACAGCCAACATACGTATCCTGGGCACAGGCCTCCTCTTATTTCTGAGAGAGTTTTGGACCTAGGAAGTGTGCATCGCCCTGGCCCGTTGCATAGTGGCAGACTTCACATGACTTCGTCGAAATATTTTTAAATTGCTCAGACATGCAGGTTTAGTCACGATGTTTTCTTTCGCCGCCAAACAAGTTAGCAGTTAAATCGCAATTAACAATTTCATTTTAATTTAATTTTGACATGATGACTCACTGATAATTATTAATTTTTATTGTATACTGGAAATTAATTAATTCATTGACTCTGTGTATAATATTAACCATCTACTGTTAACACGTTTCTTGGAAATAAAATTTTAACAGCATTAAGCTGTCAGTAACCCCGGTCGAGCCGACCCATTCGTGTTACTACTATATTAGCTATATTAGCTGCAGCGTGGCTCTACCACGTATAAAATGTCATCACATTATACACAATAACTTGACTAATAAAGCTTCGTGCTTCTTTTATATATAAATATATATATATATAAATATATATATATATATATATATATATATATATATATATATATATATATATATATATATTTCGATTCGTCAACAAAAGTAAAAAGTGTTTATAAAAGAGTGTAATTCCTCTTTAATGGCTTATAGAAATGGACTTCAAAGTAGTTCCACTAATGCAGCACTCTCTGGATTGCACATACGCCGCGTCTTAGGCCCCTAACGACACATTCAGTTTATACTATAGATCGCCGCTAATATAACAAGTAAGAATGCCTTCTTAACTTTAGCATTTACATTACATTTAGCATTTTGGAACTAGCTTTAACTCGACTTTACTCGCGTGAAATTCAAAGATCACAATGTAATTTTTGGTGACGCATATTCAAGACGTTGAAACCCGAAGGGGAGTTCATTTTTTGAAAGTCATTCAATAAAATTTAAATTGATACTAGATTAATGCAAAATAACGTAAAATAATGCACGATTTATTTCAAAGTCTTAGCTCTCAATACACCTTCTTCTTTTAATTCGCATAAGTCATCTGCTGGCCATAGATCTCTTTTGTTTGGAGGATTTGCCTGGCAGGCGGATTGGGGATCGCAGTACCAGACATCTCGCGCCATTGATGCTGCTCCCCGTGGCTAGTCTAAATATTTTACGTCTGCATACACGGATGGTTATATCTACTTCTAACAACACTCACGGGACGAAATGTGGTAAATGATTCTCTTACGCCGTCATCATACAGTTCAGTGCAACTAGTCTCCTATCTATGTACATAATAAATCTGTAGAAAAGTCGTGTCTGTAATTCTAATATTTTCTGGAAAAAACAAGTCCACGGGACTAAATAAAACGCACTGAAGCCAAATTAGTGGTTTTTAGAATTTTTGTCTGTCTGTCTGTGTATTCCCGATTCACGCAAAAACTACTGAACAGATTTCCATGAAATTTTGTGTGTAGGTAGTTAGGGACCCGGGGCAACTTATAGGCTACTTTTATCCGATTACGGAACTTCAAAAAAAGAGGGTTAAGTATTTTCCTTCCTTTAGACGTTAATTTCTATTTTATATGATTGATTGATGTATTTTTTAAAGAAATAAAATATTCGTAAATAAAGCCTAAAATTAGTTTTAACCAATGCGTAATAAGCAAATACGAGAGCCGTGTAGTTCGCCGTAAGATTTCATGGCACAGGAACAAAAGTGTACGATTCTCATGAGACCAATGAAACTGTTAAGAGAATTTTATTTGCTTATTTTCCACGTGAGCAAAGAAATGGTGAAAAATAACTTCCCGGGCAAACTTTGATGTCTGAGTTTTAAAATTAGTGAAATTTAAAATTTCTTGGACATGTGAAAACTGCTATTTCGCACTATAGGTATTTAAGGCCCTGTACTCTGCACAGGGCTCCTAAATATAGTCTGAAATATCAATAAAACATACGTAAGCTGCTTCTTTACTTTTTACTTTTATTTATATTTATTATTTAAACTTTAATACACAAAAGAAAAATCGTACATATGGCGGACTTAATGCCTTGCCTTTTAATGAGACTTTTATAATAGTTTGTCACATATTAAAATTAGCTTTCATATTTTCAGACATACCTATTAAAAATTTTGTGAGAGAAGTTAAAAAAATATTAACTTTTAGGTATATGATAAGTCGGTCATCCCGCGTTGGAGTCAACTCAATCAACTCTTTTTTGTCTTAAAACTCGCTGCGGCCTATTCTCAGTAGTGGGATGTATGTAGGCTGCTACTTTTTTACTTTTAATAAGGCTATTCACTGCTGATCATAGGCTTCCCCATTGTTTGTCAAATAAGCCTGATATTTGCAGTAGTGTCCACACTTGACAAGCGGGTTGGCAACCGCTGCTTTTAATTACATTGCGCTGTTATCAGTAAGATGCTGCACCCATCTCCTATTTCAGTTTTCCTCTGTCACCGCCTACGACACCCTCGAGACGAAATTGGGTAGTGGTTTCTTTTCCGCCGCCTCTACATGGCTAATATATTTCTACTCCCGTCCATCATTTCGATTCCCCCCATATTGATTCGTCGTATATATTCATAGTTATTTATATGTACTAATTATATATGTATAAACTTGTATATATTTGTAAATATATATTTGTATGTATATATTCGTATATATATGTATGTATAGGTTATATT
Organism: Parnassius orleans; assembly: GCA_029286625.1. Classification (NCBI taxonomy): domain Eukaryota; kingdom Metazoa; phylum Arthropoda; class Insecta; order Lepidoptera; family Papilionidae; genus Parnassius; species Parnassius orleans. The sequence goes on from JAGSMP010000367.1 coordinate 15,768, forward strand.
TGTATAGTTTATTCATTATTAAAATGTATTTGTTATATAATTGGAATAGTTCGTAGTACCTCTTCTATCTATTCTTTTGTTTTAAGGAATGCAATAAAGAATAAATAAATAATTAAATAGATTTGCCAATTAGGTTGGATAATTGCCGTAGTTGCCACGCTTGGCAGGTGGGGTGCCAACTGCATATTTTTGTTATTTTGAGTTGTGGTCAGAAAGACGCTGCTGCCCACCTTCTGTATATTTTTACTCCAGTTTATGAATACAGTTCTTCTCACACGTTCACCGTGAATAGGACTACATTTATCAAATTTTGAAGTCTACTTAAACGTAAAAAATACTGGCATGTATTTTATGATGCCAATAAATATTCAATGGGGCCAATTATTTGAATTAAATAACGCAAATAAACACTATGCCGTGTATTAATAAAAACCATGAAATGCAACATTATTTTGTCAAAACTATATGAACTTTAATTATGAATATTATGTAAATAACGCATTTCTGATGCCAGTGCAATTTACCCTTCATAAAGCCACATCGGAAGACATGTCCGATATAAAAAAGTGTTGTTAAACTTATGTTATTAATGCATTTCTGATAAACTCATGTGATTCTGTAGCATATTATATTGTCAAATTTCAATAATTTACGTCCAATATAGACACAGTTACCGAGGTGTCTCTACAAGCGATCCAATTTTGCTAACATTGGCACGGAATGATATTGATAATGTGTCTAAATTGATGCCCGCGCGAGCAAAGCCGCGGTTAAAAAGCTAGTTATTTAATAAAACTCTTTGAATAAAACTCTTTTTTCAGATTTTATCGCGTTTACGTAGGAAGTTATAATTAATTAAACCAGTAAAATCCTTAAATAGTTTTACTCAATATGTAGTATCGCGTGAATATAAAAAATAATTATAATTATATTATGAAAAGTTCCAAAAAGTATAAAAGGATCTTCTTCTTTTAAGCTTTGCGTAATCTAGCTGGATATAGGTCTTCAAGAATGCGTTGAACGGCATGCATATGCTGAAAGATTTACCCATACTCATCACGCTGGTCAGGGCTAAGAGGTTATACTCTTGTATTGGTAATGTTTTAACCGTGGTAGAGCCATGCTGCAGCTATATCATGGTTGCAGCACAAATGGGTCGAATAGACTGGGGAGGAATCATGCTTGCTCTCACAGAATCTCAGCACGTATTTTACGGTGAGAGACCGTAGCCGGGGATCGTTTTTACTGGTCCTTTAGGAGTGACAACGCATCTGGATCGTAATTTATAATCGAGGCTAGACGTAGATGTCAATGGGTCACTTACTATCAGGTGGACAGTGTGCTCTTTTGTCACCCTTACTTTTTTATAAAAAGCTTGTCTCTCGAATTTGAATTCGACATTTTCAAAAGGATAAGGACTGTCGATACATACGCGGACATATCTCGTGCAGTTTACTCCGGCATAAGTAAAGTAAAAATTAAAAGTTACAGCCAACATACGTATCCTGGGCACAGGCCTCCTCTTATTTCTGAGAGAGTTTTGGACCTAGGAAGTGTGCATCGCGCTGGCCCGTTGCGTAGTGGCAGACTTCACATGACTTCGTCGAAATATTTCTTAAATTGCTCAGACATGCAGGTTTAGTCACGATATTTTCTTTCGCCGCCGAGGAAGTTAGCAGTTAAATCGCAATTAACAATTTCATTGATGCCCGTGGATACGAATGGATATTATTACCGCTACTACATGTTACAATGTGGAAGCAACGGAGAGAAACCAGGAGATGGGCTGCAGCGTCTTCCTAATAACAGCTAAAAAAATTAAAAAATTAACTGCGGTTGCCGGTACGGTAAATATGCCCCTCAATCTGTGGGGTAGGCCTAAGTTCAGCAGTGGACTTTTGACAGACTGTGAAAGTAACGGTGGTGATCGAACCCGAGTTACTCTCGTACTGTGCAATTTACATCGAGCGCTTTGCCCTTGAACTACCACGGCTACTCTGTGACTACATGTTATTCCGGTATGAAACCACGATCAAATCGATTACTCGTTTTCGGATACCAAATTGAATAACTCTTGCCTTTGACTTTGTTTTATACTATTTTTTTTTTATAGAAATAGGGTGACAAACGAGCACACAGTCCACCTGATGGTAAGTGGTTGCTGTGGCCCATAGACATCTACAACTATCCTCGCTTGTGAATCAAAATGCAGATGCGTTGTCAGCCTTGAGGACTAAGATGGAATGCCTCTTTTCCAGTAAAAAGGGTCTCCGGTTCTCTACACTCACCATACGAAACACAGCAGCATTAAGCTGCTATTTTACGCTGGTATTCTGTGAGAGCGTGGTCCTTCCCCGGTCGAGCCGACCCATTCGTGCCACAACTATACTATACTCGTAAATATAGCTGCAGCTTGGCTCTATCACGTACTATGTATTATGTAGAGATTTGTGAAACAAATAAAAGTGTTTATCCAAATCACAACAAGTTATATAATACTTCAGTGTTAATATCAAGCTTTTACCCAATTAGAAAAAATAAGGTCGGCTTGCAAAATAAAAATGTTGTGTATTAAACACCACTACCCTCCCTCCCACTATTGCGTGCACTAACACTACCATAACTGCACTAGGAAACACACCACCGTCTATAATACGACAAGTGTTTTTTCTCCAAACGAGGCATCATCGGGGGTAATAAAATCTGAGACGGCTGACAAATAAATAATTTCCTTCTTTTTTACAAACCCGTTAATATCCACCGCTGGTTATGGACTTTCCTTTGTGCGGGGAATATTTGCATTAACTGTCACGCTTAGCAGGCGGATTGACGATCACAATACCAGCAGAGTTAACTTTCTACTATCGTTAACGCTGTAGAAAACTGAACGTCAAGTCACGTGACGTACTCGTATAACGTCGCACTGGCACCCGCACGTTAATGTGCATTTACGACATGGTGTTTTTATTTAAGGTAAAATAAACATGTGGCCGGTGGAAGGAAAAGGGGAGATGTCCCGCCGGGCAAGGTGTTCTGCCCGGGGAGCGGCCAACGCTCCGAGTGGTAGTTCGGAGCTATTCTATATATACTGTTTTGCTTCGGAACTTTGATAGCGCGATTTAGGCTTCGATGTATTAGCGCTTGTGGCGCGACGACAGCGCCGCCACAAACATGCTATATTGCTAACAAAAAAATAGTTTTGGCCATTGTCTTCATCTCACAGCTGGATCTGGAGCTGGAGTTCGTCCGTCTCCCTGCTTGCGTGTTGGCGGACTTCACATTATCTCGAAATATTTTATTTCTTACACATGCAGGTTTCCTCGCAATGTTCCCTTCACCGCCGAGAACGTGGTAAAACAGCACTTAAAATTGCTATTAAAATTTTTGTTGGTGCCGGAGGGGATTGAACCCAGGTTGCTCTCGTACTGTGAAATATACGTTCCACGGGCCGGTGGTGACCTATATTATTTGTCAGTATTCAACAGTCATTTATATTAAATTGCTCTATAAGAAAAAAAGTACCTGTTTCATGTTTACAATAAATTATGAAACATAAATCTCGCCTATCTTTATTTGCCCTCAATGAGTCTCATATGTACTACTTGAAATCAATATTGTACCCCTGATATAAATCGACGTTCCTATCATGTTGAGTTGATAGGATCCCATTTCCTCTAATGACTTTCTATTCTGTTCGACATTCGCTATTGCCTGTAAACATCGTACGTCACGTAGCGCCACCTTTCGACAGAATTGACAAAGCATTTATGTTGCTCCTCAGTACAAAAATAAACAGAGGGAGAAATAAACCGAAAAATAAAGTGCGGAAAATGGAAAATATATTTTCAATTTATTTTCACAAATTAAAAAAATATAAACTTAAAGTTCACAAAACAATTTAAGAGAATCCAAATTCATAATTCAGCGTGCGTTATTTAATATTATTAATTAGTATATATTTTATAAATTTAAATGTATTTAAATAAAACTAGTTTTACGGATTTTATCGCGTATATTAACTTATTTTATATTCCCGACGTTTCGAGTAATTTACAGCACCCATGGTCACGGGGGGGACTAAGATATTTAACGTCCCAATGTCATAGTTAACCACGGTTACCTCCAGATTAAAAATTATTAATTTTTGTTCCGATCTACGCAGTATGAACTTACAGTATCTTGAAGTCTTGCAGTTGTATGCTTGGGTTGGGATTTAATTTTGTTAATTATAGGATCCCAAGCAGATGGTAGCACCCAGACATCTTCTCTATTGAAATTAGGATGTTTTTTGATTTCAAGAGCCTCGCGAATCATCCTTGGAAGGAATCGGTGTTCTTTAGCGAGGATTTGTGGTCTATCAAATCTAATGTAGTGACGGGTGCGATCCTGTACATGTTCACAGACTGCAGACTTCCCGGAGCGTCGATTCTTCACATCAGCTATGTGATCTTTTAGTTTGTCCTATATAAGAGAGACCACATTCACAATCAAGCTTGTACACTCCTGCATCTTGCAGAGGGACATTACACTTGACTGATGGTAAAATTGACTAATCTTTTTCGGCGGCTTGAAATATGTTTTAATAGAAGCACGCTTCAGGATGTAGCCAATCTTGTCAGTGACACCTCTGACATATGGCAGTACAGCAGGCACTCGCTCGACTGTGGCCGGCTTCACTCGTTCACTGTGACGTAGACGCGAGACCCGAAGCTTATTGTCGTGCAAAACTTGCTTGACGTGTTGGAGCTCGACGGCCAGATGTTTACTGTCACAGATCCCTCGTGCTCTCTGAAACATAGATTTACCCACGGTAACTAACTGTGAAGGACGGTGATGAGAGTCACCGTTTAAATATCTATCTGTATGGGTCTTTTTTCTATACACAGTGGGGCTCAAGGTGTTATCAGGATTCCGAATTACTAATACATCTAGAAAAGCTAAAGAGTTGTTTGCCTCTAACTCCATTGTGAACTGAATTTTAGAATTTATGGAGTTAAGATGGTCTAAAAATGCAGTTACTTTATCTAAAGGTAAAATTGTGAAAGTGTCGTCTACGTACCGCTTGTAGAATCTTGGATTTACGGGAGAAGTAAGTAGGGCTTTCTCCTCAAAGTCTTCCATATATTCTATATATTCAATATATCGGCGACAATGGGAGATACAGGTGAGCCCATCGCCACACCATCGCAAGTAGATGTATTGTAGAACTCCTCCTTCCACAATAGGTAGCCAGATGTAAGGCAGTGTCTGAACAATACTACATATTCTATGGGCATGTTGTTTTCCTCCAACCATCTAGTTACAATCGAGATGCAGTCTTCAACAGGTAAGCATGTGAACAGAGACGCGATAAATATCCGTAAAACTAGTTTTATTTAAATGTGTAGTGTTCGCGTAAATATAAGAAATCATTATGTAAATGTATTATCGGTTAGATTTTTTTATAGAATAAGACAGAAGTGACACGCTGTCCACCTGATGGTAAATGGATGCTGTGGCCCATTGTCATCTCCATTTATCCTCAATTTAGAACCAAAAAGCACGCTTAATACAATCTTATCAATGCTTAATCGAGTATAGCTGTAGATTTCTATAGGCTACAGCATTCACTTACCATCAGGTGGACTGTGTGCTCGTTTGTCACCTATATATTATTAAAAAAATCGTTACTATAAAAACATTAACAATTTATTTTTTCATAAGTTCACAAATCTTATATATTGTAATTATAATTTAAAATGTGTACAAAATATAACCCCCCTTGTAATTATATCATTCCGTGAGTCTAAGAATATAAAATACTAAAGCTTTTCTATAGTATAATTTGAAAATGAATAAAACGATATAATGAATTCTTTATTCTTAATATCCCACACCCTGACCTAGTGTGTGTGTATATGTGTGTGCACATTTAGCTATATTTTATCGGAAATTTTATCACTACAGTGCTCATTACATTTTTATCAAAAGTATTCAGTAAGAGCTATTTTATCCATTTTCCTAGATTTTTACTGACATTTAAGAAGTTAAAGCAGAGAACTGACTTTTCTTTCTGAAAATGCCCCCCTTTAAAAATTTACTGTCCGTGGCTATAACGCTACTGTATACTATAAAGTCATACTAATAAAAATGTATTTTCTAAGAAGTGGAATCACGACGATCTAGACGACACCTTAAGTGCATTTTGCATCTCCGTAGAAGCAATGTAATTTACTCGAAGTCTGTGAACAAGGTTCTTTAATTATCCAAGAACTTGACGCTGCTGTACGATGTAAATGAGATTTCTTTTGTTTTATTGTTCGAAGTTCTCCAACAGTCCAGTGCAGGCAAGTGATAATTCTTTAAATTGTTCATTTCATCTTAATTAAAGTGACGCGATCTCGTGGTTATTTTACTGTGGGATAGTACTGTGGGTATTATTATTTGGTTGTAGATATTTTAATTTATTTTATCAACTTACTATATTCAAAAGTCATTCTAAAGAGTCCAATTTTCGGTATTCCAAAAATTCTATTTGTCTCACCCCTTTTTGCTGGATACAAGACATTCCAGTTTAGTCCTCACGAGTGATTTTGATTTTTAACTGAGAATAGATGTAGATGTCTATGGGCCACAGAATTCACTTACGATCAGGTGAACTGTTTGCTCCTTTGTCACCCTTATTCTATAAAAAAAAGTCTCCACGTTTTCAGATCCCTGATCGGTACCAAGTAGTGGAATGCATTAAAATTTATTTATTTATTTAAACTTTATTGAACCTTACATTTTAAGTAAAGGATCAAAAGGCGGACTTAATGCTAAAAGCATTATCTGCCAGTCAACCTTAGGGCAGTGATAGAACTACGAAAACGGTTACAAAGAAATATATATAGTCACATACATATACATATTATAAATACATATACATATATACATCAATATACACATACATATAAACATATACACAAATATATACATTTATATATTATAAGAAAATATAATATAATACAAGATACATAAAGATACGTAATATACTGATGAAACTAATATACAGAGATTACAACTATAATGGTGACGGAACTTAGCAGTTGTAAAGCAATTTTAGAAAATGATCACGAACATTCTTCTTAAATGTTTGTTTGCAGGTAGGTTGTCTTAATTTTTCAGGCAGGTAATTCCACAGGCGCACGGCCTGGACAGCAAACGATGAAGATATGAAACTCGAACGGTGAAGGGGTATAAAGAGGGCAAGAGTCTCCGATGAACGAAGCTGTCTGTCATGAGTGTCGCGCAGGAACTGAAACTTATGTTTCAGATAATTAGAATAGTGGTTATCGAATAAAATAGAAAAAACCGTGTTAAGTATCCTAATGCGTCTTCGCTGACGAATTGGAAGCCATTTAAGCTGAGTGCGGAAAAAGGATTCATGATCAAACTTGCGATGACGAAAAACAAAACGGATACAGTTATTGACGAGACGATCCAGCTTATCAAGGAAAACCTCATTAAGATCAAAACATACATAGTGAATAATAGGCAAAATAAGAGATTGCACCAGAGTTATCTTTACCTTGACCGGAAGAAAGTTCCTGAGATGGTTCAAAGCACTGAGCTTAGCAAAAACAGATCCACTGATATTCTGAATTTGGATGGACCAACATAAGGTTGTGTCAAAGTAGACACCCAGATTTTTAACGCTGTCAGAATACGGTATGATAGAATTATCAAACGTGACAGGTGGAACACAATGGACGTCAAACTTACACAATTTTTGAGCACTACCATTTAGTATAGTACCAATAGATACTAATCTATTAATTACTTGGCATTTTTAGGGGTTCACACTAATACCAAACTTACGAGACCAATTGTGGAGATTCGTTAAATCCATATTGAGTCTCGCAATAGCGTCACATAAAGAGTTGACGTCTGCTCGAATATATATTTGCAGGTCAGCGTAAAGATGGTAAGAGCAGCTAAGTTGAGAGAGAGAAAGTTAAAAAAATGGAGAACAGTGGAGAGATTTCACCTTGTGGCACGCCAGTGGAGAGTTGACACCAGTCAGATATGTCACGATCATTACTGACAGCTTACTGGTGGCCACAAAGGTAGGGAGAAAACCAGTCTACAGCTGTAGATGAAAATTTGAGATTTTGAAGCATGGCAAGGAGGATATCATGGTCACCCAAGTTGAACGCATTTGCAAAATCAATCAATACAAGTACTGTGACCTTTCTTTTCTCCATGCCCCCCCGAATGTCCTCTGTGACTTTAGAAGAGCACTGGTCGTGCTGTGTCCGGGCCGAAAGCCAGATTGAAACTGAGATAGCAAGTTATTTCTACAAATAAAGGCAGACAATTGTTGGTGAACTATAGGTTCAAGAAGTTTTGATAAAAAGGGTAAGATAAAAATAGGTCCCTAGTTGTTGAGTTGAGTGTGGTTTGCAATTTTGGGAACGCCAAGAAGCAGGAAAGACCCCAGACAACAGAGAAAAATTGATTATGTGAGTTATGACTGGGAGAAAGTTTATGAGAACAGAAGAGATCGTGAGGCGACTCACATTATTACAGCCCACTGCTTTGGATTTAATAGATACAAAAGTTTTACGAACTTCGTCGACAGAGACAAACGAGAATGAAAATGGTTCATGTTGAGATGTGGTCAAAGAAGTAATTTCTGCAATTGTAGTGTACTTAATGATAGGAGATAATGTAGAACCAGCTGAAAAATGAGAATTAAGGTAATTAAGAGCCGGCCGGAGAAGAGTTATAAATATTATCATGGAAATAGCAACGCTTCGCTGCCCTTACCATGTGGTTACAGCGATTGCAGGCCACGTTATACAAACGCCAGTTGTCATCACACCTGTCACGCTTGAATTTTCTAAAAGCCCTGTCACGTATTTACACAGTGAAACTGTAATAGGGTTTTTACATTACAGAATTTGAAGTATTCCGTCTAAGTTCCCATGGGCGACAACGCATCTGTAGTCTTCTGTGTTAAAGTGTCCAGTTCAAGAAACTGATAGCAAGTTATTTCTACAAATAAAGGCAGACAATTGTTGGTGAACTATAGGTTCAAGAAGTTTTGAAAAAGGGTAAGATAAAAATAGGTCCCTAGTTGTTGAGTTGAGTGTGGTTTGCAATTTTGGGAACGCCAAGAAGCAGGAAAGACCCCAGACAACAGAGAAAAATTGATTATGTGAGTTATGACTGGGAGAAAGTTTATGAGAACAGAAGAGATCGTGAGGCGACTCACATTATTACAGCCCACTGCTTTGGATTTAATAGATACAAAAGTTTTACGAACTTCGTCGACAGAGACAAACGAGAATGAAAATGGTTCATGTTGAGATGTGGTCAAAGAAGTAATTTCTGCAATTGTAGTGTACTTAATGATAGGAGATAATGTAGAACCAGCTGAAAAATGAGAATTAAGGTAATTAAGAGCCGGCCGGAGAAGAGTTATAAATATTATCATGGAAATAGCAACGCTTCGCTGCCCTTACCATGTGGTTACAGCGATTGCAGGCCACGTTATACAAACGCCAGTTGTCATCACACCTGTCACGCTTGAATTTTCTAAAAGCCCTGTCACGTATTTACACAGTGAAACTGTAATAGGTTTTTACATTACAGAATTTGAAGTATTCCGTCTAAGTTCCATGGGCGACAACGCATCTGTCTTCTGTGTTAAAGTGTCCAGTTCAAAGTGCCCAGTAGTGGAATGCATGTAGGCTAGTACCTTTTATTTAATTTGGCTTATATAGTTTTTATTTCGAAAATATTTATCATTGTTTTTATTGTATCGCAAATATTAAGGGTAGCGAAGATGAATAGGACTCAAAACATAGGCCTCTCACATAGATTGCTTCATAGGCTGAATATTTTCCATAGTTACGCTACGCTTGGCAGGCGGGTTGGCAATCAAAGCTTTTTATTATTTTGAGCTGTCAGGAGGATGCTGCTGCCTATCACATGTTTCAGTTTTTCTATCTCACCCCTTATCACACCCACGAGATGATACGACGATCTTATGACGTACACGGAGAATGTATGATGTACTGACGTTTCATGAATTTAGTTTTTCTTACGTTCTCTGTAAACAGAACTACATTAATGATATTTTTAAATCCATTTAAACGTAAAAAATATCAGTATTTATTTTATGGTGCCAATCACCATTCAATGGGGCGAACGATATGAATCAAATATCGCCAATAAACATTTTGCTATAAATTAAAAGAAGACCATGACATTCAACACAGTTTTATCAAAACTAAATTAACTGTAATTTTGAAATAAATATAAAGCGTAAAAAGTAAATAATACAATTCTGATTTCAAAACAACTTATCCTTTATAATGAATAAATGAATTAACATTAATGCAATTCTGGAAAACTAAATTCTGTATTCCTGTAGCACACCGTAACTATGCCGAATTTCAACCGTCTACCTCAAATAGTCTCAGAGAAAATTCTTGTGACAGACAGACATAGAGGCACAGACACCTAAGTGACTCCACAAGTGATCTAATTTTCTAATTTTAGCACAGAGCAGTGACGATGTTATGTTATGTATGTGTGTAATTGGTTGCTCTGAAACGGCTCTGACGATCTGGATGAAGTTTTGTATTTAGATAATGTTTTGTTATTGTTTACTTTCTAATTTTATCTAATAATATAAATTTTATTTACGACTTTATAGTTTAAATCTTTTTAGTTTCCATAAAAAGTTTATGTACAGATTTAAGCCCCTTTTATTATATTTTCAAAATTTAAAAATTTAAATAAAAAAAACAAAATACGGCGGCAAAATTGTTAGTAATTCGTTACGTCAAGGAATATTAAAATTGTTCTACTGATATTAATTAATGAAAAGGGATTAGATTGTTTTTATATTGCATGCCGTAAGCGCTAAGCGCGCAGGTATGTTCTACTAGTGCCTAAAAATTAAGATTCCAACGTTTTGTCGCATGAAATCGTATCTAGCAATCATATTGTACATATAAGTCATATAAAAAGCACACTGTCAGATAGATACATGATTGTTGAACTTATTAATATTTTTTTTTAATCGATTAATTGCTATTTTTACATAAAAAAGGGGTTTTAGTGGCTTATGGTGTGGATTTATCAAGTCGGCATGGCTTCGTAAACACGATAACTTTTGAAAATATCAATTGTTCAACTCAATCTATTTTTTAAACTCTTCATCTATCACGTGCGAAGCCATTGAATGTAAATGGAAGTTTAATTTTGTTTATTTTAGTTATAATTATTTTTTTTCGGCTGCGAAATGTCGAAAATATGCGGTGTTTTAGCAGCCTTGTATGAATTTATTTTTACTAAATAGAGACTGCGTCACTCACTCAGTTAGTTCGGCGCACTGAACACAATTACTCTCTACCAAGAGGTTCGGCGTCAATCGCCGTCGTGTGGTGGACACTGGTTGTTTGCAGCGGCTCAAAAAGATCGCTGTACAAATACACAATATTCGAAAAACCAAATTTCTTACATACTTGATTATAATAATAATCAGAGATTTTTATTACAATATTTTAAAAGCACAGAATAAATATTAGTAGTACGTACTAGAAGTAAGTAGGATGTAATATTTATACTTAAATACGTCTTGGGCTTTATGGAGTGACCTGAATGATGATATGATTTTTTTAAATTTTAGTTTGACATAAAATTATCGGAAAATTGGAAGTGTATTAAGGTGATTAGTGAAAACTTGTGTGTATTTAAACTACTTTAAAAAATTCCGTATAATCATGTTATACGTAATTTTTCTAGTGCGCTTAGGGCATGCCCAATTGGATTTACCAATATATATTTATTTTTTTTATTGATGATTCTTTTTTAATTTAACGTGCCGTGTGAGCTTTAGGAGTCATGTCACGTCGTCATTTGAGTTGAGATAAAATGTTACGAGCCGTGGGCATGTTAGAAAATAGTGCTATTCAACTCGTCGTTTCTGAAGCCCTACACACCAGCCAAAACGTGATATCAAGGTTGTGGTCATGTTATCGCAGTACTGGGGATGTGGCTAAACGGCACACGGGTAGATATCGTGTTACTACGCAGAAACAGGATCGATTTCTCCAAATGACCGCCAGAAGACAACCCAATATCACAGCGATGTAACTACTACAAAGGATCCAGGAGGACCACCAGCTGCTGGTAAGCGACCAAACCGTGCGAAGGAGGTTGCATGAAGTTGGTCTTCATGTTCGGAGACCACTACGTGTTCCAGCATTGCGACGTGGCAATCGCGGTCGGCGGCTTTCGTGGGCTCGGGAGCATTTACCATAGAGTGACTAACAATGGTCTTTGGTGCTGTTCAACGATGAGTCCCGGTTTGGGTTTCATCCGGATTCACGAAGAACGCGTTTGGAGAACTCCAGGGAGAGTTAGCCGTCTACGGCACCCTCAGGAGGTCCACTCATACCAAGGCGGGACAATCATGATGTAGGCAGAAATTTGTCTTGGCGGACGAACCCAGCTCCTTTGGATCCAAGGCAGCATGACTGCACAAAATTCCACGAGGAGGTAGTACAGCCTGTTATTGTCTCACACAAAATCCAAATGGGCCAGGAATTTCTACTCATGCACGATAATGCTCCTTCCCATACAGCGCGGCTGGTGTCGGCCGCTCTCCGAGACCACGATTCAAGTTTTGGATTGGACTGGACAGTCGCCCGACTTAAATCCTAAATACTATCTAAAACAAAAAAATTATGAAATATTTTTTTTAGTTTTTTATTAAAGACCTTAAGATAACCTATCATTCTTCCATTTACTATATCAGAAAATTCTTCATAGATTTTTAGATATTTGATGAAATATAAAATATCCCTAGATTCTGTTGATGTGTATATGTTACGCTGCCTGATGAAGTCTTTTTATGCCATCATATAAAATTACCTATATATTTATATGATTTTTTTTAACGCCGAGCAAAGGTCAGTCGCCCAGATACTGTACTAATGACAAAATTCTGATGAGTTATCGTGGAGTTCGAAATTGGTCTTGAAGAACGAACTATATACGTGGTTTTATATAAACCGTTTCGAGTATTTAACCGTGTAGTTAGCTTTTAAATACGAGGGAAACACCTCACATAGGTACGAATGTAAATTTTAAATCAAAATATGTCACATCAGAGGCGGCTGAACTGAGTTAATGGAGCAAACAAGGACTGAGAGATGACTATATATTTGTGTAATTTGCTGTAAAACTGTCAGTCCATGAGATCTGCATGCGGTCAAGTCCCTGCAGGCATTGTATCCCCGGCTACCAGTGGCGGTGGGTGACAAGAGGGCTGGTTCTTTACGCTCTCAAAGGCTCAGTGTTTAGCGTAGAAACGTAGCTAGTGTTCTTGGACCTACACCGCGGCGAAGAGGACTATAATATAATAATTTTAATTTTCAGCTTTATTTTTTTATTAATATTTTATATTCTAATGTTATGTAAATAAATAATTTTTGATAAACTTTGACGTAGTAGAGCCACGCTGCAGCTGTATTACGGTTGTAGCACGAAAGGGTCGGCTCGACCGGGGAAGACCACGCTCTCACATAATACCAGCGCAAAATATGAAAAACGTTGCCGTGTTTCGTATGGTGAGTGTAGAGAAAATAGGCATTGACAACACATCTACATTTTTGTTCTTAAGGTTACAGCCTATATACGTCCCACTGCCGGGCACAGGCCTCCTCTCATTCCTGAGAGGGTTTTAGGACAAGGAAATGTCCACAGCGCTGCCCGAATGCGTGTTGGCGAACTTCATATGTCTTCGTAATATATTTTTTTCTTATTTTTCACCGTCGAGCACGTGGCAAATCGAGGATAAATGTAGATGTCTATGGGCCACAGCATCCACTTCCCTGGACTATGTACTCGTTTGTCAAAAAAAAATACATTTGAAATGGATAAAAATGCTACGGATATTCCTAAAAGTAGAAAAAATAAAAAAGGAGTTAAAAATGTGCAAAAAAGTTAAAGAGCAAACTTCTAATTTTTCTTCTTGACAAGTTTTCTAATATTTGCAAAACTAAGACATTTCCATTTCTACCGCTTTTAGCTGCAAATCTTACGTAATGATGGATATATAATAAGAGCAAATCAGACTACAATCTGGCAGCAGTGTTAGCGGGAATATTCCATTTCCCCATCTCATTTTTTTCATATATAGTCGAGCCAATATAACCTATAATGCTATATAACCTATAATACTATATTATCAATATACTGGCGTATAGACGTACATAGTGTGCAAGGGAGAAGAAAATTCCTTATGGCAAAAATGCAAGATAGAAAAGGATACCAAATCTCATGACTCTGTAACCGATTTTGAATGACAGGTCGGCACAATTCGGCACGCAAGAAATAAGCTCCTAGATATTTTGTAATTTTTTAGATTATAATAGTGTTAGTGTCTAAAATTCATAGTTTTTCAAAATGGTTACATGTTCCGTGAGTGACTGTGGTGTCAAAAATAGAAATAATCCTAATGGTTGCACATTTCCCAGGTAAATTCGCAAGACGTCGTTACTGCTAGGACGCGTCTATTTTTTTTTAAAATGTATGTTATATACTGTTTAAAATATAGAATATTTTCAATTATTTTATTAATGTTGATATTTTGCAAAGAAAAAAGTCACGTTGTTGATAATTTGTATGATTTAGGTGAATTCATTTTTGAATAAAATATTTTACATGTACGCTAGGGATTGACTAAACTATATCATAATTAATGTCGATATTTATCTTGAATGTTTATAATGAATCAATAAAATTGCCCACACAACAAGGAGAGGAATGAAAATAAATGCTCAATTTGCGTTTTAAAAACGTAATTTTATTTTGCCGTTTGTCAAACAGATGGATAGAATAAAAAAATGGATAAGGTTAATTGGGCGGGTTGGTTGGAATCCAAAGAAGAACTCTATAATTTGCAGCAAATATTTTCTTGAGAAATATAGAAGAAAAAGCAGAATAAAATTGGTTGCCTGTAAAGTCGGTATACGGGCGAAAGTTTTACGTGACAACGACTTTGAGTGGTAAAATAATTTTATTATGTCTGCCTCTCGCTCTTAGGCGGGCTAACCATGCCCGAGTGGAAGGGACGCGTGCCTCTCACTCGCTCTCATTGTGAGCGCATAACGTGAGCGGAGCGTAACGCAGTTTCTTGAAGTGTCACCCGGCAAACCAATTTATAAGACGTTGTCACGTCAAAACAATTTTATTAAATGGAGCCATTCCTACATTATTTGTAACAGTAAGTATTATATTGTTACAGTAAGTCTTCTAAAAATAACTTCAAAAACTTTAGGTAAAAGTAGATATAGATTTTTATACATAATAAAACTGTAGTATATTAAATAAAACTTGAGATTATGCTATTTAAGCAATTATGAACCTAACTGAGTATCTACTTATCAACCCAAAAAATGTATAACCTTACTTAATCACCCGCACCTCATGATCACACTAGTACAATATTTATAGCATCACGCTATTTTCCCCAAGAGGTTGAGCGGAGCTTCGGATTATATTCCTAAGTCACAATGATAAAACTATTAGTGTTGTTAGATATTTAGTAATGCTCCTTAAGCGCCGCTAGATGCCCACGCATGAGACGCGCGGTTCAGTGTGCCAGGATAGTATAAATTCCATAGTATTATTGATAATCACAGCGTCCGATGCTCGATTTATGCTTGATGCCCAACGAGTGTGCCGAGTGCTTGATAGCGTGGTTCTTCGCCTACAGCGTTAGTCGTAGAGAAGAGGAACTCGTGGTTAATTAACAGCTGCGCGGATCAATAGATCTGCGAGATTAAGCTGCACTTGTCGCAGTCAGTCCATGGATGACCTGCCGTTTTCTTAACATACCGAGATTGAGAGAATAGACAGTGCATCTGTATCCTCAGATATCTGGTACACTTCAATATCTCCTGCGTATTTAGCTAGTCTGTGTAAGATCATTATGTTTTTAAATTCGTGCAGCTAAAATGCTAATAAGTTTATTATTTTTAGGGACAGACGAAGGAGAGAGTAGCCCCATAAACATATTGGCCTTTAAACAGAGCAATCTTATTTAACTGATTCCTACAAGTTTCCTTACTTAAATTATTAAGATTAAATTCACATTTAAGTCGAATGTTAATATTAATTTCTATAATGTATTTAACTGTTAATTATTTTATGTTTGTAATTATTAAAAGTAAAAGTTATGTGTAAAATAAAGCAGCTATTATGTACTCCGTGTTCCCGTTTTTTATTTCAACAGCAAAACATTTTATAAAATATATAAAGTATAAATATTTATATACTTAATTAAGTATCTACCTATTTATAGGTGATTAACATTTTATTAAAAAAGAAATCCCGGGGAAGCTGGCAGTAAAGTTTTCTCCAAAGGTCATGGCTCGAAAATACTTTCCGTTCTGATTCTTGGAGGAAATTGTTTAAGTTTATCGATAGAAGTTTATAGATTGTACATTTTGAATTATAATCCAACAAAAGGCAGGTAGGTGCAGCTTAATTCCCGGGAACATATCATTTGAATATTTTTAATTATTTTAGAACTATCAAGGTAAAAATTCAGTAAATTTTTGAAGTTATTCAGTTTGTGCACTAAACCATTTTTTTTATATTTTTACCGCTTCCTTAACAATCATTTTTCGATAGTCCTTGTAAGTAAAATGTACATCACTATCTAACGCACACAATGACAAATCAAAATTGGTTACACATTTTCGGGCTGTCAGGTGGTCTATACGCCAGTATATTCTAAGTCTATGGTATTATCTATGCTGCACACGATGAATCGCTGATTGACAAACGAGCCTCTGGTGACCGACTCGTAGATAATACACATAAATAACTGCGAGACTGATTGACAGCAGGATATTGAATCGCAAGGGCTTTGGAAGCATAGACTTAGAATATACTTACGCCAGTATATTCTAAGTCTATGTTTGGAAGTAATTTTCAAAAACAATAACAATATTCAATTTCTCTATTGTAGCATCCACACTTAAAAACGACAGGAAAACAAATTTGGATTAAAGAAATACATGAATACGAATTTGGAATACAAAGTCAAATGCAAGATGTACAGAATGAATAATTTCTTAAATTTACGCGAACACTACACATTGAATTAATAATTTTTTGGATTTTATCGCGTTTAATTTTACTTATTCTTAATTCCCGACGTTTCGGGTGCTTTGTAGTACCCATGGTCACGGGGGCAGTTAAAAATAAGTATCTAAAATTAAACGCGATAAAATACGTAAAAATAGTTTTATTCATTAAGTAAAGAAATTTATTTGATATGATAAAAGAATATTTATTTGTTGCTACCACAATAACCACCACAATAATAAAATTCACAAGCAATCATAATGCTTATAGTCTAATTATATTTTGACACTGGCTTAACCTAAAATAAAAAAGAATTTGCAATCAAAAAAATATAGATAAAAAGAATACACAAAAGAAAAGATGTATTTAAAATAAATATTACTGTGTACTAATAACATAACAAAAATTTTATAATAGCTATTAGACATTAAAATCTTATTGTAAACATATAAAAAGAGTGACGGAGAAATAAAACTAATAATGATTGGAGTTTTGAACCGATATTTCCTGCCGGCTGATTGCTGCACCTCCATTGAATTTTTTATTTAAGTTATTGTGTAAAAAGTTATTATGTGTGTTAAACAGCATTGAGATATTATCGTCATCGACTGCCTACTGGCTCAAGCTGCCATCAAAATCTCTCAAAAACTTCGCAATCTGACGCTCAATACATTGTGAAGAAGTTATTAACAAAACATTATAAAGGATATCTTGTTACTTGACATTGGCAAAGTACATCCGTACGAGTAAAAAATAGAAGTAATAGTTTATATATATTTGTCGTGGATGGATGGCGCCATAGTGCAACAAGCAGCGATATCTAACAATTAGATTTGCGAACTAATAATATGTACCTACTCATGTCAGGACGGACGAGCGGACGAATTAGTGACTAATAATGTTTGTTACAGGAATGCATGAAGATACACGCCCGAGGACGGTCGTACGTCATAATGGCCGTGTCGGAGCGTCAATAAAATATCGGTTGGATCGAGGTGGTTGAGGGTATATCGAGAAACCCCCACTTGTTGGTGCAGTATAAAGTTCACTGTAGGCGCCGTGCGCGAGAGATTCCGCTTGAGTCATTCTACGAGTAAAGTCATGCTACGAGTACTAAGATTATTATTTATACAGTGTTGATAATTATTTTTTACAGTGTTGATAATTATTTTTTACAGTGTTGATAATAATTTTTTACAGTGTTATTAAGACAGTGTTGTTGTTCTGTTCATTTTAGTAATTCTTCAAGTGCAGGCAAGAAGGATGGTGTTGCTGAGAGGCTGCCCTGTGTTACACTGACATAAGTAGTGTTGCTGTTGGTTTGCATACTTTGGTGTTATCATGTAATTACGTACCTCACGTTACGCTGGTGTGTGATCGTGGCGGGGACGTGTTACGGTGTAGTTGAACTGTAATTTCTCTATACTGAATGTATAGTGCGTTACGCTGTCTTGTTACTCATAATTATTAATTGTGTAAGCAAGAGAGCAAGTTGAACATCCGCTCTCACACTTTTACTATTTTTAATAATTAATGCTATCCTGATTTATTTCAGAGATCAAACTTGGGATCCTCTGTTGAATCTCCGACATCATAAGTGGGATAAAGTCTCTGTTACCGTCCACATATAACCTTCGAATAGTGTGAGGGTTATTACGTTGGTGAAAGACTATATGACGTGCCTCGCCTTTTTGTTTTTATGTTCAATGTCTTAAATCAAGTTTGTTGTCTTATTTACGACATTGACGTGCCACTAAAATGTAAAGTAAAAGCTTAAGGTCAAATTCTTTGAGCAAAAAGTTAAATCTCTTTGTTTGATTCATACTAGAGGTACCCGCAAGTACTTTTGATATTCCTTAACGTACCCAAATATTTATTTTCACAAATGTCGAAAGAAATGTTGGAGGTATTTTAAGATGAGTTATAGTTTTGCATTTAGTGGGATTTTAAACTGTTCGAGTAATGTTATAATTTGATAGTATGTGCGAAATATTATTTACATGTGGTACATTTTAAAGTTCGAAATATTTAAACGATCTACCGAAAAAAAAGTTTAACTTTAACGTACTAGGAATTAAAAACGCTAAGTAGTATTTTTGTATTCTAATGGGTCGACAAGTGTCACGATTTAGTCAGTGTTGAGTGCTGTGGCGCTCGCTCTTGAGTGGAAGTATGCTGTCGGCTTATGACGCCGCGGACACATTATTTGCCGCTAATACCGATCATATATCAGATACATCATTAGATAAAGTAAATTTATCCTAAACATTGATTTTGGTTGAGAAAAATGCCGTAAAACCAAAGTATAACTGACTAAATTGAAGTAGAGCAAATTATTTCTGACATTGAAGAGTATTTAAGTTTACATGAGGATCTGACCGTACTAGAGGTTGTCGTGTAGCCGTGGCTCAGTGGAAATCGGTCTACTAACTTACTAGTCCGTGAGTACGCGGTAAGCAGTCAACTCTGACGGAGTTCTGGTTTCAGTGGACACCATGGAGTCCAGGAGAGACTTGGCGTTCCCGTGTGGGGTTCGCATAAAGGAAAGATGAGTGACTGGAGGTTACTAGGCTATGCGTAGCCATGATCACATGTAAAGCTTAAGTGTTTTTGTTTATTTGGTGAGAATAAGTATTTTGTGAGATACCGCGATAACTAAACGTCGGTTTTACTTGAGTTCCTTGATTATTGACTTTGATATTGAAACATTGTAGTAAAACGATCATTTTGATGATAAATTATTTTCTTTCAATTGTGTTTCTTCTTTTTTTCTATTAGTAATTAGATTTACTAGTTTAGTGATCGTTGAGATGTCACGGGGATGAGTAACATTTATTTAAAAAATTCTGTATTTTAAATTTATGTAAAGGCAAGTCAAGCATCGGATCAGGTATTTTGTTAGAAAATCGAATGCTTTTACTTGAGCAACCTTTTGAATCGACAGGGGATACAAAAGGGTCCATACCGAGTTACCAAAGTGTTACCAAGTGATTGGTACGAGCTAAAGTTATTATCTGGAGCTAGAGGCAAGACTACCCAGGCCGCAGTTTAGTATATGGTGCCCTGGAAAGGCTAGTGGTGTCCCGAGTGGTGCTGCATTTTTTGAACAAAAAAAAGTTTCGACTGAATCTTTTTTTATGTTTTCTTTTATGTGTTACAGTAGCACGTGTGATGTGATTTCACGTGCGCGAGTGTGAGGCGAGTGTGTGCCTTGCTAGTCGAAACGGAATGTCGGGTCCAGTTGTAGCATGGCCTGGTATCGGCAGACGCGAATGCTGCACGCGTGGCGGGCACGCGTATTCTGTAAATGGCGGTGCCTCGGAAGTCGTACGCTATGTGTGCGCGGAAGTCGTATACTGTGTGCGCAGAAGTTGTGTTTTCTGAACATGCATCTAGCTCTGTTCTGGCAGGTGCTATCCTGGTTCACGTTTTTAACGTGGTTTACGTGGTTAACGTGGGAACTTGCAAGTTCAAGTAAGAGTATGTGTGAGATACTTCGTATGGAGATGTAAGCATATTTGTGTGCGAAATGCTAAATTATAGTCTGCGGTATGAGAGCGTATTTCTGTTTGAGGGCCTCGTATGCATGATGGATGAGAGGATAGGCAACGGTGTATGTTGTCTTGATAATTAACAATTTGTTTTTCACGCAGATTACGATGACTACAACCCCGTCGATGCCTGTGAATCCTCAGGTGCTCCTGCTGCTCCCGTTGACAATTCGAGTGCGTGGTGCGGCTCACTGGCGCGAGTATAGCGCGACGGCTCGCTGGCATGAGACGCCTCGCTGCCGCGAGTACGGTACCGACGTGTCGCTAAGGCGATAGTTACAAAGTTTTCTGTTTGTGATTTTGTGTTATTAGAAAATGAAGAGCGGAATCAGACTAAGTTAAATCCGAAGTTCAAAGGTCCGTTTAAGGTGGTAAGGATTTGGACGGTGATCGTCACACGTTAAAAGCCTTAAATTCTAAACGTACGTACAAATACGCTCACGATAGGTTAGGAAAGATGCCAGTAGGTCATGTACCAGACATTGTGGAAGTAAACGATAATTTAGATAATAATCGGGAAGCCTAAGTGATCTGGGAACTCGAGTAAGTACTCTATCGGCCGTACTGATGTCGACCGTACCAGTAGCTATTACGTAGTCGTAGCCCGGTAGAAATCTGTCTCTTGAGTCAACTCAAGTAGTCCGTGGGTGCGCGATGCGCGGTTAGCCCTGGCGGAGGTCGTGGTTTGTAAAAACCGTAGTGTGTAGTTGGCGGGTGATACGTATGCGAATACAACTGTGATTGCTGTTCGGCCAAGAGGGTCGTGACGTTAGAGGAGCTTACTCATGATGTTCCAGAGGCTTGTTTATTTTGGTTGTGTTAATTGCGATATTGGTTATGAAATTAGTGATGCATTGTTACAAATGATGATGGTACATGGCTCCGGTTTATTATTATCGTTAGTTTTTAATTGTTTCCTATGATTTAAAAATGTTGGTTACAGCTGTTTAAAAACTTAAAGATGTGAACCTAGGTTTTAATGATTTAACTTAGAAGTTAATTGTCGATTAATCTGCAAGTAGTAAGGACTGTTGACATAATAAATGAAAATTGAAATTATTTTTTAAATGTTCAGTTAGAGAAGAGTGTACACGTGCCAATGTGGTCAGAATTGGCCGGATTGGCGGGATAACACACGAGGACGTGTGCAAGCAGGATGACCGTGTCGTCGATGGATGGCGCCATAGTGCAACAAGCAACGCCATCTAACAATTAGTTTTGCGAACTAATAATATATACGTACTCATGTCAGGATGGACGAGCGGACGAATTAGTGACTAATAATGTTTGTTACAGGAATGCATGAAGATATACGCCCGAGGACGGTCGTACGTCATAATGGCCGTGTCGGAGCGTCTATAAAATATCGGTTGGATCGAGGTGGGATTGAGGATATATCGAGAAACCCCCACTTGTTGGTGCAGTATAAATTTCACTGTAGGCGCCGTGCGCGAGAGATTCCGCTTGAGCCATTCTACGAGTAAAGTCATGCTACGAGTACTAAGATTATTATTAATACAGTGTTGATAATTATTTTTTACAGTGTTTATAATTAAGACGGTGTTGTGGTTCTGTTCATTTTAGTAATTCTTCTAGTGCAAGCAAGAAGGATGGTGTTGCTGAGAGGCTGCCCTGTGCTACACTGAGATAAGTAGTGTTGTTGTTGGTTTGCATATTTTGGTGTTATCATGTAATTACGTCTCACGTTACACTGGTGTGTGATCGTGGCGGGGACGTGTTACGGTGTGGTTGAACTGTAATTTCTCTATATTGAATGTATAGTGCGTTACGCTGTCTTGTTACTCATAATTATTAATTGCGTAAGCAAGAGAGCAAGTTGAACATTTATTATTTTTAATAATTGATGCTATCCTGATGTATTTCCGAGATCAAAATTGGGATCCTCTGTTGAATCTCCGACATATTTTTATTTACGTTATCAAAAGGAATTCAATA
Source organism: Parnassius orleans (assembly GCA_029286625.1). Classification (NCBI taxonomy): domain Eukaryota; kingdom Metazoa; phylum Arthropoda; class Insecta; order Lepidoptera; family Papilionidae; genus Parnassius; species Parnassius orleans. The sequence goes on from JAGSMP010000367.1 coordinate 38,414, forward strand.
TAATATGACCAACTGCGTTCCTATATATAATTTTTTTTATATAATGAATTGAAAAACGAATCAGTCCACCTGATGGTAAGTAGCTACGTCATCCCAGGGACACCTGCAACCAACTTCAAATATGAAAGTCTACAGATGACCTCTGAGGACTAAGATGAAATGCCTCACAGCCTGTAACGGTAATTTTATAGGTAAGGGAAAGTCAGAAAAAAGAAAATATATGTGTATATATATATGTACCTAGGTAGACGGATAGATAACTATTTATTGCAACACGAAACAAAACAAGAACGAAATAAGAAAAAAAATTAAGTGTCACAGTTGGCGGTGCTAATGCTAAGAGCAATTTCTTCCAGACAACTTTTACATCCTACTATCTATCTATACGATTTAAAAATTATTACATAGGTACCTGGGACAAAACTAATATGACAGTTTCGTAGCACCACCTTGATATTCCACCGTTTGAGTATAACGTTAGCACTGTTGTATGCAAATGTTATGTTTGAAGTTGGCTCAAGTTACCCGATGGGAATCGTAATCTAACTCGATATGCAAACAGGGAGGTTCTTGTACAGTCATCATCAAAAAAATATATGACTGTCATTTCCGGTAATTCAAGTAAAATAATGTCCCTTATATAATGGACATATTTAAAAAAAAAATCCTACGATAATCTCAGAACAACGATAACAGACGTAGCGTTGCGTAAATTTTAAGTGACGCCGAAATCATACCAATTCCATGCTCAACTTTTTGTAAGAGCATGCACTCACGCACATACTAGTACAAAATCATTTGCAACTAACTCGCGTTGTGACGTTATAAAAGAATTCACTAGCCCATATATATATCATCTCGTGGGTGTCGTAAGAGGCGACAGAGGCAAATGAAACGGGAGATAAGCAACATAATCTTCCTAATAACGATAAAAAAAAGACTGCGGTTGCATACCCTCCTGCAAAGCGCAGCTGCTATGGAGAGTATCGTCCTTACAGGAAGCCATAATATGTATTTATTTTATCCTTGTATGTATTGTATAATAACAATATACACACCTTATTATATTTTCAACCGACTTCAAAAAGAGCAGGTTCTCAATTCGACTGTATTTTTTACGTGTGTTACCTCAGAAGTTTTTTCTAGGTGAACCAATTTTGATGATTCTTTTTATCGAAATCTAGTGCTTCTCGTATGGTCCCATATAAATTTGAGTTATCCTTAATAATGTGTATTTAATTGATTTCGAATACATTCATGATGTTCTCATTTTATTTATAATGAAGTTGGTTGTAAATTAGTTTTTAATTTTACCACTTGTATTTATCATAAATGTTCTTATAACTGGCTTAATGGCAGAAATTTCATAATGAAAAATAACGCCCTTGTACAAACTCTTCATTTTGATGTGTCCTCTCCATTGTTTGTGTGTACATAAGTTGTTAAATAAATAAATAAATAAAACACTTAGTTCCACAAAACCACTTGCTAAAATAGGAGTGAAAAGAATGAAAAATGCTTTACATTAAACGAAAGAAACTTTATTTATATCGCGCGGGAAACTAAGTGCCTAATCGCATTAAAGATCCTTCACGACGGACTCGAAGGAAACAATATTTATTGCATTAATGCAAACGTTAGTCGCGGTTATTTCATTTTCTTCTATTTTTTTTTATAGGATAAGGGTGACAAGCGAGCACACATACAAGCAACCACTTACCATGGGGTAAGTGGTTGCTGTAACCTAGACATCTACATCTATCCCCGTTTGCGAAACAAAATGCAGATGCGTTGTCAGCCGTGAGGACTAAGATGGGATGCCTCTTTTCCAGTAAAAGGGTCTCCGGTTCTCCGGTTCTCTACACCACCATATATATACAAACTCGTGAATTTGCTGATTATTTGCACTGAAACGATTTTTAACAGTAAATTAAGGGTAGATGCATTCAATAAGTGTCTCTAATGGTTTTAGAACGTAGAAATTTAATGCTTACTTCACCGAAATTTTCTTTTCAAGATAACATGTTTTCACTAAAATTAACATCTTTCCATTGTCACTTTAAAAACACTACAAAGTTAAAATTAAGTGTGTTTTTTATTGTCTATCAGTTTTAATATCAGGTGTTTCCTCCTCTAGCCCTGATAACCGCTTGCATTCGATCTGGCATGCTTTGAATGATGTTTCTGACATTAACTTGCGGTATGCTGTCCCAAGCGGTCAGCGCTGCATTTCGGAGCTCATTTAGAGTTTGTGGCGGTTTGGAGCTGGACTTTATCTTTCTTTTGAGCATACCCTATACATGCTCAATTGGATTTAAGTCCGGGCTACGAGCTGGCCACTGTAATTTTTGTATTCAACCTCTTCCAGATATTCCTCTACACAATGTGCGACGTGCGGGCGTGCATTATCGTGCATGAGGAGAATTGTTCGTGTCCAATGAATCCCGAATAAGGCATTACGTGCTCCTGAAGAACTTCCTCGATGTATCGAGTAGCTGTAAGCCGATTATCGACGATGACCAACTTTGTACGTGCGTCGGAACTTACACCTCCCATACCATTATTGAGCCTCCATGGAAACTCATAGTTTGGGTGGTGGTAATGGGTAAAACCTCTCTCCTCTTTTCTCCACTCGTTCTCGACCGTCTGGAGCACGTAAAGCTATTCGACACTCTCTGTGAACAACACTCTAGCCCATTGCTCGTGGGTCCAATTGACATGTTCTCTTGCGAACTGAAGTCGGACTACTCAGTGCTGTCTGAGAAGTTCTGGACCTCGTGCTGGTCTACGAGCTTTAAATTCACTTCCTCCATTCGTCTTCTCACCGTACGCTCACTAACATTAACGCCTCTTGTGATTTGGAGCCGCTGGCGTATCTCAACAGCGGTCAGGTAGCGGTTCTCAAAATCTCCATAAAATAAAACGATCGTCCGGGCCGATGTGCACCTTACGCCCCACTGCCTGGCCTGCGGGTGTAGCGGCCTTTCTCCTGGTATCGTTTCAGTGAATACTGCATTGAGGACCGTGGTACGTTAAGCACAATAGCAACTTCACGCTGTGTCAGCCTTGGTCAATTAATGCTACTGCTTGTGCAACTTGTGCTGGTGTTAATGGCATTTTATTGGCTTTAGCACCTTTAGTTATTGAATTAAGACACAAGATCACAATAATTGAATAACCTTACAGTAAACTTTTCACAACACACAAATTTAAAATGTGAACTTAGTCGCTCAAATGACCGATTCAACTAAAAATTAAAGAATTCGTCATGGTGCACTTAAACATAATGAATTACCCTCTTGAACTTGAGGTAAACATTTTTGACATACTTATAACAAACATTCATCAGAAACACTTAAAGCTTTTGCTATCGTGAGATAACCGCTGGCCAAGATTCCGTGCCGCTGAGTTATTAAGTCACTTTCTTGTTTGTCTGTCTGTCTGTCGTTCCGGGTGGAATTTAGTATTTAAACTAACTTTCTGATGAGCTGGAAACTTGAAATTTTGAATATAGCTCAAATTCGGATGACAATGCAAGAATATGTGATAAAGAAAAGTAGTATTTTTTTTAATATAAAAAATTTCACTTGTTTAACCAATTTGTTGATTCGATACAAAGAAAAGCTGATGCAGCAAATTGTAATTTCAAGTGCTGATTTCCGACGCGCTTAGCGGTAAAGGAAAATATCTTGAAAAAACCTACATACTTAAGAAATAAAATATTTCAAGGAAATCCGTCAATATGCACTGGAGCAGTGTGGCGGACTAATTGCTCCATAACTCTCTCAGAAAAGAGAGGAAGAAACATAACTGGTTTTTTCGACGTAATAAATTAACCATTTCACTGTCCCATGAGTCAAATGAACATTTCAATTGTTTAACTATTGTGTCTATTTCTCGGACAGGAAGTTATTAAATTACTTTTGTCGAACGTCAACATGTTTTATAATCTACTACCGTTTCAAAATGAGGTTAATCTGTCCGGAGAAGAAATAGCGAAAGAAACTCCGCAGGTATCCTCTTGTTTGTCATTTTTATTAAAGCATTTGCAAAGCAAAATAATGTGATAATTCTTAATCATAGTCGTAAAGCAATAGACGCTTAAGTAATCAAAGCATGTACTTTAATAAAATTACACAACAAATCACAAAAAAGTATATTAAAGCTGATAAATTTATCATATCATCCTCTGGGTGTCGTTATAATCATATCATTCTCTGGCTGTCGTAAGAGGCGGCAGAGGGAAACAAATAAGGAGGTTGGCAGCAGCGTCTTCCTAATAACGACTAAAAATAAAAAAATACTGCGGTTGCTGTTACGTTCTCTATATTGCAGGAACAAATGAATGACTGTATTTTTATGAAAAACTTGTATAATTAGGAAATAACAGATACAATATGTGCAAATTAAAATGTGATATTATTAGAGCGCCGCACGTGGTGTCGGTGCAAGGTTCGTTAGTTCACTTGCCGCTCCACTCCCAGCTATCCGCCGGCTGCCAGCAAACCGGTTTTGCCGCTTCCTCACCTTAATATCGTTCAGTGATCTGAACAGTTGCCAACCCGCTTGCCAAGCGTGGCAACTATAACAAATATCTCCCCCTATGAGGCAGTTTATGGGCGAGGCCTATGTTCAGCAGTGGACTTTAACAGGATGTAACGGTAAAGCTGAAAATGTGTTGTAAACCCGAGCAGTTCAGTTCCCACAAAATGTTACCAAAATTTTAAATTTCTATATTGGTAGTTGAATTTCTGTTATTATTTTGTGGAAATAGTGTTTTGCAATGTAGAAAATTTTAAACGATTTTGGCTTGGCTCCAAATGATCCAAACTGACTCTAGACTCTCTTAAATGTTTTCTAATATCGCAGCTCGGACAAATTTTTACCAAGCTCCTGCATTTAAGTTTCCTATTAAAATAATACAGCCACATTTACTATAATGATAGGTTATGTAGTTTTACCTAGCACAATATAAAATTAAATAAACCATTAAAAAGTCAAGGAGTATTCTTTGTTGTGATTCATAAAACTTACTAAGCGAAGAGATATTTTTGATTTTTTTTTTATTCAAAATAGATTATTACATTACCAAGAGTAGTGGCAGTGTAAGAATATCCACTACCTTATATCGTACCGTGTTCGTCGTAAGAAGGCAACAGAGGGAAACAAGCCAGGAGATGGGCATCAGCGTCTTAATAATAACATCTAAAAATCCAAAAAGCTGCGATTGCCCGCTCATCCGCCAAGCGTAGCATCTATTTTTATTTTATTTTATTTTATTTTATTAGGGATCACAACAGCCTTCATTCTGTGATACATTATTCTTATATAAATGAAATAAATAAATCTATGGTAAATATTTTCCTATGAGGCGATCTATGCGAGAGACCTATCATCAGTTGACTTTTGATAGATTGTTACGTTAAATTTTCTATTAAAAGCCATGAAATTTTGAAAAAAAATTAAAGTAAAGTTACGGCCGGAAAGTAAAGTTATATATAGCTGGCTTATATAGCAGTCACATTTGCAATGTATTACTAAATAATTACTTTATAGTGGTGGTGTAAGAATATGCACTACCCCATAATAGATATTCTTATACCGCCACTACACGGTATACTCACTATACAACATATTACAAAATCCCTGTGGTTGTTAGTCTGTGTGGTGTTATCAGAATCAGTATTCAAACGTATAGCAAGAACTTTATTTCAGAAAAGTTGACCATGAAAAATTAAATTAAAAAATAAATTTTTATTTGCAAATTATATGTAGTTTTATTATCTCTAATGGACACGTGCATTGGTTAAGCAGGGTAACTATACTCTTACTCCCCGGCCAATGCAGAGGTAATAAAACCACATAGATTTTGCAAATATTTTTTTTTTAAATTATATTTAATTTTTTTATGGTTGACTTTTCTGAAGTAACGCTGCTGTGTTTTGTATCGTGAGTGTAGAGAACCGGAGACCCTTTTTACTGGAAACGAGGCATTCCATCTTAGTCCTCACGGATGACAGTGCAATTGCATTTTGATTCGTAATCGAGGATAGATGTCGATGTGTATGGGTTACAGCAACTACTTACTATTAGGTGGACTGTGTGCTCGTTTGTCAGTGGTACAATGCTCACTAAAGTTTAATCTACTCGTATATGTCTGTAGAGTGATTCTGATAACGCACTTAATTAACAGTGTTTTGTTACATACTGTATAATGTAATATATATATATAATCTCTTTACTTAACTTTATTTTATTTAATAAGCATTGACATTTGAACTCTAAGTTTTGTTATTAAAAGCCTCTGAGTGAATTCACTTACGCCTAGAAATTCAAATTCACGAAACCGTGCAAAAATAACCAACCACCAATTTAATTGCTGAATACAAAAGTGTCAAACCGCCTCAATTACGTTAAATTGATCACTGACAATGGTCACAGTGTTGTTATCGTCAGATGTTTGCCGCCTGTCACCGCCGCTCAAATTGTTTTGTTTAATCAACGGTCTATTTGAGTAAATTACGACATTCATTTATAAAATTAAAACGTAAGTGGATACAAGTTGATGTTTTTATTATGTCATCTCTTTTGATCAGTGTATATTTCACGTATTTGTAAATACCCAATTCCTTTTGGTTTGTACATATAGTACAGTCACTTAGTGCTGAAAAAAGAGGTAACCTAGAAAGTTTTCCGGGAGCTTTGAAAATTGGTGATTTTATAGATTTTGATGTGCTTTTTTCGAATTTCTACTTTGTCACCTTTGGTACCTTTGCAGCTCGCACCGCCAAATTGGAAAAATGGCGCCTAAAAACAATTGTTTGACAATATTTCCTTTCCGACTCGTTTCTAACGATAAAACGTTTAAATAATTAATTAAAGTGGAAAAAAATCATAGTCTTAGCGCATGAGCCCCTCAAAGTCTACTTTAACATGTGGTAGAATAAATGGCGATTTTTTGTATCGTGGTATCCCCAGTAGCTCCAATCCACATGCAATGCACAATTCTTAAAGATGAATCGTCGAACGAATGAGAATGATATCGTCGATGAAAAACAGTATCTTAGAATATTTTTTTACGTTTTACGTGATAGAGCTCCGCTAAAGCTGTATAATAATTACAGCACGAATGGGTCTCCACCGGGGAGGACAACGCTCTCACAGAACACCAGCGTGAAATTACTAATGCTGCTGTGATTAGTTGATGTGTGAAAACGGAGACCCTTTTACTGGTAACTAGGCATTCCATTTTAGTCCTTGGGGTGACAACGCATTTGTATTTAGATTCTTATGTATGATAAATGTAGGTGTCCTCGCACTGGTTATGTTACTCCTCATGGACGTATTCAACGTGGTAGAGACACGCTGAAAATATCATGGATGCAGCACGAATGAGTCGCCACCACTGAAGTACCACGCTTTGAATTACACGCGTGAAATAGTAGCAAAATGCCGTGTTTGACGGTAAGTAACGAAAATCTCTTACTGGGAACGAAATATTTCATCTCGGTTCTTAAAAGTCACAAACGCATCTGCATTTTGATTCTCAATTGAAGATAAATAGAGTTGTCTATGGGCCATAGCACCCACTTACCATCAGGTGGACTGTGTGCTTGTTTGTCACACTTACTCCTTTAAAAATATTTATTTTTTATGCGAAATTTTAGCTTGTTATGTATACCGGCAACTTATTGCTTGCAATCGTTCTTCTCAGCACTGCACTGTAACAAAAACGCAATCGGCTACGCGAATGCTACGCCTTCGTAGCTCACGTATATGCGTAGCTTCTTTGCCTTTTCAATTACATAATTTGTTTAATTTTTTTGTTCGTTCACCATTACCTATGTGATGTGATTATTTTTTAAATTTAAGAGTTATATTTTTTTTATTTCATACCAGCAATCCTCGCCGGTTTCGTCGGGATAGGTTCTATTAAAGTGGTCTTGTTTACATTTCACATAAAAATATTCAAGTTTTCCTTATAAAATAATCCTTATAAAAATGTTCCCCGCGACTTCACCCGCGTGGAATTATTTTGCGCGGAACCCTAAAATAAAAGTAACCTAAGTTACTCCTTATAACATCAGCTATCTGCCACTGAAAGTCCGATCCAAATCGGTTCACAGGTTTTTGCCGACTTACTTAACATTTATCGTTATATTTTGGCCAATGTACACAATATCTTTATGAATTTTAGCCTGTGTTATTCTGATGTATGAGCTATATAATTGTAAAATTTCAATATAATCCATTTAGTGGTTTTTGCGTGAAAGAATAACAAAAATCCATACATCCTCACATACTTTCACGTTTATAATATTAGTAAGATAGTCTAGATGCTTTATATGTGTTCGTAAAATTTTACCACAATTATTTCAGCTATTCTGAATGAGCCCGTATAGACAGACCATAAAATTTTAAAATGGTTGTTTATGTCTTAACAACATCCAAATAACATCCTGATTTTAATAGAAGCCAGTTATTTCAATATTACAGACAGACACGTCAATTTTATTTATATGTATAGATAACTGAGGTAAAAAACGAACTTACAATCCACCTGATGGTAAATGGCTACTGCAGTTCATGTGGACCCCTGCAGCCAACTTTGAACAAAGAAGGCTACAGATGCGGGGTCACCTCTGGGGAACAAGATAGAATGCCTCACAGTCTGTACTATCTATACCGGCTCTCTATACCCTTCACACTGGAACACAGCAGTGCAAACATTGCTATTTGCTGGCAGAAATAGGTAAGAGAGTACCACGTACCCGGACGGACTCCTTTGCATGAGAGGAGGCAATAATAATTTAAATATATTTATAATTATTTATTTAATAGCTTTATATGAAAACATTTAGTTAATAAATACCTATACTCCTGCAATCATTTTCCATAAAACGCCAAAATGCAAAATTGAATTTTCACGCGAAAGAAAAAGCAACCGAAAAACCAATAGCTTCATTGTACAGCTCTTCGGAAATTGATACTGGAATATCAAACACAATGGAGTAGAAAACATACCAACGGGTCATTTTTTCACTATTTTATGGCAAAAGTAACATCGACTGTGTCTGTTTTGACTTAATTTTTTACCCGACTGCCCCAGGAGGGTAATGTTTTTCGAGCGTATATTTGTATGTATGTTAAATGTAATAACCATGTACATGATGTAATATTTCACCTTAGAAGAAAGATGAGGGTGAAAGTTATTTTGTAGGCCTGTAGAAAAATTTGAATCGGTGACTTGCAGTTGGTGATTATACTTTTTTTTATAGAATTTGGTGACACACGAGCACACAGTCCACTTGATGGTAAGTGGATGCTGTGGCCCATAGACATCTACATTTATCCTCAATTAAATTTAAATTCAAAAAAAAAAACATGAGATTGACTTCATTATGACGACTAGACGCCAACTGTTCAGTGATGTCTCAGTGATCGCGAGGGTGAAAACTGGTAGCGATCACCGAATGATTAGAGGCACACTGAACCTAAATGTTAAGTTGGAGGTATCGTCTAATGAAGTCAACGCTCCGTCTCGTGCTTTAAACCAAAGTCCCGAAACCTTTCAGTACGAGTTACAAAACCGTTTTCAGTGCCTAGAAGATTGCAATGCAGTGGACGATATGAATGACAAGCTCATGGAAACTGTCCCTGCGGTCGGAGCTAAGTTTTGTAAGACCCGCCGCAGAAGAACACAAAAACTCTCCGATCACACTCTTAATATCATGGCTGTTAGACGGGAAATGAAGCTGCAATCTTCAGTAGATTTAATAGCATACAGGCAACTGAACAGACCGATCTCCAAATGCATGCAGCGGGACTTACGCAACTTTAATACTGCTCGTATTGAAGAAGCGATCGAGCGGAACCAGGGCTTCAAAGTCTTTGCTAGAGATCTGTCTGCCAGAAAGAGCCAACTGTCGAAGCTGAAGACCAAGTGTGGCAGCGTCGTTTCCGGGACACCTGAGATTTTGAGTGAGATTGAGAGGAAAAATTATTACATAGGTACCTGGGACAAAACTAATATGACAGTTTCGTAGCACCACCTTGATATTCCACCGTTTGAGTATAACGTTAGCACTGTTGTATGCAAATGTTATGTTTGAAGTTGGCTCAAGTTACCCGATGGGAATCGTAATCTAACTCGATATGCAAACAGGGAGGTTCTTGTACAGTCATCATCAAAAAAATATATGACTGTCATTTCCGGTAATTCAAGTAAAATAATGTCCCTTATATAATGGACATATTTAAAAAAAAAATCCTACGATAATCTCAGAACAACGATAACAGACGTAGCGTTGCGTAAATTTTAAGTGACGCCGAAATCATACCAATTCCATGCTCAACTTTTTGTAAGAGCATGCACTCACGCACATACTAGTACAAAATCATTTGCAACTAACTCGCGTTGTGACGTTATAAAAGAATTCACTAGCCCATATAATATATCATCTCGTGGGTGTCGTAAGAGGCGACAGAGGCAAATGAAACGGGAGATAAGCAACATAATCTTCCTAATAACGATAAAAAAAAGACTGCGGTTGCATACCCTCCTGCAAAGCGCAGCTGCTATGGAGAGTATCGTCCTTACAGGGAAGCCATAATATGTATTTATTTTATCCTTGTATGTATTGTATAATAACAATATGCACACCTTATTATATTTTCAACCGACTTCAAAAAAGGAGCAGGTTCTCAATTCGACTGTATTTTTTACGTGTGTTACCTCAGAAGTTTTTTCTAGGTGAACCAATTTTGATGATTCTTTTTTATCGAAATCTGGTGCTTCTCGTATGGTCCCATATAAATTTGAGTTATCCTTAATAATGTGTATTTAATTGATTTCGAATACATTCATGATGTTCTCATTTTATTTATAATGAAGTTGGTTGTAAATTAGTTTTTAATTTTACCACTTGTATTTATCATAAATGTTCTTATAACTGGCTTAATGGCAGAAATTTCATAATGGAAGAAATAACGCCCTTGTACAAACTCTTCATTTTGATGTGTCCTCTCCATTGTTTGTGTGTACATAAGTTGTTAAATAAATAAATAAATAAAACACTTAGTTCCACAAAACCACTTGCTAAAATAGGAGTGAAAAGAATGAAAAATGCTTTACATTAAACGAAAGAAACTTTATTTATATCGCGCGGGAAACTAAGTGCCTAATCGCATTAAAGATCCTTCACGACGGACTCGAAGGAAACAATATTTATTGCATTAATGCAAACGTTAGTCGCGGTTATTTCATTTTCTTCTATTTTTTTTATAGGATAAGGGTGACAAGCGAGCACACATGCAAGCAACCACTTACCATGGGGTAAGTGGTTGCTGTAACCTAGACATCTACATCTATCCCCGTTTGCGAAACAAAATGCAGATGCGTTGTCAGCCGTGAGGACTAAGATGGGATGCCTCTTTTCCAGTAAAAGGGTCTCCGGTTCTCCGGTTCTCTACACCACCATATATATACAAACTCGTGAATTTGCTGATTATTTGCACTGAAACGATTTTTAACAGTAAATTAAGGGTAGATGCATTCAATAAGTGTCTCTAATGGTTTTAGAACGTGAAATTTAATGCTTACTTCACCGAAATTTTCTTTTCAAGATAACATGTTTTCACTAAAATTAACATCTTTCCATTGTCACTTTAAAAACACTACAAAGTTAAAATTAAGTGTGTTTTTTATTGTCTATCAGTTTTAATATCAGGTGTTTCCTCCTCTAGCCCTGATAACCGCTTGCATTCGATCTGGCATGCTTTGAATGATGTTTCTGACATCAACTTGCGGTATGCTGTCCCAAGCAGCCAGCGCTGCATTTCGGAGCTCATTTAGAGTTTGTGGCGGTTTGGAGCTGGACTTTATCTTTCTTTTGAGCATACCCTACATGCTCAATTGGATTTAAGTCCGGCTACGAGCTGGCCACTGTAATTTTGTATTCAACCTCTTCCAGATATTCCTCTACACAATGTGCGACGTGCGGGCGTGCATTATCGTGCATGGAGGAATTGTTCGTGTCAATGAATCCCGAATAAGGCATTACGTGCTCCTGAAGAACTTCCTCGATGTATCAGTAGCTGTAAGCCGATTATCGACGATGACCAACTTTGTACGTGCGTCGGAACTTACACCTCCCATACCATTATTGAGCCTCCATGGAAACTCATAGTTTGGGTGGTGGTAATGGGTAGAAACCTCTCTCCTCTTTTCTCCACACTCGTTCTCGACCGTCTGGAGCACGTAAAGCTATTCGACACTCTCTGTGAACAACACTCTAGCCCATTGCTCGTGGGTCCAATTGACATGTTCTCTTGCGAACTGAAGTCGGACTACTCAGTGCTGTCTGAGAAGTTCTGGACCTCGTGCTGGTCTACGAGCTTTAAATTCACTTCCTCCATTCGTCTTCTCACCGTACGCTCACTAACATTAACGCCTCTTGTGATTTGGAGCCGCTGGCGTATCTCAACAACGGTCAGGTAGCGGTTTCTCAAAATCTCCATAAAATAAAACGATCGTCCCGGCCGATGTGCCTTACGCCCCACTGCCTGGCCTGCGGGTGTAGCGGCCTTTCTCCTGGTATCGTTTCAGTGAATACTGCATTGAGGACCGTGGTACGTTAAGCACAATAGCAACTTCACGCTGTGTCAGCCTTGGTCAATTAATGCTACTGCTTGTGCAACTTGTGCTGGTGTTAATGGCATTTTATTGGCTTTAAAGCACCTTTAGTTATTGAATTAAGACACAAGATCACAATAATTGAATAACCTTACAGTAAACTTTTCACAACACACAAATTTAAAATGTGAACTTAGTCGCTCAAATGACCGATTCAACTAAAAATTAAAAATTCGTCATGGTGCACTTAAACATAATGAATTACCCTCTTGAACTTGAGGTAAACATTTTTGACATACTTGCATAACAAACATTCATCAAAACACTTAAAGCTTTTGCTATCGTGAGATAACCGCTTGGCCAAGATTCCGTGCCGCTGAGTTATTAAGTCACTTTCTTGTTTGTCTGTCTGTCTGTCGTAATTGATTTTAAACTAACTTTCTGATGAGCTGGAAACTTGAAATTTTGAATATAGCTCAAATTCGGATGACAATGCAAGAATATGTGATAAAGAAAAGTAGTATATTTTTTAATATAAAAAATTTCACTTGTTTAACCAATTTGTTGATTCGATACAAAGAAAAGCTGATGCAGCAAATTGTAATTTCAAGTGCTGATTTCCGACGCGCTTAGCGGTAAAGGAAAATATCTTGAAAAAACCTACATACTTAAGAAATAAAATATTTCAAGGAAATCCGTCAATATGCACTGGAGCAGTGTGGCGGACTAATTGCTCCATAACTCTCTCAGAAAAGAGGAAGAAACATAACTGGTTTTTTCGACGTAATAAATTAACCATTTCACTGTCCCATGAGTCAAATGAACATTTCAATTGTTTAACTATTGTGTCTATTTCTCGGACAGGAAGTTATTAAATTACTTTTGTCGAACGTCAACATGTTTTATAATCTACTACCGTTTCAAAATGAGGTTAATCTGTCCGGAGAAGAAATAGCGAAAGAAACTCCGCAGGTATCCTCTTGTTTGTCATTTTTATTAAAGCATTTGCAAAGCAAAATAATGTGATAATTCTTAATCATAGTCGTAAAGCAATAGACGCTTAAGTAATCAAAGCATGTACTTTAATAAAATTACACAACAAATCACAAAAAAAATATTAAAGCTGATAAATTTATCATATCCTCTGGGTGTCGTTATAATCATATCATTCTCTGGCTGTCGTAAGAGGCGGCAAGGAAACAAATCAGGAGGTTGGCAGCAGCGTCTTCCTAATAACGACTAAAAATAAAAAACTGCGGTTGCTGTTACGTTCTCTATATTGCAGGAACAAATGAATGACTGTATTTTTATGAAAACTTGTATAATTAGGAAATAACAGATACAATATGTGCAAATTAAAATGTGATATTATTAGAGCGCCCGCACGTGGTGTCGGTGCAAGGTTCGTTAGTTCACTTGCCGCTCCACTCCCAGCTATCCGCCGGCTGCCAGCAAACCGGTTTTGCCGCTTCCTCACCTTAATATCGTTCAGTGATCTGAACAGTTGCCAACCCGCTTGCCAGGCGTAGCAACTATAACAAATATCCCCTTTGAGGCAATTTATGGGCGAGGCCTTTGTTCAGCAGTGGACTTTAACAGGATGTAACGGTAAAGCTGAAAAATGTGTTGTAAACCCGAGCAGTTCAGTTCCCACAAATGTTACCAAAATTTTAAATTTCTATATTGGTAGTTGAATCTCTGTTATTATTTTGTGAAATAGTTTTTGCAATGTAGAAAAATTTTAAACGATTTTGGCATGGCTCCAAATGATCCAAACTGACTCTAGTCTCTCTTAAATGTTTTCTACTATCACAGCTCAGACAAATTTTACCAAGCAAACATTTAGTTTCCTATTAAAATAATACAGCCGCATTTACTATACTGATAGGTTATGTAGTTTTACCTAGTACAATATAAAATTAAATAAAACATTAAAAAATCAAGGAATATTCTTTGTTGTGATTCATAAAACTTACTAAGCGAAGAGATATTTTTGAATTTTTATTCAATATAGATTATTACATTACCAAGAGTAGTGGCGGTGTAAGAATATCACTACCTTATATCGTACCGTGTTTGTCGTAAGAAAGCAATAGAGGAAACAAGCCAGGAGATGGGCATCAGCGTCTTAATAATAACATCTAAAATCCATAAAGCTGCGATTGCCCACTCATCGACCAAGCGTGGCATCTATTTTTATTTTATTTTATTTTATTTTATTAGGGATCACAACAGCCTTCATTCTGTGATACATTATTCTTATATAAATGAAATAAATAAATCTATGGTAAATATTTTCCTATGAGGCGATCTATGCGAGACCTATCAGCAGTTGACTTTTGATAGATTGTTACGTAAAATTTTCTATAAAAGCAATGAAATTTGGAAAAAAGTTAAAGTAAAGTTATATATAAACGGCCGGAAGTAAAGTTATATATAAGCTGGCTTATATAGCAGTCACATTTGCAATGTATTACTAAATAATTACTTTATAGTGGTGGTGTAAGAATATGCACTACCCCATAATAGATATTCTTATACCGCCACTACACGGTATACTCACTATACAACATATTACAAAATCCCTGTGGTTGTTAGTCTGTGTGGTGTTATCAGAATCAGTATTCAAATGTATAGCAAGAACTTTATTTCAGAAAAGTTGACCATGAAAAATTAAATTAAAAAATAAATTTTTATTTGCAAATTATATGTAGTTTTATTATCTCTAATGGACACGTGCATTGGTTAAGCAGGGTAACTATACTCTTACTCCCCGGCCAATGCAGAGGTAATGAAACCACATAGATTTTGCAAATAAAAAATTATTTAAATTATATTTAATTTCTTTATGGTTGACTTTTCTGAAGTAACGCTGTCGTGTTTTGTATCGTGAGTGTAGAGAACCGGAGACCCTTTTTACTGGAAACGAGGCATTCCACCTTAGCCCTCACGGATGACAGCGCAACTGCATTTTGATTCGTAATCGAGAATAGATGTCGATGTGTATGGGTTACAGCAACTACTTACTATTAGGTGGACTGTGTGCTCGTTTGTCAGTGGTACAATGGTAACTAAAGTTATATCTACTCGTATACGTCTGTAGACTGATTCTGATAACGCACTTAATTAACAGTGTTTTGTTACATACTGTATAATGTAATATATATATATATATATATATATATATATATATATATATATATATATATATATATATATATAATCTCTTTACTTAACTTTATTTTATTTAATAAGCATTGACATTTGAACTCTAAGTTTTGTTATTAAAAGCCTCTGAGTGAATTCACTTACGCCTAGAAATTCAAATTCACGAAACCGTGCATAAATAACCAACCAACAATTTAATTGCTGAATACAAAAGGGTCAAACCGCCTCAATTACGTTAAATTGATCACTGACAATGGTCACAGTGTTGTTATCGTCAGATGTTTGCCGCCTGTCACCGCCTCTCAAATTGTTTTGTTTAATCAACGGTCTATTTGAGTAAATTACGACATTCATTTATAAAATTAAAACGTAAGTGGATACAAGTTGATGTTTTTATTATGTCATCTCTTTTGATCAGTGTATATTTCACGTATTTGTAAATACCCAATTCCTTTTGGTTTGTACATATAGTACAGTCACTTAGTGCTGAAAAAAGAGGTAACCTAGAAAGTTTTCAGGAGCTTTGAAAATTGGTGATTTTATAGATTTTGATGTGCTTTTTTCGAATGTCTACTTTGTCACCTTTGGTACCTTTGCAGCTCGCACCGCAAAATTGGAAAAATGGCGCCTAAAAACAATTTTTTGACAATATTTCCTTTCCGACTCGTTTCTAACGATAAAACGTTTAAATAATTAATTAAAGTGGAAAAAAATCATAGTCTTAGCGCATGAGCCCCTCAAAGTCTACTTTAACATGTGGTAGAATAAATGGCGATTTTTTGTATCGTGGTATCCCCAGTAGCTCCAATCCACATGCAATGCACAATTCTTAAAGATGAATCGTCGAACGAATGAGAATGATATCGTCGATGAAAAACAGTATCTTAGAATATTTTTTTACGTTTTACGTGATAGAGCTCCGCTAAAGCTGTATAATAATTACAGCACGAATGGGTCTCCACCGGGGAGGACAACGCTCTCACAGAACACCAGCGTGAAATTACTAATGCTGCTGTGATCCGTTGATGAGTGTAGAGAAACGGAGACCCTTTTTACTGGTAACTAGGCATTCCATTTTAGTCCTTGGGGGTGACAACGCATTTGTATTTAGATTCTTATGTATGATAAATGTAGGTGTCCCTCGCACTGGTTATGTTACTCCTGATGAACGTATTCAACGTGGTAGAGACACGCTGCAAATATATCATGGATGCAGCACGAATGAGTCGCCACCACTGGAGAAGTACCACGCTTTGAATTACACGCGTGAAATAGTAGCAAAATGCCGTGTTTGACGGTAAGTAACGAAAATCTCTTACTGGGAACGAAATATTTCATCTCGGTTCTTAAAAGTCACAAACGCATCTGCATTTTGATTCTCAATTGAAGATAAATAGAGTTGTCTATGGGCCATAGCACCCACTTACCATCAGGTGGACTGTGTGCTTGTTTGTCACACTTACTCCTTTAAAAATATTTATTTTTATGCGAAATTTTAGCTTGTTATGTATACCGGCAACTTATTGCTTGCAATCGTTCTTCTCAGCACTGCACTGTAACAAAAAGCAATCGGCTACGTAGATGCTACGCCTTCGTAGCTCACGTATATGCGTAGCTTCTTTGCCTTTTCAATTACATAATTTCTTTCATTTTTTGTTCGTTCACCATTACCTATGTGATGTGATTATTCTTTAAATTTAAAAGAGTTACATTTTTTTATTTTATTTCATACCAGCAATCCTCGCCGGTTTCGTCGGAATAGGTTCTATTAAAGTGGTTTTATTTAGATTCCACACAAAAATATTCAAGTTTTCCTTATAAAATAATCCTTATAAAAATGTTCTCCGCGACTTCACCCGCGTGGAATTATTTTGCGCGGAACCCTAAAATAAAAGTAACCTAAGTTACTCCTTATAACATCAGCTATCTGCCAGTGAAAGTCCCATCCAAATCGGTTCACAGGTTTTTGCCGACTTACTTAACATTTATCGTTATATTTTGGCCAATGTACACAATATCTTTATGAATTTTAGCCTGTGTTATTCTGATGTATGAGCTATATAATTGTAAAATTTCAATATAATCCATTTAGTGGTTTTTGCGTGAAAGAATAACAAAAATCCATACATCCTCACATACTTTCACGTTTATAATATTAGTAAGATAGTCTAGATGCTTTATATGTGTTCGTAAAATTTTACCACAATTATTTCAGCTATTCTGAATACGAGCCCGTATAGACAGACCGCCAAAATTTTTAAAATGGTTGTTTATGTCTTAACAACATCCAAATAACATCCTGATTTTAATAGAAGCCAGTTATTTCAATATTACAGACAGACACGTCAATTTTATTTATATGTATAGATAACTGAGGTAAAAAACGAACTTACAATCCACCTGATGGTAAATGGCTACTGCAGTTCATGTGGACCCCTGCAGCCAACTTTGAACAAAGAAGGCTACAGATGCGTTGTCACCTCTGGGAACAAGATTAAATACCTCACAGTCTGTACTATTTATACCGGCTCTATACCCTTCACACTGGAACACATCAGTGCAAACATTGCTATTTGGTGGCAGAAATAGGTAAGAGAGTACCACGTACCCAGACGGACTCCTTTGCATGAGAGGAGGCAAAAATAATTTAAATATATTTATAATTATTTATTTAATAGCTTTATATGAAAACATTTAGTTAATAAACACCTATACTACTGCAATCAATTTCCATAAAACATAAAAGTAAAATTGAATTTTCACTCGAAAGAAAAAGCAACCGAAAAACCGTTAGCTTCATTGTAGAGCTCTTCGGAAATTGATACTGGAATATCAAACACAATGGAGTAGAAAACATACCAACGGGTCATTTTTTCACTATTTTATGGCAAAAGTAACATCGACTGAGTCTGTTTTGACTTAATTTTTTACCCGACTGCCCCAGGAGGGTAATGTTTTTCGAGAGTATGTTTGTATGTACGTAAAATGTAATAACCATGTACATGATGTAATATTTTTTAATGTAATATTTACCTTAGAAGAATGATGAGGGTGAAAGTTATTTTGTAGGCCTGTAGAAAAATTTGAATCGGTGACTTGCAGTTGTTGCTTTATACTTCTTTTTCTATAGAGTTTGGTGACAAACGAGCACACAGCCCACTTGATGGTAAGTGGATGTTGTGGCCCATAGACATCTACATTTATCCTCAATTAAGAATTTAAATGCAAAAAAAAACCATGAGATTGACTTCATTATGACGACTAGACGCCAACTGTTCAGTGATGTCTCAGTGATCGCGAGGGTGAAAACTGGTAGCGATCACCGAATGGTTAGAGGCACACTGAACCTAAATGTTAAGTTGGAGAGGTATCGTCTAATGAAGTCAACGCTCCGTCCCCCTCGTGCTTTAAACCAAAGTCCCGAAACCTTTCAGCTCGAGTTACAAAACCGTTTTCAGTGCCTAGAAGATTGCAATGCAGTGGACGATATGAATGACAAGCTCATGGAAACTGTCCCTGCGGTCGGAGCTAAGTTTTGTAAGACCCGCCGCAGAAGAACACAAAAACTCTCCGATCACACTCTTAATATCATGGCTGTTAGACGGGAAATGAAGCTGCAATCTTCAGTAGATTTAATAGCATACAGGCAACTGAACAGACCGATCTCCAAATGCATGCAGCGGGACTTACGCAACTTTAATACTGCTCGTATTGAAGAAGCGATCGAGCGGAACCAGGGCTTCAAAGTCTTTGCTAGAGATCTGTCTGCCAGAAAGAGCCAACTGTCGAAGCTGAAGACCAAGTGTGGCAGCGTCGTTTCCGGGACACCTGAGATTTTGAGTGAGATTGAGAGGTTTTATGGGCAGCTGTACACATCATCGTTGGAGCCACACGCAAGTGTAAGCTCTCCAGCACCTTAAAAACGGCAAGGCCCCAGGCGAGGATGGAATTACAGCGGAGCTTCTGAAAGCGGGTGGAAAACCGGTACTTGTAGTCCTTCAGAAGCTCTTTAATTCCGTCCTCCATGGTGGCACTACACCGAAAGTGTGGAGCAGAAGTGCGGTGGTCTTGTTCTTTAAGAAAGGCGACAACGCTCTCTTGAAGAACTACAGACCGATTTCCCTTCTGAGCCACGTCTACGTGCTGTTTTCGAGAGTCATTACGAATCGTCTCGCATGCAGACTCGACGACTTCCAGCCTCCCGAACAAGCCGCTTTCCGAAAAGGCTTTAGCACCATAGACCACATACATACCCTTCGAAAAATTGTACAGAAGTCCGAAGAGTACAATTTGCCACTATGTCTGGCGTATGTGGACTATGAGAAAGCCTTTGATTCCGTCGAAATTTGGGCGGTGCTGCAGTCCCTTCAGCGGTGCCAAGTGAACTGTCGGTATATCGAGGTGCTGAAGTGTTTGTATCTACTACACTACTACTATCCGAGTACAGAAACAGAGTACGAAACCTATCCAACTGCAGAGAGGTGTAAGACAGGGTGACGTAATATCCCCGAAACTCTTCACCGCTGCACTGCATTGCAAGACGTTTTCAAGCTACTGGACTGGAAAGGATACGATATCAACGTCAATGGCGAGTACATCACTCACCTTCGATTTACTGACTATATAGTCCTTATGCCAGAATCGCTGGAGGACCTAAGCACTATGCTCAATGACCTCAATAGTGTCTCCCAACGGATAGGTCTCAAAATGAACATGGACAAAACAAAAATCATGTTTAATGTCCATGTCACACCTATGCCGGTAGTTGTTGGGAGCACTAAGCTCGAAGTTGTTGACGAATATGTTTACCTGGGACAAACATTCCGATTAGGTAAGTCCAACTTCGACCGAGAGGTCAATCGACGTATTCAACTCGGCTGGACAGCGTTCGGGAGATTACGACTCATCTTCTCGTCAGGCATACCTCAAAACCTCAAAACTAAATTGTACAACCAGTGCGTGTTGCCAGTGATGACATATGGAACTGAGACGTGGTCCTTCACTACTGGCCGTATTAAGAAGCTCAAGGTCGCTCAGCGAGCTATGGAGAGGGCTATGCTCAGGGTGTCCGTATGAGGATATCCGCAGTAGAACCAGAGTAACTGACATAGCCCAAAGGATTAGTAAGCTGAAATGGCAATGGGCCGGCCATATAGCTCGAAGAACCGAAACCGTTGGGGAAGAAAGGTTCTCGAGTGGCAGCCTCGTACCGGCAGGCGAAGTGTAGGGCGTCCCCCCACTAGATGGAGTGACGACCTGGTAAGACATGCAGGAAGTCAATGGATGCAGGTGGCTCGGGACCGTGCTTTGTGGTATTCCGTGGGGGAGGCCTATGTTCAGCAGTGGACTTGTGAAGGGCTGTAATGATACGTTGTCACCCTGAGGACTAAGGTGGAATGCCTCTTTTCCAGTAAAAAGTGTCTCCGGTTATTTACATTAACCATACGAATCACAGCAGCGGTAAGCTGCTATTTTACGCTGGGATTCTGTGAGAGTGTGGTCTTTAATTTGTTTGGATCAGTGGTCGATACGACATGTTATTACCCTAGATCCCTAGAAAATAACTGTTAATACAAATATACATACATAAACACTCGCGTTTATCATCCAAAAGCGAGAGGGTTAGCAGAGACTGGACTTCCATTTGGCGCGATTTTGACACACCTCCTTTACATCCATATACTCGTACCTACGCATATATGCTCGTCGATTTAGGTTACTTTTAACTTCAATATATCGCAAATTTGGTCGATAAACTTTCGTCCAGGGCGTGCGTCCCTTGCCGACTCTGCCGTTTACTTCTGCAACATTTATTTGCTTTCTCATTCCTTTCACATTCTCGATATCATTAATTCTTTCTACATGACCAAACCACCGAAGCATTCCTTTCTTAATCCAGGTCACAACATTATTTTGCAATCCAAGCTTTTCTCTTATCACACAATTTCTCATTAACATTTTCACAATCAGCGTTAACAAACTCCTTAATGACCGCATAGCTAATACATCATTTTATTTTGTGGAAAGAGCCGTCTCACCAAGCCCGTACACTATGCAGAGAGCCATAGGGCACTCAAAGTTTCAGGGCAGTAAAGGGTTTCCGGTTAGAGAACCGGAGACCTTTTACTGGAAATTCACCTACACCCTATACGAAACACAGCAGCGTTAAGCAGCTATTTTACGCTGGTATTCTGTGAGAGCGTGGTCCTAACCCGATGGAGCCGACCTATTCATGCTACAACCATAATATAGCTGCAACGTATCTCTACCACGTAAAAAAGACGCTGGCGTCCATCACCTGGTTTGTTTCCCTCCGTCGTCTCTTACGACATCACGACACGATATGGGGTAGTGGATATTCTTACACTGCTACTACACGGCCACGCCATTGATAAATGGTTAGCTGTCGTATAAAATACAATATGATGTATATATGTGTATAAATTAAATTAATAAATATTATATAGACACGCGTTTCAACATTTTCAACATGTCAGGCCGGAAACGCTGGGCTCGTACACCCTGTGCCCTTAGATTTAAGACGGAAAAGATTATGAGCAAAACAGCAGATGTTACGAAATTTTCTTTCACTTAGTCATAAACGCCTTTTTAAGTATCCTAATGAAATGTTAGGAATTTATTGAAATTATTAAATGAATATAAAATGTCAAGTGGAAGCATTAAGTTACTATTTTACGCTCGTATTCTGCGAGAGTGTAGTCCAACCATAATATAGCTGTATCATGGCTCTACCACATAAACAAGGTTAAATACTGTTTTAAAAAACCCGACTGCGTAAAATCATTACTAATAAGTCCTATATTGTATATGAACATTATCACAGCTTTAATAAATGTTTGAAAATTTAATTCAGAATTGTTGCTAACCAACTTTAAATCGTAATAGGTTGAAAATGATTAGAGAAACCTAAAGATGATTTTCCCACTTGATACAATTCGTCGATTTTCATTTTTCTTCTTCACAATATGGCGTCTGTCTGTCGCCATATTGAATTTTGGTTACTGTCATGTCTTTAGTGACACTCGCAAGATTAAGACAAATTGATTGACGTAAGAATCATCGAAATTCGGCCTACGCGTTTGGTCTCTAGAGCGTCATAAAGGAACAAACATACATATAATACATACATCTTAAGTAGACTGTTAAACACATTAACCTCCTTTACTTTGCGCAGTCGTGTATAAACTATTAAAACGACAGATTTGCTCAATAAAGAACTCCGAAAATGTTTTAAACTTTTATTTTTTGAGTTCCGATCAACAAGTTCTGAAATAATGGAGACACGTCACATCGACACACAATCCAAATTGTGTGAAGTGAATCCAGAACTGGAAACGTTTCAAACAATGGTGGGCAATCGATTCCGTGATTGCAGTTTATAAATCCACACGGCCACACGGCTGGTGTTATATCCTAAGTGACTACATTTTTTTGTCTGCGTTCATTCTAACCATAATTTTATCATAATATTATAATATCTAATTTTTTTACGTTAATTATGGTTATTGTAAAATTAAAAAATGGTTATTTATATTATTTCTTATCTCGTGATTCACGAGTAAATGTAAAATTAATTTGAAAAGTATAGTTTACACTATCTTGCTTTACCTCAATTCGGTCTCTTAATTAGGAATAGGTTACACGGGATCAGTAGTTACTAACGGGAAATTTTATACGTATCACTCTATATGGTTTAATATTTAATGTAATAAAATTATTAGTAATGATTTTTATTTTATTTTTCATGTATCGTGTACGGTTTTCTTTTAAATTGAAAAAAAAGCGCGCATTGGAATATTTTATGGGGTGCGCGGGGGAGGGGAGGGGTGACGCTCACCCGGGAGGGAGAGGGAGAGTGGATAAAATTTAACTTTGCTCTATAACGTACATATGCTGATAGATAAAATGACTCCAAATTTTGTAGCTAAAATAATTGAACTATATGAGCGAGGTGTCATGTCATGTAGCGCAGCTCAGACGCGTGATATACGCGGGTGAAACCGCGGTGCACAGCTAGTTTTAAATAAAAGTAATCCATTAAATTTGCCCATTTTTCTATACATTGCTATTTAGAACGTTTGAACTAATAGAGGTGTCCACTGCTGGTTTCTCTCGGTTCTCATCGGCGGCTAGCGTTTATGCGTCGTTCGCGCGTCGCGCCGAGTGTTGAATTATTTTATTTTTCATTATTGTTCTTAAACTATTCGTCCAAACCACATGCTATAAAGAGCAAAGTTTGTCTTCATAAAATTGTATTGGTGATGAAGTTACTTTAGTTCGTAAGGATTAATATGCCATACCTAATAATAACGCTCATAAATCGCTCTTTAATTTTCAATAATTTTCGTTACAAAATACCTTTTTGTGGATTATGTATAAGAAATAGGCATATGGTATCTCGGACTTTTTTTAGATGGAGTAAAGATCTTATCTTAATTAATAATAGCAATTTTTTGCAATTCAATTTTTTCAATTGAAGCATTGCATATTTTATTTTTTGAAAGAGCCACGCTGCAGCTATATTATGGTTGCAGTTCAAACGGATCGCCGTTTATTGATGGTATAAGAGCATCCACTACCACATGTCATCCACTACCACGTCCATGATCAAGTAAGACTAAAGCGTCCTCCTGCCCCTTCGATGACAAAGGGCGTACGAGTGGCAATGCTGAGACGAGATCGGGCATATCAGAAATACAAAAGAGTACGTACAGAAGAGAACTGGTCTAACTTTAAATTGCTAAGAAACAGATGCAATCAGATGGTACGAAATGCTAAACGCCGTTACATTCATGATAATATAACCAACACTTCGACTGCTGATATGTGGAAATTCTTAAAATCTCTTGGCATTACTAAGCCGCTGTCATCTGATAATAGTTCTCTTAATCTGGATGATGTAAATCGTCATTTTGTCTCAACTACTACATTGGACCCTTCTGTTAGATCACAAACTATTGCTTCTGTTGCTTCTATGCAACCTCTGACTATTTCTTGTTTCGAATTTTCTCCTGTAACTCAAGATGAAATAGCTAAAGCCGTATTAGCTATTAACTCCAAGGCGGTAGGTTGTGATGAGATTAGTAAATTTATGATTATTACATTGCTTGACTTCCTTCTGCCAGCTATCACACATGTCATTAATTAGTCACTGGACTCGGGTCAGTATCCAACATTGTGGAAAAGAGCTCATGTACGCCCTCTCCCAAAAATACCTAATCCAGAACTACCTAATCACTATCGTCCAATTTCTATTCTTCCATGTCTCTCTAAAGTTCTGGAAGCCTGTGTGCATAAACAATTATCTATTTTCATAAAAAAATACAACCTACTGGATATTTTTCAGTCAGGGTTTCGCTCTGGCCACAGTACACAGTAAACTGGTAACAGAAATATTATCGTCGACCTTACAACAACCATAAAGAAAACTTTCTTGAAAAATGCGCGCAAATTTAACACAAAAATAGCGCAAATAAATTAAACACAAACCATCTCGCACTAGGTGGGTCACAGAAGCCGATATTTATCTCTGAACATTTAACGCAGAAAGCAAGGCGCCTCAACTACTTAGCCCGAACTTAGAGGCCATCCGTGTCTGGTCCATAAATTTGGTGTTTCAGTAAATCCGTCAAAATGTAAAACAATGGTCGTTGGTAGCTCCAGAATGCTGAATATGATTGACTATGGAAACCTTGAACCAGTTTTGTACAATTGAATTTCAATTCCATTTTCTGATTCCATAGTTAATTTGGGTTTGCACATAGATCACTCTATGAACTGGCGAGTACAGATCTCGGAAGTTAGTCGTAAAGTTGTTGCCACTCTACGTTCCCTTTACAGTTTTAAAAATTTCTTACCCTTTAAAACCAAGCTTTTGCTGGTTAATTCCCTTATACTTCCTATTATAGACTATGCAGATGTGTGCTATCCAGACCTATCGCAAAATCTTCTTAACAAGTCAGAGCGCTTTCTCAACAACTGTATAAGATTTATCTTCAACTTACGAAAATACGACCACATCACTGCTTTTCGTTCTAAGCTTAAATGGCTTTTTATTCATCAGAGGCGTTGCTCCAGAATCTTACTAACCCATTTTTCTATATTAAATGATCCGACGTCTCCTTCTTATCTTAAAGATAACTTCCACTTTCGGTATTCAACTCTTGACCGTGAACCTCGTCCACTAACGTCCTTAAGATTCATATACCTCGGCATAATACTGGTTTCTTTAATTCTTCATTTACAGTTCAGGTAATACATCTCTGGAACGCCCTGCCCGTTGATATCAGAAAAGCACCGAATAAGCATGCGTTTAAGAGACTGGTCCGACTCATGCTTATTATCTTAAGGCAAACTGCATTTGACCGATGATTTCTATTTTTATTTTTAGTTATTTTATATATTATATATGCAATATTTATTATATTATTTATTATTTATATTAATTATTATTTAATATTTTCATAATTTATATTATTTTTCTATATGTATTATTAGAACTTATGCGAATACATTTTATGTTTATTTACAATATATGTCTAGTAATTTTTAACATTTTTTGACACCTACCAACTTTTACTTGTTTAATTCTCTCAGGGTTGACTGGTAGAGAATGCCATAAGGCATTAAGTTCGCCCATTGTAATCCTTAGATTTAGGTGTAACACAATAAAGATTAAATAAATAAATAAATATCATCCTGTGAGTGCCGAATGAGTCAACAGAGAAACTGAAACAGCAGATGGGCAGGAGCATGTCCTCCACCTGCCAAACGTGGCAACTATGGAAAATATTTCTCCTATAAGGCATTCTAGGGTGACGAATGTGCAGACCTGACCAAGAATCCTTTCCCGCTCCATAGTGTTTGGTATGGCGAATGTAGAGACTGGAGAACGGGTAATGTGGCATTCTATACTAGTCCTCAGGTCTGAAACGCATCGACTTTTTTTACGTGGTAGAGCCATGCTACAGCTGTATAAGTAGTATAGTTGTAGCATGAATGGGTCGGCTCAACCGGGGAAGGACCATGCCTCACAAAATACCACCGTAAAATAGCAGCTCAACACTACTGTGTTTCGTATGGTGAGTGTAGTGAACCGGAGACCATTTTTATTGGAAACGAGGCATTCTGTCTTAGTTCAGGGGAGATAACGCATCTGCATTTTGATTATTAATTGAGGATAAATGTAGATGTCTATATGCCACAGCATTCACTTACCATCAGGTGGACGGTGTGTTACACTTATACAATAAAAACAACCTATTCAAGCATCGAAAACATTTTCGCCGCAAACTCATAAAAGAAAAATGTTTTTTCACTGTATACGAAGTATTATGATTAAAGTACAGCAGTTCGTGAATCACATTACGTGTTATGAGGCTCGGCTCGACTTCGTTTTTCTTATTAAATGTGTTGTATTTCAGAGTGTCTATCTCAGAAGTTTATTCCACACTGACCTATATTACTGCTTTTATATTTGATATATTACTGGCTTTTCTTCTAATATCATTACTTTTTTATGTTGTTTTATAGGTTTATTATTAGTAGAACAATATTTTACAATTTGTGACTGTCTGAATAAAGTTATCGCCGTCTAGTGGTCGTATAAAGTAAAAAGTAAAGTTACAGCCTATACGTCCCACTGCTGGGCACAGGCCTCCTCTCATTTCTGAGAGGGTTTTAGGCAAGGAAATGTCCGCCGCGCTGCCCCAATGCGTGTTGAGGAACTTGACATGTCTTCGAAATTTTTTTTTTATTTCTCAGACATGCAGGTTTCCTCACGATGTTTTCCTTCACCGCCGAGCACGTGGTAAATCAGCACTTAAAATTGCAATTAATAATTTCATTGGTGCCGGCGGGGATCGAACCCGGCTTGCTCGCGTACTGTGAAACTTACAGCGAGCGCTAACCATCTGAGCTACCACGGCTCGTCATATAGTGGTCGTATACGCGAATATAACTACACCACTTTATTCCGTTGGTGTTATAAAAGGGAAGTGAGAGCAACTGAACTACGGAGATGGGCTATACATAATAGAGTACGCTGCAGCTTTATAATGGTTGCAGTACGAATAGGTCCGCTCGATTGAGGAAGGACCTTGCTCTCGCAGAATACCAGCATAGAAAAGCAGCTTAAAGCTTATGCATTTTGTATGGTGAGTGTAGCAAAACGTAGACCCTTTTCACTGGAAACGAGGCATTCCATCTTAGTCTTTAAGGGTGACAGGGCATCTGCAGTTTGATTCTGAATCGAGGGTAAATTTAGATGTCTATGGGCCACTACTATCAGATCGGGCCTCTTACTATCAGATGGATAATGATTGTGTGCTCGTTTGTCACACTTATTCTCTTATGCCGTAATGTAATTTATTTGTAATTTATCTTAAAAAACTTTTAGTATTATACAATTTAAAGGATATCTTTGAAGTTTTATGGGCACAGGGTTTCCATATCATTCCATAATATTCAAAATTTATTAAAAAAGTAAAGTTTTCCCCATCAGTTTTTCTACTTCATGCTCGAGCCTAGAGTCCATTGAACTTGTCGTAATCAAACCTGACATTTTTTTAATAAATTTACGAATCAAACTAATTTACAGCCCGCCTGTATGATGAGTGGCTATTGAGCCAATGTGTACTTGCAAACAACTTCAATAATAGAAAACTACAGGCAATACCACCTCAGGGAACTAGAATGGAATGTCTTACAGTAGGTAGTTATACTGGCTGCATGCACTGCTGCTCTGCAGCAGAAAGAGATTTGTAGCCACCCAGAACGGCTCCTGGGAAGAAAAAGTGCCACCACCTAGTATAGATTCGAATTTCAAAAATAAATAAAGCACCCCAATGGCAATAAATTTCATAATCTGACACGCATTTGATCTCGGCGTCCTTTATCGTTCACACAAGTAATCGAAAACATAAAACCGGCCCTTCGCACAATGGGGAAGTAATGAACGGTGAAGCATTTTTACAGATGGCGACAAAATGGCGCGGTCGCGCGTGTAATGTGAAAAGTATTTACGAAACCGCGCAATAACGTTCTGTGTCGTCGGGCGCGTGAGAATAGTAGCCAGTTTTGGGGTAATGGTACGTGATAGTAATAAAATGAGAATGAGCCGCGTGGCGTGGACAGTGTTTATTGCAATATTAAGTTTAATATTGTCAATTAAATTAATAAAAAAAAGTAGATTATATTTCTTTTATAATTAACTAGCGATCCGCCTCGACTTTGCCGGGATAGGATCTATTATTTATTTATTTATTATTTATTGTAACACCTCACAACTAAGGTACCAATAGGCGGACTTTATGCCTGTCGGCATTCTTTACCAGTCATCCCGTGGCGTTATTTAGATTATAAAAAAAACCTTCTTGCCTACTCATATTGGGCATTATACATATTGCCCGGGCATTATGAATAATGCCCTATTAATCACTTGGTCTATAATATATATAAACAAAATAACGTGGTTGCCTAGAGAGCGGTATTTGACGCCGTAACGTCAAAAGTTTGGTCGCTATTTGCGTGACGGCCGTCTTGATGGTGTCTGATAGTTCCCTAACGTTTTTTCGATAGCGGTGACCGATGACGGTAAATGAAATGAGTTCCAACTCCAACTGGAGCAGTGAGAACTACGATATTTTAAAAGATTTTGTGCGTAATCATGAAGCTACGAGTATTTATAATATGAAAAGTAAGGAATACAATATAGGCAAATCCAGTTAAGAGCCGTGGTAGCTCAGATGGTTAGCGCTCGCTGTAAGTTTCACAGTACACGGGCAACCGGGGTTCGATCCCCGCCGGCACCAATGAAATTGTTAATTGCAATTTTAAGTGCTGATTTACCACGTGCTCGGTGGTGAAGGAAAACATCGTGAGGAAACCTGGCATGTCTGAGAAATCAAAAAAAAATATTTCGAAGACATTTGAAGTTCGCCAACACGCATTGGGGCAGCCCGGCGGACATTTCCTTGCCCTTAAACCCTCTCAGAAACGAGAGGAGGCCTGTGCCCAGCAGTGGGACGTATATAAGCTGTAACTTTACTTTGCTTTTTAAAGCCAGTTAAAACAACATTTATGGCGTGTAAGGAAATTTTAAATACCACATATACTAGATGTTATTATCTACCTTCAGTGAATTGTACATAATATATTATATTCACTGAATGTATAGACAATAACACCTAGTATAATATCTACATACATCTAGTAGTATAAATTATAATATATTATTACTTCAATTCCATAATTTTGTGTATATAAAGTATATTATAGACAACGTTTTAGTGACGTCTTTCACCGCTTTAATACGACCGCCAGCGATTTAAACAGCTTTAATACTGCTGTATTTCGTATCGTGAGTGTAGAGAACCGGAGACCCTTTTTACTGGAAAAGAGGCATTCCATCTTAGACTTTAGAGGTGACAACGCATCTGCATTTTGAAGCTTAATCTAGGATAAATGTGGATGTCTATGGGCCTCAGCATTGATATATATCTACTACGCACTAGATTTCGCATTCCGAATATTCACTATGTTCAACTGAACTGTACTGCAATCCTTACGTAAATAACAATTCAGTAGTCAAGTAAGTAAAATTTTTGTTGTTCAAGTGAATAAATAGGTAATAATATCGTAATATTTTACTATCTACCGCGCATGCGAAGACAGAGTAGCGCATTTTTTGTTTAGAATAGCTCTCTAGTACGTAGTACATAAAACTCAATGGGCCTCAGCATCCATTTACCATCGGGTGGACTGTGTGTTCGTTTGTCGTCCACATTTTATAAAAATATTATAAAGTTTAATGTAAGGTAGTGAAAATTGCGTGTGGCAGAAGAAGCATGAGGATTTAATTGATGCTGTAAAAATGCGGTCTTGTTAGGGATGACTCTGAATGATGTTCTAATTATAAGAGAAGCGGTGTACTTTCAAAAAGATGTTGTGATTAAGAATTATTACAGGATTAAGAAATGAACGCGGCGGTTTGGACACTTAGAGGAAAGAGTGACAAAACAAATTTATGCTGTAGAAGTGAGTGAAGGAGTCGGCAAGGGATATGTTCTCTAGACGGAAATGTATCGACCAAATTGGCAATATATGGGTTGGGCCAATAAAAATCAGCTATGGAGTTTTTCTGTCAAGAAATTCTCAGTAGCAGCCTGGAGTCAGGAAGTTGGCGGTGATGCACCCCCGTGCCTCGGAAAGCACGTAAAGCCGTTGGTCCTGCGGCTGATCTCTCTCCGGTCGTGTCGGCTTGCCGTCCCAACGGTTTATGAGAGTGAAGAATAAAGAGTAAAGCTGTAGCAAACCGTATGTATTCGGTACTGAGTAACGGGTGCGCCATCTAGTACCGAGTAACGAAACGTTACACACGAATGCATTTCGTTACTCGCATTTTCGTAGTATGGTTACCTACACTGTTTCAGTTCCTGCAAGTACCGTTGATGCGTGTAAACATTTGCTGATCGTATGTTTTACGCATGCGCACGCTTATTCAATGAATTTAAGAACGTACGGTACAAAGAGCGATGTTTCTTTATTAAGTAAAGTATAATTTGGAAATTCGTCGTCCAAGTTGTTTACTGTTTATTAAAGGTATTGTGTGTGTAGATAAAGTTTTGTTAATGTATAAGTATGTTCTCTACAAATTATGAATGTTGCGATGCCGCGACGTCATACTGTACGCGTACGCAATACGACTTGATTCGATGCTCTAACATAACATAGCATGTTATGAGTTATGAGGTATCAGAAGTAACGAGTAACGTAACGATACGATAGTAACGAGTACTCGTTGTTATAGTAACGAATACATACGGGTACGCTTTTTTTCGTTACTTTTACACCTCTAATGAAGAGTGCACCTGTCCTGCTCTCCGTTGAGTCTAGCCGCCGTGACCGAAATTCGGTCTGGCGGACGTCAATATGCATTACTAACGAATACGAATGGGTTGTGTACGTCCAATGAGTTGCTATTAGTTTGTAAGTTAATGTAGCAATAAATATCCTGGTAACGACCGCATGATATAGCTGCTAACGGACGTAAACGAAGTTTCTCATTCGATTACGGACTGGAGACAACATTTGTGCAAAACTTAATACGGAATTTCATTTTTAATTAAAATGTGCTCACTCTTGACCTCCATGATTCTTTTGAAATACTTATTATATTAAATTAGTTTTTTAATAAACTGAAGGGACAAACGCACTTACAATCACCTGATGTAAAGTGGCACTGATGTTCACACCTGCAATCAACTTTAAAGAAGGCTACAGATGCGTTATCTCTTCTGACGACTAAGATGGAATTATAGCCAGCCTGTAAATATATTGGCTTTCTATACACTTCAGACCAAAACACAGCAGAAGTTAGTACTTATACAGACAGACTCCTAATCAGAAAAGGAGGGCTACCACCTATTTAACCTTAATGATATTGTAATTATTATACCTTTTATTAAATAACCCCGAGGTATAAGGTATTCAACAAAATTTCAAATCAAATCAAATCAAGTTTCTTTATTTGCCATAAATAGGGTAAGTGATAGGGTTTTACAATAAAAATAAGTTGCTTAAAGACCTATTTAGCCATGAGCTACGGCATGCAAACTTTTTAAAATTACCAAATATAGGTGGTAGTAGATTCTAAAATGTCAACTTAATAAATGTAACTACTAATATGTCATAATTTATAATGCCAATGTCATAATTCATTCATTCATTCATACGTGGTAGAGCCATGCTGCAGCTATATTAATAGTATAGTTGTAGCACGAATGGGTCGGCTCGACCGGGGAAGGACCACCCTCTCACAGAATACCAGCGTAAAATAGCAGCTTAATGCTGCTGTGTTTCGTATGGTGAGTGTAGAGAACCGGAGACCCTTTTACTGGAAAGAGGCATTCTATCTCAGTCCTCACGGCTGACAACGCATCTGTATTTATATTCGCAAACGAAGATAGATGTAGATGTCTATGGGCCACAGCAACCACTTACCATCAGGTGGACTGTGTGCTCGTTTGTCACCCATATTCTATAAAAAAAAAAAAAAAATTAAAATTTAAATACATTCACTCATTAATTAAAGGCCAGATAAAATAGTGATACGCAGTGATACACAGCAATTACGTCCATCATATGTCGACATGCATATTATTATCATTTTGAAATTCCTTAACACTATAATAACATTTTTTTATTAGCCATTCACGTAACTTTTTGGTCATGAGACTCTATGGCTCTATGGTTTGATGACTGCTTTGGAATTTTATTAAATATTTTACACACATGCACTCTTGGTAGAGAGTAATTGTGTTCTGTGCACATGCAGTAACAACCTTTCTGATCTTTCCTGACAGAAGTTTTTGGTGTATGGTCTAAGACAAGCCGTTCACTATCTCTAGTGCTTCGTGGATATATATCACAGGCTGACTTAAATAACTCTGTTTGTTGTTTGACAAATTTATATATTTATAATATGTACATGCCAGGAACTGTTAATATACCCAGCTTAATGAATAGGCTCCCCGTGTAGTGGCGGGTAAGAATACTCACTACCCCATATCTTCCCGTGGGTGTCGTAAGAGGCGACAGAGGGAAACTGAGGCAGAGGATGGGCAGCAGCATCTTTCTGATAACAGCAAAACAAAAATAAAAAACTGCGGTTGCCAACCCGCTCGCCAAGCGTGGCAACTATGGCAATATACCCCCCATGAACAATGAAACAAATAAACGGCCCCCAGTCCCCGGCGGCCCCGCTATTCCTGGCTACGGTGGCGACCATGGTAACGGCGGGGCAGGGGGTGCTAAGAATCTCCGGTGGAGGTTCGGTTGCCACCTACGACGA
Organism: Parnassius orleans; assembly: GCA_029286625.1. Lineage (NCBI taxonomy): Eukaryota > Metazoa > Arthropoda > Insecta > Lepidoptera > Papilionidae > Parnassius > Parnassius orleans. The sequence goes on from JAGSMP010000367.1 coordinate 72,088, forward strand.
CTCGACCTGGCAACTTATAACGCACGCACCCTGAGGACTGACGAGAAGATCTTGGAGCTGGAAGAAGAGATAGACAAGTTGCGCTGGAATATTATAGGATTATCCGAGGTCCGAAGAGAGGGGGAGGACACGGTAATCCTCGAATCCGGCAACTTGTTCTATCACCGGGAGGGCGACCATCTGTCCCAAGGAGGTGTCGGATTTATCGTCCACAAGTCTCTCGTTAACAACGTTGTAAAGATTGGGAGTGTGTCGACGAGGGTTGCGTACCTTATACTCAGAATAACCAAACGGTATTCGCTGAAGGTCATACAGGTTTACGCACCAACCTCGGCACACCCTGATGAGGAGGTGGAGGAAATGTATGAGGATATCTCTAGAGCCATGCATTCCTCCAAAACCCACTATACGGTGTTAATGGAGACTTCAACGCAAAACTAGGCACAAGAGAGAACGGTGAGCTGAAAGTAGGGAAATTTGGAATAGGGCAACGGAACCCAAGGGGCCAGCAGCTGGCCGACTTCATGGAGAAAGAGGGACTCTTTATGATGAACTCTTTCTTCCAGAAGCGGCCCCACAGGAAGTGGACCTGGTCTGGCCCCGACGGTTCGACAAAAAATGAGATTGACTTCATTATGACGACCAGACGACAACTGTTCAGTGATGTCTCAGTGATCGCGAGGGTGAAAATCGGCAGCGATCACCGAATGGTGAGAGGCACACTGAACCTAAACGTTAAGTTGGAGAGGTCACGTCTAATGAAGTCAACGCTCCGTCCCCCTCGTGCTCTAATCCAAAGTCCCGAAACCTTTCAGCTCGAGCTACGAAACCGTTTTCAGTGCCTAGAAGATTGCAATGCAGTGGACGATATGAATGACAAGCTCGTGAAACTGTCCATGCGGTCGCAGCTAAGTTTTGCAAGACACGCCGCAGAAGAACACAAAAACTCTCCGATCACACTCTTAATCTCATGGCTGTTAGTCTTCAGTAGATTTCAGCATACAGGCAACTGAACAGACAGATCTCCAAATGCATGCGGCGGGACTTACGCAACTATAATACTGCTCGTATTAAAGAAGCGATCGAGCGGAACCAGGGCTCCAAAGTCTTTGCTAGAGATCTGTCTGCTAGAAAGAGCCAACTGTCGAAGCTGAAGACCGAGTGTGGCAGCGTCGTTTCGGGACACCTGAGATTTTGAGTGAGATTGAGAGGTTCTATGGGCAGCTGTACACATCATCGTTGGAGCCACACGCAAGTGTGAGTAACGATCAAGAGCGACTCTTATCCGACACTATTCCGATGATATCCCGGACGTCAGTCTGAGCGAGATTAGAATGGCTCTCCAGCACCTTAAAACGGCAAGGCCCCAGGCGAGGATGGAATTACAGCGGAGCTTCTGAAAGCGGTGGAAAACCGGTACTTGAAGTCCTTCAGAAGCTTTTAATTCCGTCCTCCGTGGTGGCATTACACCGGAGGCGTGGAGCAGAAGTGCGGTGGTCTTGTTCTTCAAGAAAGGCGACAACGCTCTTTGAAGAACTACAGACCGATTTCCTTCTGAGCCGCGTCTACGTGCTGTTTTCGAGTCATTACGAATCGTCTCGCACGCAGACTCGACGACTTCCAGCCTCCCGAACAAGCCGGTTTCCGAAAGGCTTTAGCACCATAGACCACATACCTACCATTCGGCAAATTGTACAGAAGTCCGAAGAGTACAATTTGCCACTATGTCTGGCATATGTGGACTATGAGAAAGCCTTTGATTCCGTCGAAATTTGGCGGTGCTGCAATCCTTCAGCGGTGCCAAGTTGACTGTCTGTATATCGAAGTGCTGAAGTGCTTGTACAGTAGGGCTACGATGGCTATCCGAGTACAGAACCAGAGTACGAAACCTATCCAACTGCAGAGAGGTGTAAGACAGGGTGACGTTATATCCCCGAAACTCTTCACCGCTGCATTGGAAGACGTTTTCAAGCTTCTGGACTGGAAAGGATACGGTATTAACATCAATGGCGAGTACATCACTCATCTTCGATTTGCCGACGATATAGTCCTTATGGCAGAATCGCTGGAGGACCTAAGCACTATGCTCAATGACCTCAATAGTGCCTCCCAACGGATAGGTCTTAAGATGAACATGGACAAAAGAAAGATCATGTTTAATGTCCATGTCACACCTATGCCGGTATTTGTTGGGAGCACTAAGCTCGAGTTGTTGACGAGTATGTTTACCTGGGACAAATAGTCCGACTAGGTAAGTCCAACTTCGACCGAGAGGTCAATCGACGGATTCAACTCGGCTGGGCAGCGTTCGGGAGATTACGACCCATCTTCTCGTCAGGCATACCTCAAAACTTCAAAACTAAATTGTACAACCAGTGCGTGTTGCCAGTGATGACATATGGAACTGAGACGTGGTCCTTCACTGCTGGCCGTATGAGGAAGCTCAAGGTCGCTCAGCGAGCTATGGAGAGGGCTATGCTCGGGAGTTTCTCTGCGTGATAAACTTCGAAATGAGGATATCCGCAGTAGAACCAGAGTAACCGACATAGCCCAAAGGATTAGTAAGCTGAAGTGGCAATGGGCCGGCCATATAGCTCGAAGAACCGACAACCGATGGGGCAAAAAGGTTCTCGAGTGGCGGCCTCGTACCGGCGGACGAAGTGTAGGGCGTCCCCCCACTAGATGGAGTGACGACCTGGTAAGACATGCAGGAAGTCGATGGATGCAGGTGGCTCAGGACCGTGCTTTGTGGCATTCCTTGGGGGAGGCCTATGTTCAGCAGTGGACTTGTGAAGGGCTGTAATGATGATGATGAATGAATAGGCATATAGCCCATTTTTTGTGCGATGAGAACTCTATTTACTTCAATGCTCTTGCCCCACAGAACCACAAAACACACAAACAACAAAAAATACCTAGGGCTTTAATTTACGTGGTAGAGCTACGCTGCAGATATCTTATGGTTGTAGCATGTCGGCTCGACAAGGCATCTGCATTTTGATTCTTATTCAAGGATAGATGTAGATGTCTGTGGACCATAGCATCCACTTACCATCAGGTGGACTAATTGCTCGTTTTTCACCCTTAGTCTTAAAAATAAAAATAACCAACTTCAAAGAACGGCTACAGATGCGTTGTCACTTCTGAGGTCTAAGATGGAATGTCTCACAGTCTGTAGTTATACTGGCTTTCTTTACTCTTTACACCGGAACACAGCAGAGGTTGGTACTGATACAGACAGACTCAAGCAGAGAATGACAAAGATGGAAGTTGTACCATCTTTGTTGATTGTAAACCGATTTAAATGACACTTTTTTTATTGAATAGACCCATACCTGGTCCAAAACAACAACCAAATACCTAGGGCTGTAATAATGATTTATTGTAAAACATATTCCCTTATAGCTTTTATATAGTTTTATAAGCGTACCGCGACACGAATAAAATTACAAGTCATCTTAATTTCCTGCGGGGGAGAAATATTGTATGGATTCTTTCTCGACAGCTAATATCCGACCCCAATCCATTACTCGTAAAAATCAACATCATGGTAAACGTCTATTGCCGGAAAGGAATTAATGTGATGCCCTCATTGTAAGAGAATGCACTTAATTTAAAACATTTCAAGGTCTCGAACAGAAGAAATGGAAACTCTGTGATCAGCTTGTATTAGTTGTATAATCGTATTGCTATAAATCATCACATCATTAAAGTGTGATCACATCATCACTGCCTATCAAAAGTCCACCGCTGAACATAGGCCCTTCCCATAAATTATCTCAGATATGTGTGGTAGGTGAAACAAATGCAGTGTAGTAATAGTTGTACTTTTTGTTGCATATTCGTCCTTACGTTGCTCACAAAAGGGCGCACTGAAAAATTATGCTGAGTGTAGTCCATTTATAAACCCGCACACATAATAAAGCATATGATTGCATTGCTTCCATTTTATTGAGGATTTAGTTTTTTTTTAGTTCTGTAGTTATATACGAGTGACAAACGAGCACACAGTCCACCTGATGGTGAGTGGATGCTGTGGCCCATTGGCATCTACATTAATCCTCGAATAAGAATCAAAATGCAGATGCGTTGTTACCCCTCAGCCTAAGATGGAATGCTTCGTTTCCAGTAATATGGGTCCTACACTCACCATACGAAACACAACGGCATTAAGTTGTTATTTTACGCTGGCATTCTGTGATCGTGGTCCCACCCAGGTCGAGACGACCCATTCGTGCATCAACCACAACCAACCGCTGCAGCGTGGCTCAACCATGTTTAATGTATATTTTGTGTTAAGTATATATCTTGTATTTTTGTTATATGTGCAGAATAAATGTGTTTGCTATTCTATTCTATAACATGTTGGTATATGAGAAGAAAATTAAGTCTTGTTTCCTTTTCAGATAAGCGTGACGGATATACGATCCGAGTGTTTGTCGTAGTTCATTATTTGTTTTCGTTAGAAAAATAAGGGCGAGAGAACGAAATATCGTAACTTCCGCCGAGTCACTTTTGATTACTGTTTTTCTTTTTGTATTTGAAGTGTATATTATTTATACAGCTGTACTCCATACGAGCAATTTATAACCTAGGTCCGAAGGAATGCGATAAAGAAAAAATTTAAGGAAATACCAGGAACAAGCACAAGTTACTTATACCAGTTACTCGACTCCAGAGTCAGTAATTCCTTCATGGGGCAATGTATACGCTTTTACAACAAAGTCACAAAAAATATAGGGCTTATCTATCAAATATTTTTAATTTTTTTGAATAAGTGAATTTGAATTTGAAAATTTTTGTTACCTAAGCAAAAATTGTTTCGTAAGGGTTATTGTACTACTAAAGAGTACATAATTAATAACAAACCCTGGGAAAGAGGTGATCGCTACCATGCTGTTTTTAAATGTTTTCATGCTCATTTTATAAATGTATATATTGTAAAATATTTTTTTTAGAAGTCCCGCTGGGTTTTTTGCGTCTGTCTTGAAAAAACCTCTGTCCTGGGAAGAACCAGCAAGAAACCCAGCGGGATTATATTTGACAAGTAGAGTCATAGTCCGACGGGGCGGCAATTAGACACTACCGGAGATAGATCAGGCCTATTGCCAATGGACTTACGTGCTTTCGAGATGGTGAAGCGCACTGCAACGGACTTACGAGGCACGGGTGAAACACCGCCCACTTCCTGACTCCAAACTGCTATAAAGAATTTTTCGACAGAAAGAAACAATAAATAATTTAGGTCAGACCCGAGATCCGAACCCGGACCTCGCAGTTAGAGACAAGCTTACGGCCACTAGACCAACGGAGCAGTTATAATACAGCTGCAACGTGGCGCTGGCTAAAAACAACGTCGAGAAAATCATCGGGAACGGGTAAATTAGAACTATATACCGACTATAGATTAATGAGTTCCTATATATATTAGATATCTTTGTGAGACTTCGATTTTTTGGAAGATATCGTTTTAAAATCTATCTGTAGGATATCATTTCCTATGGATTTTTAGATTTTCATATTGGTATAACGAGGAGGCAGTGGGCTGGTGGCAGGTGGGTAAAGCAGGCACCTGGCAATACCATTAGCACAGTACAGCAAAGGAGTGTAGTAATTTACCAGCATCTGTCTTTCCATACGATTACAAATTGAGCGTCTTCAAGGTAAGAGTAAATAGGCTTATGTTAAGTCAGTGCGCTTCACCATCTTTGGCTGCATCACCATACCATCAGGTGGGATAGTAGTCAGGCATTGACTTATAACATTTATAAAAAACCTGGGATTACTACCTATGGAGCAAAGAACGCTGGCTGTGTTTCCTCGTTGAATGGATACATTTATTTTACATTCCGAACTTTTAGGATAAATGACAAATATTTAGAGACACACAACACACATTGAAGCAGCGTAGCGGACTATTCGATCGCGAAAGCAAAGAATATAGTAAGTATATACAAGAACACGAAAGCGTCGGTTGAACTTTACTGTCGACGTTCGACAAGTGATGGTGCGATGCGTAATTAAATTTTTATCAATTATTAACTGGTATCTGGCGCATTGCTGCCTCAGAAGAAATGACTGTGGAAATCATCGATATATATGTACTACGTACTAGATTTGGCATTCGAACATTCACTATGTTCAAATGAACTGTACTGCAATCCGTACACCTTTAGTGTCATTTGTGTGGCTTTAATATTCATAGAGTGGAGCAGCGCTAATAATACGAGATTTCAAATGAAAGTTTAAACCTGAACGTAATTAATAATTCAGTAGTCAAATAAGTAAAATTATTTGTTGTTCAAGTGAAAAAGGTAATAATATTACAATAGAAAAATAAATTTCTTCATTTACGAGTAAATATGCCACGCTATCTACAATCATATCATAGACTAAAATCTACTATCTCCGCATGCCGAAAACAGAAGTAGTGCATTTTTTGTTTGAAATAGCTTCTCTAGTACGTAGTACATAGAACTCAATGGTGGAAATATTGTTTTAAATTTGGAAGAGTTGTAAAGTTCAATCAGGAATGATAATACATTAATTGAAGTTGAATAATGTATAATAACTTTCAAATAAATTTGTCGGTACGATACGCGCCACCTCCTGTAAGTTAATTGTAGTATATAACCTTCGTGCAAGTGTAAGCAATAAGTTGACAAAGTTTTAGCGCAATCTGATGAACGGTATGGCAGCCCATAAAATACGAACAAACAAATTTTAATTTTTATATATTAAATAACCACGATTAAAAAATATCGTATCTATCATTGTTTTATAAAATAGTTAATAACCATCCAGGTGACCCCATAAGTACACCATAAAAATTTCATCAAAATAGGTCAAACTGTTTAGGAGGAGAAGAATTACGAACACCCGCACACCGCAATTTTGTATTTATAGATTGATTGAAATAATAATATTGATTACGAAACAATAACGAAAGTCGATGATTCTTGGAATTTTTATGTCGAGGTGTTTAGGTTAGGTACTTCTTGATTTTCCAAATTAATAAACATTTTTATATGCTTCATCTTAAATTTAAAGTACCTAGATCGACAACGTAGTGCCAAAGGTGCAAAAAACTTTGTCCGCAATTCTCTTAAGCGATTATGACAAAGAGAGTCAGCTCGGAGAAACGGTTGACGATGTACAATATTTGATGAAAAAAACAAAAATATTTTTGTAAATAAATTCATTAAAATTAAAATATTTTTCATATTAATCCTGACGAAAATAATTGGAACGATAAAAATGGACAATCATACAATTCAGGGGAAATTACTACTGAAATATTTTACCAAAAGCGATGCTCGCGTGGAATGTGAAAAGTATTTACAAAATGGCGTCACAATAATTTGTGTTGCGGAACGTGTGTGATTTGTAGTCCGCTGCGAACTGGTGATTGTAATAAATAAAAACGTACAAAATAGACCAAAGTATATATGTTTTTTCTGGATAATAAATTTATGTTGTCCCAACTGTTACCGAAGCTTTATTTGTCGCATTACGCCGTCACTATTTTAATTTCCTCCATCCATCTATTACAGCCTAAAGTCCACTGTTGAATTTAGGCCTCCCCATAGAGTGCCTCATAGGCAGGGTCTGATTACCCACTGGCTAATTAGGCTGGAGTCTAGGGCGCAAGGTTTCAGGAGGCGCTGAGCTTGGCTTTGCAAGCACCACCTATGTAGAGAATAAAATTTCATATAACATTCTCAATAAATAAAAGAGTAAATGCCGCAAGTATTTTACTGATTGCTCTTCCTTTATTTTTGAAACAAAACAAATAAATAGATTGTATTAATAAGACTGAATTATTTGGTAAATTTCGTCTTTCGTTGACCGATTGGACGTGATTGAAAGATTTTAAGCTACTCTCTTCTTTACCCAACTTTATTAAGGTGTTTTGCCAAGGCTGTCCTAGGGAACTTCATGGGCCAAGCCGCAAATAAGAAAGTCGATCTTTAAGGTTCTCTTTTGCGTCCAACTCGACTCTCGATGACGGGGTATAACACACTAAACTGCCAGCTCATAAGGTACCTTGAAGACCACCTAATTTGCAGTCACTAATCAGCTGGTTCCCGTTCTAATCTTCTAATTTACCTGACTTATAGATGAGCGGAAGCAGTAGAGTCCAGCAGCCTTCGTCATTGCTTTCGATATAGCGAAGCTTCGATGGGCTTTGGCACAAAGCACTTCTTTAGGCTTTTCTGGGCTTCCGAGAAATTGTGCAATTGGATCATCATTGATTACACAGATTATACTGGCGTGCTAATATTTATCAGGAACACGTCATCAGTATCGGAACAAACTTGCGTCTGTAGTCCAGTCTTTAGTGAAAAAATCTCGGATTGGGAACGAATCTAGTCCAGTTTAAAGTGCAGAAGATACAGGTTTGCGCGTTTACCACTGAAAAAGAACCCTTCGCGGTATCTTCTCTCACTCCCCATGCTATATCGAATGACGTACAGTTGCGCGGTCACTGGGAAGGAAGGCTAAATTTGCCTCTAAAAAGCTTGGAGTGGGACAGTATTTCATTTTAGCACACCGTTCGCAACTTTACAAGACACAAGTTCGCTCTGCACCGGGGCACCCCAGCGCCAGCTCCTTCCACTTGACCGTATCCAGTGAAAAGTGTCTCGAATTGTTGACGACCGAGTTTTTTCTCATCGGCTCGATTTACTGGCGTTGCGAAGAGATATGTATCCCATTGTATTTTTCACGGGGAGTACTTAGACAAATTTTGGATTAATTCCAGCCGCCAAATTCCACCAACGTACATTGGGACAAAACTTGGAAAATTTGGATGCTTGGCGGTCCACCATGACTGTGCGATTTACTAGGATGTTTCTTCCTCGCAAGACTTCTTTGTATAATCATCTACCACCGGAGATTTTTCCGAACAGATACGACTTAGAGACCTTCAAGAAACGATCTTACTCCTTATAAAAAGCCAGAAACGCACCTGCAATTTCCCTAGTGTTGCAGTTGTTTATTGGCGATGGTCGACACTTACTATCAGGAAAGTTTCATTTAATGTGGGCGAAACCGCGCGGTGGCAAGTTTGTAAAATATAAAAATCTAGTAAATATAATCGTAGGCTAGGCAGGCACAGTCAGAACAGGCTGGTGGGGGGCGCATATTTATAACTTAGCCTAGGGCTGTCGAAACTCTAAATCAGGCACTGCTCATGGGGGGACTTTTGCCATAGTTGCCACGCTTAGCAGGCGGGTTGGCAGCCGCAGTTTTTATAGCTTTGAGTGTTATCAGGAAGGTGCTGCTGCCCATCTCCTGTTTCAGTTTCCCTTTGTTTCCTCTTACGACACCCACGGGACGATACAGAGTAGTGGATATTCTTACACTGCCACTACATGATTAACTTCCTATTTTGTAGCTGATTGTTAACTAGACATTTTGTTTAAAACTACACTACATACCTAATCGTTTTTTTACTAATCGAGTAAATATTTATGATAAAATTAAGCATGGAATAAAATTATTTTAACTGCGCTTTGATCATTTCTTCACGAACTATGCGAGACGCATGCGAGACAGAAGCTATTCGATGCGCAGATGTTTTTTTTTTATGTTCACCCTCCCGCCATCAGGCGTCCGCGCTTGATCAGCGGGTTAACCAATTGATTTTCTGTAATCATTTAACTATAAATTTAATTATATATTTATTTTAATACCCTTATTGTAAGTGAATGCTGTGGCCCTTCTTTCCTCGATTAAGAATCAAAATGCAGATGCGTTGTCAGCCCTGAGGACTAAGATGGAATATCTTGTTTCCAGTAAAAGGGTCTCCGGTTCTCTACACTCACCATACTATACCAGCATTAAGCTACGGTCGAGCCGACACATTTGTGCTAAAATTGCTGCATAATATATCTGCAGAGTGGCTCTACCACGCAAAACAGGATTGACATTATCAACGCAAAGTCACGTACGTCGATTTAATTCATTTCATAGATTTCTGTTATCGTTAATCGTTGTAGAATATTGGCAAACCTTCTGTACATGGATTGGACAAACACATGTTTCCCTTTAAAACTTTAGAATTGTACTCTGTAGACCTCAAAACCTGGAGATATGTTGAAAGAAATTTTAAATATCAGACTTACTACAACAGCTTAAAATTATAAATTAAAAATTCCTGTAAATTGACTTGTAAAGTTAATAATAATTTATTAACTTTACCTAAAAATATATTCCTGGAGTATAATAACGCCTCATATATAGGTTGCCATCTGTCCGGCTTTAGCAGACATATTTCTTTCGGTTGTGTCCGGCCAAATTTTATGTGTCCGGCCTGTCCGGCTTTTGTTAGGCTTTTGTTAGTGTAACGCGTTGCACGCATCGCTTGCAAAATGAGGCGAAGCAATGCCAATTTATCTATCCATATACATTATTACCAGCCAATACTATATTAAACATGGCTACAGCGCGGGCGGCGAAGAGCGGTGCAGTGCGCGCGACGCAGGGTGGGACTGCCCGCCCGCCGCTTGTTGGCTATTTTGGCTTTCTAAATTACTGTCCGGCTTTTGGGGCCAAAGTCCGGCTTTTGGAGCGCCGAGTCCGGCTTTTTCATTTTAGGAGATGGCAACCCTACTCACGTAAGCAGTTTTGCAATGTTATGATACGTTATCATTTTCTTACATGCTTCAACTTTTAAATGTTATTTACGCTTCCATGCCACTAAAAGTTTTATAATATATTGTATTACATATCATCGTATAACATTTTGTAACTACTCGTATATTGGGATACAATTGTGATGGCATTACTCCATGCCATACTACGCACGCCTCGCAGACCATAATTAAACTAAAGTTAAAATTTGCTAGCGCATTGCTATTGCTATTTATCATTCCTTGTTTAGCATTGTTATAACATTATAGCATTTTGTTATTTTCACAATATATTGTGATAAAATGTGTATTTGTGAGGAAATTAATCGGCATAGAAAGGAGCGAATTTTAAGTCGAATATATGCGATAATTAGTGGATCCCATCCAACAATCACAAGCATTCATCACTGTGATAGATAGATTACAGATTTATTTTATTACTAGATTCAGGCCCCTGAGTCAAACTGTGTCCGAAACTAAAAATTAGCTAGACGATTTGTTTTGATTTGTTTGTTTATTGTTGGTGTTATTCCCTATAAGTTCTTGCCATCTGGTGCCACAGTTGCTATAGACCGTTGTTGTTGAGAATTGCAAATGATGGTGGAGAAGCTGCCACTTAAACAATACAGATTGGTAAAGTGATCTACAATACATTGAAAATAGCGCATTTTTAACAATTTATCATTTGCAGTATTTGCAGCAAGAACAATTTGAAAAAGAATTTCACTATTGATGAATTTCTTTTCAATATTTTCGTCCAAAACTCAAATTAACTGTATTTTCTAACATATTATGGTATAATTATACTCGCTCCGTACCTATGTAAAAATCCATCGACAATATTCATATTCAAGGAGGTATATTGAGATGATCGCATTTGAATCAGAATTCTATAACCCACGTAAAGGCGTGCACTCACGCTTGAGCAGGGTCTGAACGGAATAAAGATATAATTCATACCGTGCAGCCGTGTATAGAATGGAATCCATTAAGCGGAGCAGTTGAAAGCTTCATGTGGCGCTCGAGGGAGACGTACTTCTTGTTGATTTAAATCATCTACGTGTCCATAAAAAAATAGTGCGTGTTAATTTTGATGTGTTGGTTTTCACGACAATCCTATATCTCAGCAGGCAAGAAATTAACATAACATTTGAAGTCGTTCACATAATTATTGTTACAGGTTTTCACAAATCCACTGAACTTAGGCCTCCTCCAAGGAATGCCACAAAACACGGTCCTGTACCACCTACATCCATTGATATCCTGCTTGTCTTACCGGGTCGTCACTTCATCTAGTGAGGAGCCATACACTTCGCTTACCGGTAAGGGGGTGCGCTACTCGAGCACCTTTCGGTTCGCTTTCGGTTGTCGGATCTTTGAGCTATATGGCCTCGCAGTCGTATACTATGGCTGCAGTACGATTGGTTCGGCTAGACTGGTGAAAAGGGATGAGTGACAAAAATAAACTTTTCATAAAAAGGTAAGCCGACTTCAAACAACTAAAAAGAAAATAATTTTTTTTCACATAATAGCTTCAGAAGCCCTGGCTTCAGAAGCAGTTGTGTGGTAATAATTTTATTATTTTTAGTTCCTTGAACTAGGCTTTTACTTTTTACAGAAAGTTTAATTTTTTGACGTTTAATTTCCTGACGTCTAGGACATCCAGGATCGATTGATTTTTTTTTTACCAAAAACTATGTCTGTAAAGTGTTGAAAATATTGCGAAAAAATGTTGTTTTGTTTGGGTTATAATGACACACTGGCCAGTTATAATTTATAACGATAAGATTTTTACGAGTTACAAGTAAAAACTATATTAAAAAAACAACAAATACAAAAAATAAAATTACGCAATGCAAACTATTTAGTAACACGTCCACCCAGAACAAACTACGGAAAGATTTGTTACGTGGTAGAGCCATGCTGCAACTATATTTACGTGGTAGAACCATGCACAAAAGTGCACTTACTTAAACTGGGTGAGCTACGCTGCAGCTATATTATGGTTGTAGCACGAATGGGTCGGCTCGACAGGGGAAGGACTACGCTCTCACAGAATACCAGCGTAAAATAGCAGCTTAAAGCTGCTGTGTTTCGTGTGTTATGTTGATGAGTGTAAAGAACCGGAGACCCTTTTTATTGGAAACGAGGCATTCTATCTTAGTCATCACGGGTGACAACGCATCTGCATTTTGATTCATGTCAATGGGCCACAACATCCACTTACCATCAGGTGGACTGTGTTGTTGTGTGCTCGTTTGTCACCCTTATTCTATAAAAAAGCGTGACCTTGTCTAGTCGGCACTAAAGCTCAACCTCTCTCACTTTGCGTAAGAAGTGTGCACTGTGCAATATATTATGAACTCTCTGTAAAAGAAATACGGGCAGCCGCAGTTTCATTTCATAACTTTACAATATTAGCGCGTGTAAATTTAATCAGACATTCATTAAGCTAAAGAAACACGTCCCATTTTTACATTCGTTAACTCGTTTGTCGTTCCACTCTGAATTTCATTCGCTCTCATTTTCTCGACGTTGCAATTTTTTTATACAATAATTGTGACAAACGAACACAGTCCACCTGATGGTAAGTGTATGCTGTTGCCCATAGACATTTAGATGTCTATGGACCGAGGATAGATTTAGATCTATCCTCGGTAAGCAATCAAAATGCAGATATGTTGTAAACCCTGAGGAGTAAGATGGAATGCCTCATTTCTAGTAAAAAGGGTCTTCAGTTCTCTACACTCACCTCTCGAAATACAGCAGCATTAAGCTGCTATTGTAGCTGGAATCAACTGTGTCATGTCATGTATCAAATGGTTTGTCCTCGTCTCTAAATGACTATAAAGCAAGGCTGCCGATTGCTCTTAAAACTTCAGCCATGTGCCTGAAATTTAACAAAATTGACTCACAGGTAGTAAATTAATCCCATACAAACATTATAATACGTGGTTAAGCCATGTTGCAACATATTATAGCTGCACGGAGGTCGGCTCAGCGTGGAATAGCAGCATGATGCTTGAAGCGCAGCCCTCTCCATAGCTCACTGAGCGACTTTGACCTTCCTCGTACGGCTAGAGCACCACGTCACGTGTTTCGATTGGTGAGTGTAGAGAAAACAGAAGTCCATATTTTCTGGTAACAGTGCATTCCTGTTACCAGAGAATATAGAAAAAATGAGTAGACGCAATTTGATTCTTATTCGATGATAGATTTATGTAGTTATGGGCTAAAGAATGCACTAATAGCGTGGACTTCGTGCTCATTTGTGAGGAAAGCTCTGTAGTTGTGTAAACAGTATTTCGGCATACTTTATTTTAGTTCTACTGTATAAAGTATATTGAAGCAAAATACAATATTACATTGGAAAAAAAATTATAGGTGGCAACTATACCTACTTTTGTAATACCGTTGACTAGTTCTAAGAGCAATGGCGTCGCAAATGGGGTATGTCATGGCATGGCTCCGGGCGTCAGATTTTAGCGGGAAACATTTTGTTAATAAAAGTCAGCTTCCCAATTATGTTTGGAAATAAATTTCAAAAAATCTGAAAAATTGCTGTTTCTGAATATTTTTGGTGAAAATATTACAAACACTGAAGCATTGCAAGTTCTGAAAATAGAGGCACACACACACTTGACAAGGGTTATTATTAGCTATTGTTTCATCTTTTTTTAATTACCTATATATTATGTATAAAGACTACTTCTATCGATTTTATATTTTCTAAGGTACCTATTTGGAAAAGAGGATAGAGAGCGGTAAGACTGGCATTTTTTGCCCGAGCAATCTTGGGCGGCGTTTATCCATGCCACTGTCTTAGAGGAAATTTCTTAAACTCATAGCTCATACCTAGTTAATATTTTCTTTACATTGCCTACTTTTAACAATCTTATAATCTTATATCTCTCAAAACAGTTGATAAGACCACCGTATCCGTATGACATAATAATTCTGTAATATGTAAGTTTTTTATTCACGTAAGTTTTTGCTGTCTATCTCGCCTCGTTCATCAATTTTAATAACATATCAATGTCCAGACATGTACGCTCGACTACTCGAGTTTGCGAGCAAGCCAAGCCTGATTAAGATGAATGGAATGCTTTAACAAGATGGCGGGCGGCAAACGATGCGACGCACCCGCTTGACATCGCTCATTAATAACGTGTCACACGCCAGGCCACTGCGACACCTTATAACGTAGTAACAAATAAAATTATATTTTAAAGTGAACGATTTATATTATATATTTTTATAGAATAAGGGTGACAAGCGAGCACACAGCCCACCTGATGGTAAGTGGATTCTGTGGCCAGTGGACAACTAAAACTATCCTCGATTAAGAATCAAAATGCAGATGCGTTGTCACCTTAATGCCTCGTTTCCAGTAAAAAGGGTCTCCGGTTCTCTACACTCACCATACGAATCACAGTAGAATTGAGCTGCTTTATCCTTATAACAGATTTTTACGTGGTAGAGCCACGCAGTAGCTATGCTAGCTATACATAGCTGTAGCATTAATGGGTCGGCTCGTTCGGAGTAGAATCACACGCTAACAGACTACCAGCGTGAAACAGCAGAATAATGTTGCTGTGTTTCAAATCGTAGTATATGTATCGAGCATATTCTATGGTATCGAGTGAATTGAATTATGCATTTCATCTTAGACCTTAAGAGTGACAACAATCTGCATTTTGATTCTTAATCAATGATAGATGTAGATGAGTATGGGCATAGCATCCACTTACCCTCAATCACAAATCAGAAATATTTATTTGCCATAATATAACAATCGTTACAGGCATGTCATTGGTTACACGAAGTTCTTAAATTACATTAGTATAGTATAGACGCTTTACATTAATAGAATTAGGTAAGTTATTTTGTTCGCACTTCACACGAGAATGGTGATTCCAAGAGTTGCATTGACATGACGCATTCGTTTAATTTGTATAATGGGTTAGGTATTTTCAAAAAATACTCGAGCGACTACGTGCTCGATTGTCACCATTATTCTTTAAAAAAAACTTCCTCAAGTTGAAGATCAATATCACTTATATTATATACTATACTGTACGTTATGTGCCATGTGGTGGTGGTGGTGTAAGAATCCATCATCCCATTTCTAGACTCGGAAGTTAAAAGCACTTAAGTCAAATCTTTTTGCATGCAAAATTTTTACAGGGGAGGGTTATATTCGATTGGTGTGAAAAAAATGTAGTACGGTTTTTATTTTTGACGTGACAACGTCTTATAAATTGGTTTGCCGGGTGACACTTCAAGAAACTGCGTTACGCTCCGCTCACGTTATGCGCTCACAATGAGAGCGAGTGAGAGGCACGCGTCCCTTCCACTCGGGCATGGTTAGCCCGCCTAAGAGCGAGAGAGACAGACATAAAAAGTGAAAGGCACGCGTCCCTACCACTCGAGCACAGTTAGCCCGCTTAATGTTTTAAATATAATTCTTTGTATAAATAAATGTTTTAAATTGTTACTATTATTTCATCCTTCTTCCTACTATACGAATGAATATTCACATTAAAATTATTTTACCACTCAAAGTCGTTGTCACGTAAAACTTTCGCCCGTATACCGACTTTACAGGCAACCAATTTTTTATTGTTTTTTATTACATAATCACGAACTAGTTACACGTTAAATTTAGTATATTTCAAACTTATTTATTATTATCTGAAATATCTGACTTAAGATTTTATGAGCGCAAAGAAATCGCAACTTAAGTGTTTATTACTGTACCATACAACTACGTAGCTTATTAATGTTTAAGAATATAAAAATGAACTATCAATAATATTTAATAATTATAATAATGCTTATTAGTTAAGCTTTAATAATAAACTAAAAACTACTTTCTTCAGAATTTGATATATCTGGATCAACATCAGTTGTGTCTGCAGCAGTTACTAAATTCTGGTAAAAATTATGGAAACATTCCGGTATCAAAAGTAAAAGTGATATTATGTCACGTTTTTTTCCAATGCTTATTGGTACCGGCTTTGCAGTAATCTGCATCAAATTACGTAGGTCACTCAGTAAGTTTTGAGATATACAAAAAGTATTCTAGGTACTATTAATATTTATTTTACATCTTTTCAAAATATTCTCCATCATGCTCTATACAAAGTTCCATTCGCCTAAGCCAACTCTGAAAACACTTTTGCCAGTCTTGATCTGACAGGTCGGAAATCGCTTCTTCGTAGGCAGCCACGGCTTCTTCGGCGCTTGAAAAAAACTTGCCTTTTATTTTTAATTTGACTCTTGGGAACAAAAAGAAATCACAAGGAGCTAAGTCAGGGCTGTAGGGTGGATGACTTGAGAGTTTCAACACCAGATTCCTCAATAAATGCTTTTGTTCTAAGGGAGGTATGTGAAGAGGCGTTATCGTGACGCAGCATGATTCCCCGAAGCCCGGTCTTTGGTCTTCTCTCCCGCACAGCTTGAAAAGCTTTGGGTAATACAACTGTAGTATACCATTCAGAGTTGACTGACCTACACCATGAGACAATTGTCTGGCGTTATATGTATATCCACTGATGCATTAGGAATAGCAATTTCCATTTCTTTATGTTGTGTAAGTAAGCTAGGACTGCCTGGAGAGTAGTAAAGATCGGCCACAGAATCGTCACTAGAAAAGTCACTTACTGTTTCATCAAAAGTAGTTTGTTTTTGGGTTCCAGATGTACTTGGTTGTGGATTACTGAATGTGTCTTCGTCACCTGTAAAAAACAACAATAATAAAAACTGATAACAGATTGGAAATTGTGATGTTTTTAAATATAAAAAAAAACTTTCTAAAGAGGTGTGGTTATCTCAACTAAAACTATTAAACAGTTTTGCATATTTACCCATTGTAATAAAATGATAAACTAACGTTTACATCAAAAAACTTTTACCCCGACACAAATTACTGAGATAAGAGCAGGAAAAAGAAGTCCACAACATACCTGTATTCTCATTCATTGCTGCACTGTCATTATTTATGGCGAGATTCACCAATTTTCTGGCCCTTCAATCCATTGCGACACAGTTAACTTAACGTACACCACCACCGTCACAGAGAAACAAATAACAACTAATGAAGAAATGTGTATTTCTTTTGACTTAACTAAATACCACTTTATCAGACACTTAAAAAAGAGGGTAGGTACTTGAAAATATTATAAAGAACAAAAACGGACCATTGTAAAAAACCACTTAAGTCAGTCAGCTTGCAGTATAAAAATCTTAAGTCAATTTAAGTAATTTTTGTCGCCGCTCGATGTGTTGATAAAACATAAGTTATATGGTACAGTCGGCTGTTGCGTCTAAATTAAGCGTCGGAGACTTACGTGCTTCTTCCAGTCGACGGATGATACAAAAACACGATTGCTGTGACTTTTTAGAATTTAGCGCAAAAATTGACTTAAGTACCGTAAAACGGGGTGAATAGGGACGATTTCAAGGTTTAGGGCAGATTTTTAACATGTTATCATTTTGTTTGGTACTGAATACTACTTAAATATTCCTTCCGGTGGCTGAAACTTTTATTATTTAGAACTTTTCCTGCATAAAATGTAGATTTTACGAAAAACAGAAAAATATGCCTGATCCGTCTCACCCCGTGGTTGGGGTGAAAAGGAACGAAAGAGGGTGAATCAGAATTCAGCTAGGCTGCCACAGATTTTACCCAACTTGATAAAATGAGGTTTTCAATTTCACTTAATAATGCAAAATAAAACAAATATATAGTATAGAAAGTATTTATTTAATGAGATCAGTAATACAGTCAGCAAACAAAATAGCAGATTTTTTTTTCAAAATTATGGTATTGTCATGTTATCCTAATGAACAATAGACTTATATCAACTACTTTGCTTCTTTTATCAACTAAATAAAATTGAAATAAAAACACATAATAAAAATATCAATATCAACAAAACAAAACTTTCTCGTAATAACTTAACCCACTGTGCACACATATTTAAGTTTTCTACTAATAGATCTTTTATATCTGGTGTTAGCGCTGTTTGGCCACCAGGGCGTTTTATATTTTTATTTGTATGGCGATGAAGAGTTGATTTTGATATACCATACTTGTCGGCCACAGATTTTATAGACACGTGATAAGAATTCAATTCTTCGAGAGCTTTTTTAATTATTTACTCATCATACTTTTTGTACTTCTTACACCCTGGCTTAGATTATAAATGCGAGGCATGATAGTGTTCTGTAAACAATGGAAATTATTTGTATAAATATGATGTACACTAAATATCTTTAAAATTCGTTATTTTATAAGATCATGACCTATTGAGCATGTACATTTACTCTCCAAATAAAATAAACATTGCCGGCCCTACTTCTAATCGTTAACTATCGCTTACTTAATTTTAGCATTAATTTAAGAAAGATTGACGTTTTTATTATTAACACCGTTTTAGGATTGAATATTTATATGCAATAAAATACTCCTCCTATGATTTTTATGATATAGCATATAAATATTTTTTCTTAAATAACCGAATAAGAGACCAAAGTAATTTTTGACAACCCTATTAAGTAGACCCTATTCACCCCTTACTCGTCCTGAATCACCTCTAATCCGTTCCAAATTACCCCTTTCCCGTCCCGAATCACCCCTTTAATTGTCTCTATTCTCCCCTCACACGTCCCTAGTCACCCCAAAATTATTAATAATTGCAGGTCCTTTAAAAAATTACCATTTAAATCGAAAATATGTAGTGTTTAACTTACCTTTATAGTTTTTTGGGTCCTTGAACAATAACACGATAAAATTAATCCATCACCATCACTCGAAATTGGTATTTATTATCTTAAAATTTAAATGTTTACGGAACAAAATTTTGGCGCTTCAATTGTGTTCACTTTAACTAACGTTTTTTCTGTCTTATTGACATTTTAGATACTAGATGTTGCCAGAATAAAGAAAAATTAATCCTCAATTTAAAAAAAACATCAACGTCATTTGATATTCTGGCTGTATGCTGGAGTATCAGTGAGTAGAAAAAAAGCTTGAGTTTGTCCCTATTCACCCCTGCATCCCTATTCACCCCTTTTTACGGTACTTTTGGCCACCGTGTCTAGATTTGGTCCCGTGTGTGCTGTAACTATGGAAAATGCGAGAAAAATCTCATGGCTTCCGATAGATGTTATTTTACTAGGAGTTTCCTTCATGACTTCTTTGTGGAATTGTTTACCACCGGCAATTTTTTCGGATCAATACGACTTAGGGACCTTCAAGAAACGAACTAACTCCTTTTTAATAGGCCGGCAACGCACCTGCAATTCCCTTGGTGTTGCAGTTGTTCATGGGCGGCAGTCGACACTTACTATCAGAGCCGCATGCTCGTTTACCCGTTTACGTTAAATGTAAAGTTTACGTAAAACATACAGAACGGTAACGGACAGCAGCGATATAAGGTCGCCAATTGTACCTTTTTTTTTATAGGATAAGGGTGACAAACGAGTACACAGTCCACCTGAAGGTGGTCGCTGTGGCCCATAGACATCTACATCCATCGTCAATTACGAATCAAAATGCAGATGCGTTGTCACCTCTAAGTACTAAAATAGAATGCCTCGTTTCCAGTATAAGGGATCTCCGGTTCTCTACACTCACCATACGAAACGTATATTTTTACTTGTACATTATTTAAACTTGTAACGATTTCATCTTATTCATCAGGGGGTTACTAGTGCAAACGCAACTGAATTTTGATTTTGAGTTTTAATCAGATATATATTTTTATAGAATAAGGGTGACAAGCGAGCACACAGTCCATCTGATAGTAAGTGGATGCTATGGCCCACAGACATCTTCACTTATCCTCGATTAAGAACCAAATTGCAGGTGCTTTGTTATCCCTGAGGACTAAGATGGAAAGTCTCGTTTCCAGTAAAAAGGGTCTCCGGTTCTCTATTCTCACCATACGAAACACAGCAGCATTATGCTGCTATTTTACGCTGGTAATCTGTAAGAGCGTAGTCCTACCCCCGTCGGGCTGACCCATTCGTGCTGCAAACATAATATAGCTGCAGCGTGACTCTACCACGTAAAAATAAGTGTCTACGGGCCACAGCATCTACTTACCATCATGTGGACTCCTCGTCTGTCATCCTTACTTGACTTGCGATGTATAAAATTCATAACATAAATTAATGTGTATTAATGTTTTTATGTTTTCCATTCGCAATGAGATTTTATTTTCTGCTCACTTAACGTCCGCCATAAAATCGTATTCCAGTCATAAAATAATACAGTTCAATAACAGAGGACGATAAAATTTAATACAAATAATTTATCACCAGAAACAAATAACGAACGTCATTAAATACGGATTTAGTTATGTTTTTACATAAAGCTATATATCTATGAATATCTTGCGTAAAATGTAACGTAGGTACCTACCTATCCTATCTATTACAGCCTATAAAAGTCCACAGCTGAACATAGGCCTCCCCCATAGATTGCCTCATAGGGGGATTTTGCCATGGTTGCCACGCTTTGCAGGCGGGGTGGGAACCGCAATTTTTTATTTTATTCAGTTGTTAACAGGAAGATGCTGCGGCCATCCCCTGTTTTAGTTTCCCTCTGTCGCATCTTACGACGCCCACGGGACGATATAGGGTACTGGGTATTCTTACACCGCCACTAAATGGTTACTAAACGTACCTAATCAATGTTATTTAATTTGTTTCTTATGACGGTTAATAAGCGAGCACACAGTCCACCCGATGGTAGGTGGATGCTATTTCCAATAGACATCGTCTATCCTCGATTAAGATCAGATGCGTTGTCATCTCTGAGGAATAAGAATGCCTCGTTTCCAGTAAAAAGGGTCTCCTGTTCTCTATACTCACCACACGAAATACAGCAGGATTAAGCTGCTATTTTCCGCTGGTATTCTGGTTAGAGATTGGTCCTTCGGTCGAGCTGAACCATGTGTAAATATATTAATATATATATATATATATATATATAGGTATATATAAAGTAAAGTAAAGTTACAGCCTATACGTCCACTGCTGGCACAGGCCTCCTCTCATTTCGAGAGGGTTTTAGGCAGAAATGTCGCGCTGCCCCAATGCGTGTTGGCGAACTTCATGTCTTTGAAATATTTTTTTTGATTTCTCCGACATGCAGGTTTCCTCACGATGTTTTCCTTCACCGCCGAGCACGTGGTAAATCAGCACTTAAATTGCAAATAACAATTTCATTGGTGCCGGCGGGGATCGAACCGGTTGCTCGCGTACTGTGTAACTTACAGCGAGCGCTAACCATCTGAGCTACCACGGCTATATTTATTTATAATTGCTAGTTACAATATACCTTCCTATTAGGTATTCCATGGTGACTGTATGCTGAATGTAGCTTAGTCGCTCTGTCTAGTTGGTCTAGTGGTTGCTGATCATGAGGTCCCGGGTTCAAATCATCTATTGGATTTTTATTCAAGAAATTTTCAGTAGTAGCCCGGAGTCAGGAAGTTAGCGTTTCACATCCTTACCTTGGAGAGCACGTTAAACCAAGTTGGTCCTGCGTCTGATCTCTCTCCGATCGTGTCGTATTACCGTACCATCGGACTATGAGAGTGAGAAATAGAGAGTTCACCCGCGGTTGCGCATAAACTCCGCCACTATAATCCTGAACTGCGCAGATGGCTAGTCTCCGTTAAAACTGACCGCCATGACCGAAATTCTGTCTGGAGGACATTAATATTCATATAGGTATTAGTAATGTAAGGTTACATACAGCCTTTATACGTTCCACAGCTGGGCACAGATATCCTCTTCTTAGTAAAATGTTTTTTTAGGGTAAGGGATTGTCCGCCGCGCTATTTCAATGCCTGTTAGCGGACTTCACGTCTTTGAAATATTTAATTTCTTAGACATGCAGGTTTCACAGGTTTCCTTCAACGACGAACACGATGGTAAATCAGCACTTAAAATTGCAATTAACAATTTTATTGGTGCCGGCGGGGATCGAACCCTGGTTGCTCATGTACTGCGAAATTTACTGTGAGTGCTTAATCCCTGAGCTACAACAGATATTTTACGTGTAAGTAGCACTATAATATATCCTGCGTAGTTGATAGTTTCCGACATTATCCGGGGTCCAGGACGACCTATGTCCATGAGCAGCAGTAACCACTTACCATCCTGTAGATTTAGTTCGATTTTCAATTATATTTTATAAAATAATCCTTCCATATACAGTTTGTACTACGCACTAGAAGAGACTTGGTTATTTGCAACACGCGTTAGAGCGCACGGGCTCAAACTTACTTATCTTTGTCATAAAAAGATACTCTATGCCTCCCGTACAGATTTTGTTCACGGTGTCTATTCTGTTACGTAGTACATATTACTTCAATGTCCTTATATTATTCCTGTCCCACTGTAGGTAAGATATGCTATATAATATGGTCATGATTGGCATGTAGATTGGTGATACATACATACCTATATATGCAATACACATTTTTTTTATTCCAACACAATACATTAATACTTATACAAAATGGAACTCTCGGAGGCCAGAGGTCTTTTAAGCCATGCCCCTTTGTGATGGCTTCCCTCCGCCATTACACAGCAAAAGAGAACCCATCTCCCCATAATATCATCACATTGGTGTCGTAAGATGAAATGTATATTAAATATGGAAAGCCACAAATATCTAAAGGCCTTCGACAAATGGTGATATGAACATTAAAAACTACTCAGTTCGGATATGGAAAACAGTGACAAAATGCTAGACTTCTAGTACCGCGATCGCCTATGCCCAGCAATGGGCTATTTCGGATTGATAAAGTTAATAAAAGAATATATAAATAAGTATTAAAATGATTTAATATGCTATATTCTCACACTGTGAGATTTTTTTTCTTAACCTAAAACAGTTTCACTTAAAGCAGTCATAGAGAACTAATAGAGGTAGTTTATTCTTCTTCCACTTGGGACTGTCTCTTTTTCTTCTTTTTCTTCTCGCTCTTGGGTTCTTCTGGCTGCTCTTGGGCTTCATCAACTTCTGCCATAACTTCGGCTTCTGCTTGTGAGGCGTCCAGCGACTTCTTCTTCTTCT
This sequence comes from Parnassius orleans, assembly GCA_029286625.1. NCBI lineage: Eukaryota > Metazoa > Arthropoda > Insecta > Lepidoptera > Papilionidae > Parnassius > Parnassius orleans. The sequence goes on from JAGSMP010000367.1 coordinate 95,827, forward strand.
TTTTCTTCTTCTCTGGTACAGCTGTACCGTTATCTAACTGATCATGGCCGTCTACTGCGTCTTCTGGTTCCTCTTTGACCTTCTTTTTAGGTTTTACCTTTGTACAATAACATAAAAAATTGTTTAAGCATGAAAAAATGACAAAAATGGTATAGCTAGTTTTTTTTTGATATTAGTCATATTGATACCAGTTACTCGAAACAGTAATACATTCATGGGCTACGCTATTATAACAAACTTCTAGAAAATATACAGTCTCTCAATAGAGAAGTTTAAATATCTTTTAAACAAAACCATAATTCTTATTATAATGTAAAGTAAGACAACATGGTTGATGATCCCACGAAATATAAAAAAAACAAGAGGAAGACCAAAGTGGGCGGTGCAGGCGTGTCACAATTAGGGACAGTAGAGCCTAATTGACTGTCAGTCGCAGGATCAAATTGCCGCGAGGTAACGTGTCGTTGCTTATGTGATATATGCGAAATTATGCCGTTTTGTGCTATATTAGAGTGTAAAAATGAAAGGAAAAAGAAAAATATTTCGAATGGAGGTATTTCGTATCAAAGGCACGTTTTCTTCTTTTTTGCATTAGAAACGTGAATAAAAATTACGTTTATTACAAGTAATATTCAAACTTCTTGCATGCATAATCGCGAAGTGTGTAGCCTCCGTAATTACTTCCTGACGAGATCGGATGATCCATTCTATAAGGACGTAATTTCTTGTGATAAAGGGCTTACTCCTCTATCCTTAGCCAACGAGCAATGGCAAAACCCGGCAGTACAGAGCATTTCCGGCCGAGAGACCGTATGGAAGAAGGAGCTCCATGGGAGATTCTACAAGGCTCTAGAAGAGCCTTTCGTAGGTACGGTCGCCTCCCTTCACTGGCTACGGTTCGGTGAAAACGAGGATTTTTTGTACGATACAGGATCAGGTTATTAAGACCAACAACTATCAGAAATACATCCAAAAGGATGGCGCCGTCGACATCTGTCGAGCTTGACATCATCCCGGTGAGTCACTTAGGCATGTCATCTCCGGTTGATCGGCTCTTTCTAACTCTGAGTACTTGCACAGACACAATCTAGTAGCCAGGATTCTACAACGGGAGCTCGCTCTGAAATACGATGTGGTGGATAGGGAACTGCCTTATTATAAGTACTTGCCGGAAGCCGTGCTCGAAAATGGCCGCGCCAGGTGCGCTGGGACCTACTGGGACCGGGCCATCATCACAGACAGGACTATTCTTGCGAATAAGCCTGATATTGTGGAGTGACGACCTGGTAAGACATGCAGGAAGTCGATGGATGCAGGTGGCTCAGGACCGTGCTTTGTGATATTTCTTGGGGGAGGCCTATGTTCAGCAGTGGACTTGTGAAGGGCTGTAATGATGATGATGATGATGATGATGTGCTGATGGACCAGGCACAGTCAAGAATATTTTTGGTCGATATTAGCATTCCGTTTGACGAGAACCTCGTGAAAGCTGAAACAGATAAGAAAACAAAATACCTGGACCTGGCTCACGAGGTGACCGACATGTGGGGTGGTCTGCCGACGGAAATTATTCCTGTAGTCGTCTCTGCGAACGGGCTAATCCCAGTCAGCCTCTCGGGTCAACTGAGGCGACTGGCATTCCGTGACGGACCGCTCCAGGCTCAAATGCAGAAGGCGGTGCTCCTCGATACCGCCCGCATCGTCCGCCGGTTTTTTTCCCTTTCCCCCTAACCCTCGGCAGTTTGGTTTCCCCTGCCGAGGGCTTCTATCTGGTTGGGTTTTATTTATTTATGTATTATTTATTTATGTTAGTATATTTAATATATATTTATGTATATTTATCATTTCCTTGTATATTTATTCAGCCCAACCAGATGAGAATACTTTATAAATATCCCAATAATAATAATCTATATTGAATATAAAATCATTCTATTTTAGAGCAATAATAACTTCCATATAGAATAATTTCGTTCTTTAAAATGGGCTTATCATTTTTTAAAGTATATGTTTATATTTTTAACTTACATCCTCTGCACCATCTTCCAACTTTATCTTCTTGGAGGACACCTGACCATCCTCTTCGGGCGAATGTTCTCTCTTGATTGGTTTCTTACCAAGAGTACTGTCACCAGCAACTGGATATTGGAAGACTTCTCTGTAACAGCAAATTTTAAAATTTGTACAAAAAGTTAAACAGTTTAAAGTTAAAAAAGTGGTAATGCTAATGGTAAAATAAATCGAAGCTAGCCATTATTATTAATTACTGATCCAAATTTTAAACACCAAAATTTTAAATAGCTTTTTGTTGACTGAATCCTTTTTGCATAGCCAAGTCCAATTTAATAAATGAAACTTACGATTTACTGTGATATTTCTCAAATTTCGCCTTAGCCTTGCCTGTCCCGCTAATCCTCCTCAGGTTCCCTTCTTCAAGCAGCCTCAATTTATTCTCTAACTTCACTTTGTGTTCAGCTCCGAGCTCAAACGACACTTCGTCTCCAAGAGCATCTACTCTCGTACAAAGCGCTGCCTTTGCAGCCAGCATACGAGCCATTTTACCCTTATTCCTTGTACTGCATTGACCAACTAAATGTGCATGGTAAATAAGACCGTATTTAGGAGTATCTTTCTTCGTTTTTAATGCCCTAAACAAAGCTTTCTCTGCACCAAATATCTGAATTGTGGACGCTGGGTGCTTGGCTAAGTTCATTAAAGAACCAGCATGAGCTATTAGCCTAGCTCCGATATGTTCTCCGATTAAAACGGTTAGATTAGGGGCCATTGCCATCATTCTAGCTTTCAAATAGTCAGTCAAATGTGTTCTATATTCTGTTATAGAAATAATTTCGTCACACAAATTCTGTATGTTCATTATATCATCCTCTGATATTTCTGTACCCATTGATATTTCCGCAGCTTCTTTGACCTTCTCTTCTAAATCTTCAGGTAAAATATCTGATAGATCAGTCTTGGAGGCGTTATCACGGGTGCCAATCAATTTAACTATCTTTACAAACAACGTATTGTCTGTTATAATCTTGCCAAGTTCAGGGAAATGCCAACCGTACCACTCTCTACACCTCATAACGTAATTATTTAATTCCTTATCCAAATCGTCTAATAAACATTGTGCTTGGACAATCATAGTGTCGATTTTGTCTGGAGAAAATTTTAGTTTGTACCTGGAAAGAGAATGGGCGAGACCTAATGCCATAGCCGTCATCTCTTTTTTCGGTAAACCCGTGAGTAAACTGTCCATCTGTGACCGTATACATCTCATTAGCTCTTGAACATTGCTGTTTGAGACGCATTGTAAATCAAATTTTTCTTTAATGGCACTACCTAGTTTTGCATCTCCAACTAACAATTGATCCTGAACATCTTTGCATACGTATTTCTTGAGAGCTTTTTTAAGTGTTTTGGACAACTTGCCTTCTATAGCCGCTGTTGTGGCAGCTAAAGCTTCTGTAGTGTCTTCGAACTTGATAAAGTTTTTTAGTTTTACACTGAAAACAAAATATTAATATAGAAGTCTATTAAAAGTGAGTATAATTTAAATAGAAATGAAGTATGACAACCGTTACCCGTTACAGCCTATTAAAGTCCACAGCTGAACATAGGTTTCTCCCATAGATTGCCTCATAGAGGGGGATATTTGCCATAGTTGTCACACTTGGCAACCATTTATTTTTTATTTTTAGTCATTATAAGTAAGACACTGCTGCCCATCTCCTTATTTGTTTCCCTCTGTCGCCTCTTACGACACCCACGGGATGATATGGGGTAGTGGATTACACAGCCACTACATGGTAAAAAAGTATGACAACATGTAACAGATGCCTTGCAGGGGGTAACTAAAATTGGTTGGTTACTTGTCTGAAATTTCATTGCATATGAGCAACTTTTTTTTTTATAGGAGAGGGGGCAAACTAGCATGCGGCTCACCTGATGGTAAGTGACTACCGCCGCCCATGAACAACTGCAACACCACGGGAATTGCAGATGCGTTGCCGGCCTTTTAAAAAGGAGTAGGCTCTTTTCTTGAAGGTCCCTAAGTCGTATCGGTCCGGAAAAATCGCTGGTGGTAATCGATTCCACAAGGAAGTTGTGCAAGGAAGACAACTTCTTCTAAATCGCACAGTGGTGGACTGCCAATCACCAACTTTAATTTGTTCCCCATCACCGCTGAATTTGGAAATCATAATTTATGTGACTGATTTACCACATCCTCAGCAGTGACAAAACCACACATTGTGAGAAAACCTGCATGTATATTTTTTTTTATGGAAGTAAGGGTAACAAACAATCAGACGAGTTAAGAAAATACTGTGGACAATAGACATTCACATCCATGCTCAATTAATAATCAAAATGTAGACATGTTTCACTCCAAATTCTAAAAAAGGTCTCCATTATTTACACTCACCATATGAAACAGTAGCAATATGTTAATTTTTTTTTTACATAAGCTTTAACGGAAATCTTTCCTGCTCAATGACCCTAAGTGGCCTGATATTGACATGATTTTCCATGTCTTTGAGACAGCATTCAAACCTATCTCTTATTGATAAGTCTCTTCAGAAAGGATAAGTTGTGGTGAGTGTATTACCTCTGTTTGCACTGCATAGGATAGTGTCAACATTTGTGGCTCTGTAATTTGCACAACAGTATTCCGAAATTGTCACTAAGATTAAAATTGGCTAGAAAGACATAATGAGGTGGTTTCTCAATGCGAGGCATAATAATCCCTGTTGGGTTTGTTCATTTACATGCTAATGTAATATTTTGGTATATTTTTTTAAATAAGTTATCTAGACGTGGTAGAGCTAAGCTGCAACTATATTATGGTTGTAGCACAAATGGGTCGGCTCGACCGGGGTAGGACCATGCTCTCACATAATACCAGCGTAAAATAAGTTTCGTAGAGAACCGGAGACCCTTTTTACTGGAAATGAGGCATTCCATCTTAGCCCTCAGGGCTGACAACGCACCTACATTTTGATTCTTAATCGAGGATAAATGTAGATGTCTATGGGCCACAACATCCACTTACCATCAGGTGTACTATGTGCTCGTTTGTCACCAATATTCTATAAAAAAAAGACAAATTTTTATAGGCATAAAACCATGTAGTGGCAGTGTAAGAATATCTGCTACCACATTTCATCCCTTGGATGTCGTAAGAGACGACAGAGAAAAATTGAAACAAGATATGGACAACAATATCTTCCTGATAACATCACAAATAATAAAAAACTACGGTTGCCAACCTGCCTGCTAAGCATGGCAACTATGACAAAATCCCCCCTATGAGACAATCTATGGCAATGCTATGTTCAGCAGAGGACTTTTATAGGCTTTTATGGATAATGGAATAGCCATAGAATATAATAGAATATACATTAAATATTTTTAAGAAAAATTCCTACAACTGGAGAGGATCATCTCCAGTTGTAATCTTATACAGGTGACGAAGAAAAAGGAGAAGAAAAGAAATGGTGATTGTAAAGGACGAAATGGTTTCAAATAGTATAATCATCAGCTCTTAATATAAGTAAATCTTACACAGAGGAAGCACCTTCTGGAGTATTGAACTCTTGATATAGGTCTTCAATCTGTGATAACTTAGATTCATCCAATAACTGAAACAAAAATAAAAACATAATGCAAAGCCTTTCTACATCCAAAACTTCCAATAAGCCTAAACCAAATAATTAATGATTTTTTACAATCTTCTATAATATTCTTATCATCAAACTATTTAAAAAAAAATATTTTGATTATTTTTGGTAATAATTTTTTTTTATTTTCTTCTTCCTTTTAATGTATTTCTTTTAATCCCTTACATGATGAAATAAAGTAGAGTGGTTCAATATTTTAACCCGACGAAAACAGAGGGGTGTTATATGTTTGTAGTGTGTATCTGTGTGTGTCTGTGGCATCATAGCTCCTGAACCGATGAACTGATTTTGATTAAGTTTTTTTCATTTGAAAAGTGTCCTTATCAAGTGTTCTTGGCTATATTTCAAGAAAATCTGTTCAGCCGTTTGAAGATCATCAGGTCTTTTTTATTTCGGGGTTTTTACTTCAAATTTTATGTTGCATTATTCTTTACACAAATATTATTTTTAAATTATAACCTAAAAACTTTATTTTTTTATAAAATAAGTCATATACTTTTGTTTTCGTTATGCTTTACTTAGTATTTACTAAAATAATATTTTTACAAAGAAGTCACCAAAACAGACAATAAGTAAAAACTTTGACAAAATCCTCATTTGTCCATAGTCAATTGCTTTTTATTACTTTGCTATAAGTATTATGTCAATCATTCTTTGTAATGTACTGCAATATAAACACAGCAACAATAGATGCCATATCTCTAAATGTACCAGCCTAGCTTCAAAATGCATCACCTCATTTGAAATGTAACATTGCACTGGCTCAGTGCTCAAAAGAGGCTGCTCTTTCTTACACACTCACTTTTAAATTGTGTCTTACACAACATTATTTTCCTACTTTTTACCAGTTTTTATTGAGTCACTTTCTTGTTTGTGATTGCGATGCTATAGAAATTGTAGATAGGCACACCTGCCTTGGTCTCATTATAGACAATCGACTAAATTGGAAAGATCAAATAAATCATGTTTGTGACAGATTAAGACGGATATTAGCAAAGTTTTCTTTAATCAAACACAAAATACCTTTCAAAATGTCTTTAACACTCTATAAATCTTTAGCTAAATCTGTTATACAATATGGGTTGTCAAGCTATGGGAGATCTTATAAAACATATCTTCATCGAATATATTCACTCTAACTGCACATTTTAAAAGAAATAGTCCCTAATAATCTCAAAATGAACTTTAAAGATGATTACTGAAAACTATTTGCATTTTGTGAACCTATTCACAACAAAATTAAACAAACATTATTAAAAGAAAATTGTTTTACTGAAAATTTTAAAAAGGTGCATAAGGTATTTAAACTCCATTTGCAGAATTGATCTAAAACTACAATTACCTAAATATAATAAATTATATGGAAAAAGGACTTTAAACTATGTTATACCTAATCTAATCAATCAGTTACCTAAGTCTTTGAAAGACATCATTACATGTAAAAATATAAAATTTCAATTTAAATAATTTTATTTACAACTAACACTCACTAAGTACTCGTAACACTTAAAACAACCTACTAATTCTATATGTTATTGCTTTACTTTACCTACATATTATTTTACTATAAAATACTTTAAATTTAAACTACTATTAATAATGTCCTCCAGACCAAATTTCGGTCACGGCGACCAGTCTCAACGGAGACTAACCATCGGCGCAGGACAGGATTATAGTGCCCAAGTGTATGCGCAAGCACAGGTGCACTCTCTATTCCCTCACTCACAGTCCAATGGGACGGTAAGCCGACACAACCGGAGAGAGATCAGGCACAGGACCAACGGATTTATGTGCTTTCCGAGGCACGGGGTGAGACACCGCCAACTTCCTAACTCCGGCAGCTACTGAGAATTACTTGATGGAAAAACTCGATAACTGATTTTTTTGGCCCGACCGGGATTTGAACCAGGGACCTCATGATCAGCAGTCGTACTACCACAACCACTAGACCAACGAGGCAGTCAAAACTACTATTATAATCATTCTGTATCACTCGACTAACATCGAATAAGTTTCATTATGTGATTTTACGCCATCGCATACAACTATTCACTATCTATGTATTTGCATTATTAAGTAAAAAGATAAATAATAATGATTTCTTATATTTACGCAAACACTACACATTGAATAAAACTACTTTTACGGATTATATCGCGTTTAATTAACTTTTTTATTAATTCCCGACGTTTCAGGTGCTTTCCAGCACCCATGGTCATGGGGACTGAGATTGACGCCCAGATACACCGAGCACAGCATTATTAATTTAACGATTAATCAGACCAAAATTAATAATTAAAAAGTTGAAGGTACTCCGGATTAACTCTGACATTGGGACGCCAATCACCTCAGTCCCCCATGACCATGGGTGTTGTAAAGCACCCGAAACGTCGGGAATTAATAAAAATAAGTTAATTAAACGCGATAGAATCTGTAAAAGTAGATATCAAAATCATAAATTTCATCATAAATTTCTTGAATAATTAAAAAGTAGAAAGATAATCATATAGAAATTATGGGAATGTGAAGGAAATATGAAGTAGGATCAAGTTGGTACCTACAAGTTGAACTCTTTAGCAACAAGTGGTAAAATAAAAAATTTGTACAAATGACTTCAATATAAATTATTAAGGATAACTCAAAAACTACTGGTCAGACCTTGATCAAATTTATTTGGGACACCATGAGAAGCACCAGCTTTCAAATAAAAAAAGAATCATCAAAATCGGTTCACCTAGAAAAAGTTATGAGGTAACACACATAAAAATAAAAATACAGTCGAACTGAGTACCTCATCCTTTTTACAGTCGGTAGAAAATATAGATAAACATGTTTGTTTTTATCGATTAGCACTACTATTTAATTATAATATCATGGTTTGGAGAGAATTTCAAGTTGATTTTCTGTGTAATATTTGCCATTACAGTTGAGTTTATTTAACTACTTTGTTGTTAATGTACGAAATTAGCTGTTAAAACATATAAGTTGATGGCAATAGCTATTTGTTATATACATTGTTTATCCTTTTTCCATTTGCTTTATCCACAATTTGAGGTTATAACAATGATTTGTGAACATTAATTGATATTGATACATATTGATAATTTTTTTTGTGTTTAAATTTAAATTATTATCAAAAACATATTATATAACATAAAATCGATACAATTTAAATAGGTTTAATATTTGAAACGATAGACTTTTTAAAAAAGGAGGCGAAGTTCGTATGCTATAGGTTAGAATCAACACGTGTTATCATTTACCTTGAAAATAGCGTAACCCGCCGACGTTTCAAATAGCACCAACATTTTACACGATTTAATTTTTTTAAACAAAAAACTTTTCACTCAACTTTAAGCAGCCAATATTAGAAATCTTCAAATTAAAACAGGACGTCAAACATCACGGAAGCCCTGCATTGACATTACTTTAGTTAGTTAGTTGTTAGTTATTACGATTTGTTTGTCAATTAGGGCAGGCAAAAGTCTTAGACTATACAGCCTAGTCTGGTTTGTATTTTGTTCGCAAAACTCTTTACAATATGCTGATAAGTCACATTGCGAAAGTCTTGAGAAATTTTAACAACAGCATAACCCAGAGAACATTTGATGACGATAAAATCTCAAGACCTCAAAGCGAATAATATACATATATAAATTTATTAGATTATCACCATCGAAACACTTGTTACATCATTTCACCAAAATTAAAACAAAAGCGCACCACTTTTACATGTCAAAATCAATTCAAACCATTATTTTAACAGTAAAACAGGAGCAGCTATGAAGCACACGTAGACAGAGAATCCAACTCCACTATTCTCGCATCACAGTGCTGCCATTTTGGCAATGTTACCCACAAAATAGGGAGATTTTGTTTGTGAAGCGTACGTCAGTAATTCCACTTTATTCACATATTATTAGGATAGTATAATTAAAGCAAATGAAACAAATAGTTAATATTAATAACAAATATTAAAACATTTATTTGTTAAGAAAATCATAATAATTACACTTATAGGTATTGGTAATTTCAATTTAATTGTAATTGTCCTTGAAATAAAACTAATTTAAGTTTCATGATGTATTCTTATTTCAAAATAACTTAAAGCGACAGCTTTAATGAGAAACATTCTGTGATTGTCAATATTAGGAAATCTTTATTGATGGGATCGATCGAGTTAAGTAGATTGCTATCCTTTTCGTTCACAAGAGCTTTGGCCTTAAACTCTTCAAGACTTTATTCCAGATTTGCTACTTTTATTTTATACGCCTTGTTTTCTAACGAAGAGCGTGCACCATTCTCAACCTCTTCTCCAACAGATTTTGCTGCTGTTTAAATCTCTTGGTAAGACTTCTTAGCGTACCCAGTGCCTGAAACGTAAAGTTAAAATGTTTTAATCCATTAAACATATTAGCGGCCGTTATTGATCGCAAACAAGAGATTTTCAATTTTGTTCATAATGTTACATGTCACCTATACCATATTCAGCAAAGCAAAATACAAAATGTAAACAAGGAAACGGATGGCTCTCAAAATAACGACAAATAATGCTGTGCGTAATGTCAGCTAATTAGTCAGTGAGTAGTTCAGCTTCTTTTACATATACAAATTTAAAGGTAAAGATAACATACGCTACTGTTCAGTCTCTGGTTTTAGTGTTTAATCCCTTAGTCCACTTGTATGACAATTACGTACCACCAGTTTTCGTAAGCGGCACCACACAATCTTTCCAAAACTTAAAACCTACCGCAAATGTGCTTGGTAGTTCCATAACTACTTCATCAATCTAATGCCCATTTTTAATAATTTTAACCTGGAAAAATATCACATAATTTCAATATTATTTAGCATTCAATAAAAAAATATAACAGCATGTCATTACATGATAACTATAACTTTTATATTAATTCTTATCACTAGTACTAGTGTTTAGTTAGCAATGAAAATTAAAGACGCACCGTATTTGGTTGTTCCATCACTAAATCATCAAGCTCACGTGGTGTTACATTTTTCAATTTTCTTCTATATATTCAGCGTATAAGAAATGATGTCTTTTAAATTCCCTTTTATCCTATCATAGTCCATCATATTATACTTACACACTTTAGTTAACTATCTACTACATAAAAAAAACACAGTTAGAAGATTTGAAATACGACCATATTTAAGCATATAAACCTTTATTGTATAAAGTGTTGGGATAGCAATACGAAACAATTCAGTTCTTGTCCTTTTTCGTAATAATAAATTCCTTTCAAAGTGCCTGGAGCAAAGTCGAGAGTATTTAGTAGGCTCCCAGTTCTTCTTACCGATTGATAAAACTCATTTTGTTTTTATTTCCGAATCAATGGAAACTGATAAATAAAGAAAACATCAAGATGAATAAATTTGAATGACATAATAAGCACAGGTACATTAACACAATGGTAAATATGTAGTATAATACATTAGGTACTCGCTGTAATTGTAAGCGATGAGGTCGTACCTCAGGTAATTATATACTTTAGCTGGCAATATAGGTTTGAGGTTATAATATCGCTAATAATAATATCATTATAATTTATAGAAAATAATGACCGTGAACATCGCTTTAATTAATACTCCCATATAAATCGTGATTCAGAAAGTTATTTAAATACAAATTCATGAAATAAGTTTACTTAAGCGGAAATGTAATGCCTTGAATTTTCGTTCACTGTGGCTTTTACAGCCCATAACACTGTACGACACCATGATATAGTATAAAATCAAATAATTTTTTAACTTAAAACGTACAATTATCGAGTTTTATTTGCAAATAAATTTTTAAACAAAATAATAAACATTGAAACACTCCTCGACAGTTGCAGTGTCTGCCACTAAATTTAATGCAAACGGGTACGGGAGTAAGGACAACAATATAGTAGCTATATCTCTTTCTTAGAAATACTAATATGATATATACGTCCTTTGTTTGAAAATGAAACAAAACACATCACGCTGTCTATTGGATTCTCTGTCTACGGAAGCACACGCCAGAGATACGTGTTTACTAGTGATTGATATATTCATAACGTATTCTATACAAATTATAAGATCATCACTTTACCTCCGACAATCACTTCCCTTATAACATGGTCACTTGACATGACGGGATTAATGAATAGCAAATCCGAGCACACCAGCGGGGCTAACCGAGTTAACTTTCTATAGAAAGCTATGAAAATGCATGGTATCGAATGTCACGTGACTTAACGTTGATTTCATTATTTTTATATTTATGGTTTTCTATTAGCGTTAATGATAGTAGAAAATCAGCTTGGCTGTCCCCGCAGCTCCTACAAGCAGCATCTGTTCACAAGTATAATGCACATGACAGCCAACGCCCTTCTCGACTATGGACACCTGTCCAAATATGGGGACTTGCGACCATGCATTCATGAATTCCATGTAGTGACGAAATAAATAAGTACATTTCCCCATAGCATCACTTGGATGTCGTAAGAGGTGACAAAGAGAATCTAAAACAGAAGATTTACAGCATCTTCTTGATAACGGCTCAAAATAATCAAAAACCTGCGGATGCAAACCCACCTGCTAGGAGCGGCTCCAATCTATGAGACCTATACTTTTAAAAGGCTGTCATAAATAAATGAACTTGTTGGAAATTCTACACTGTACATTGACCTTTGAATGAGTTACTAACTCTAATGTTTGTTCCTAGCGTACATAATGAATATAATTAACGTTAAGACGTAAAACATATAAACTCTAGTCATGAATTCATAATATCAGTGTAACCGCAAAGTCATTTGTGACTACAATTTTATAAAAAAAATACCCGCGTATATAGAGATTGTTATGTGTACGGCAATTTGTTACCGTATAATAAGCTGATGCCGAATTCCGCCTGAATTGGCGTCATTAGTCCCTATCTCTTTAACGCTGAATTTCGTTTAACTACGATCTTGTACGATTGATTGCTCCCTACGGTCACTTTACATTTTTCCTTTTGTAGTTTGTGTAAGCCAGTTTTTACGTGGTAGAGCCATGCTGCAGCTATATTAATAGTATAGTTGTATGGTCGGCTCGACCGGGGAAGGACCACGCTCTCACAGAATACCAGCGTAAAATAGCAGCTTAATGCTGCTGTGTTTCGTATGGTGAGTGTAGAGAACCGGAGACCCTTTTTACTGGAAAAGAGGCATTCTATCTTAGTCCTCACGGCTGACAACGCATCTGCATTTAAATTCGCAAACGAACATAGATGTAGATGTCTATGGGCCACAGCAACCACTTACCATCAGGTGGACTGTGTGCTCGTTTGTCACCCTTATTCTATATAAAAAAAATGAAACTGGCATGTGATTGCATTTAAAAAAAGAATATTTTCGAATATTGAGCTAGATACTTTTTACACTGCTCGATATTTTTTTTATTTCACCAATATCATAAGGAAAAATTAAAGATATGAAAATTAATTAGCCAAGATTCGCTGAAAATAAAATGGTGTAAAAAAAATGAAACTAAATAAGTATGCTTATTATTATCATAAAGAGAAACTTCCTCCTATATGAAATTACAAAATGGAAATAACAATATTATTACGCTCTTGTGAACGCAAATACGAGTATGTTTGATTTGCGTTCATATCTTAACGTATATAATATTATTATAACCTTTAAATTTAAAAGAAATAATCCCGCTGGGTTTCTTGGTAGGTTTCTCCAGGAGAGATATTTTCCGAATCCGTTTTTTCCGAATTTTCCGTAAAGATATAAAAAATGACTCTATGCGAGAGTCGGAAGCCATGAGATTTTTCTGGCATTTCACAGGTTACATTTTTGTTACAACATCCACGGTACGAAACAGGGCGATGGATTCCTTTTTACCGCCACCACACGGCAACTCACTCTCATTAATTGAATATAAAATATTTTATTCTATTCATATCTCCCAAATAATGCTTGATGGCGCAAGGGTCTTCAAAATGCAGTTCGTGATACAGAGTTAAAGTTCATAGTTTCTAATTTCATTGATTTTTTATCGTCTTAAGTCATGAATTAGTTAGTGTTACTAATAAGGGCAAATAATCTTATGCCCACTATATGTCGCTAGTTGGAACTAAAGTGAACTTATTTGTTAGGTACGCAGATGGTCACACAGTGTAATCATAATTAAAAATATTGTATAATATAATACTGTATTCTTTAATTTCTTACATATTATTAACTTTCTTTAATTATTCTACTTTTAGGAATATCCCTAGTTTGGTTTATCCATTTATAATCTAATTAATAAAAAATATAACTAATATTTTAGAAAGGAACATTAACCTCTCCACTTTTCTAACAAATTAACTTACCCCACTATGAAACCTGTCAAATATTTGTCCCATAGATTTAGTAACTAACTAACGTTAGAAATTTTACCTCATTCCGGAGTGGCGTCACCATGGTCGCAGAAAAAGTCGTAGATGCCCTAATTCATCATAACTCTATATTTCAATCCGGAACAAATTGCATTAACCTCTAATATATTTAAGTACAAACAAACCACCGATGCGTTGTTTGCGGGTGTAATTTACGTCGCCGGTTTTCTGTTGCCGACGCTCACTGAACAATAGCGACGGTGTCCACATTTTAATTTCAACCCTAAATCCAACCACGAGGATTTAAATTAGTTTAACGGGTATCGTACACGGCTTTATCGCTTCGGATGTTTCTCGGATGCGGTGACAAATTGTAACAGATTACAGTTTAACTTGCATAAAATTACGTGTCACAACACTTCCTATCTTATTTTATTATGTTAGTATTAAGTAACTTAAACGCCGTGTTATACTGTGCTGAGAATCCACTATCCCTTAACATCACATGGTTGCCATAAGTGGCGGCATAGGGAAATGAAACAGAAGATGGGCAGTAGAAAAAGTACATAGTATCTTTCTGTTTTAAGGTTACAACTCAGAATCTTTAAATATGTAATTCCGGTGTGCTTGTGTTCTTGATTATTGTCCTCCTAAAAGTGACTGATTTTGATGAAATTTTTATGGGGTAAATATGGGGTCACCTGGATGTTTCTTAGCTATAGTCGGACCCGGTGAGTGGCGTTGTTGTCGAGATCCAGAAATCATCGGTGAGAAACAACAACAAAGCTAGTAGGTAAATAAAAAACTAAAACAAACCACCTGTGATGCAATCTATGGGCAGCCCTAGGTTCTGCAGTAGACTTTGATAGGCTCTAATGAATGAAATGAAAAATAAATGAAAATTAAATAACTGAGCCTTGGTAGCTTAGGGAAAGCGTTCGTCTTAGAATTTAATATATGCAAGCCAACTTCAATTCTAGCGGATACTAAATAAATTGTTACTTGGAATTTTGGGTGTGTTATTTCTCACATGCTCGATGGCAAAGGAAAACATCTTAAGGAAACCGGCACGTCGTTGAAATACTTCGAGAACGAATGAATACTAGCGAAAATATCAGCTTAGTGCTGCTGTCATAGAATTATTACGTATAGAAACGCAGTCTAGAACAAAACACGAGCGTAAAAGTGACGCAAGGTCATTATGTTAGTGGGCGCGAGTCGAATGTGCCTACGCTCGTCACACGCACACATACACGCCATTCAGTGATACCAGTTTTGGCGTTTGCAATCAAATTGTGCAAATCACTATTTTATTGATTAATTTTAAATAATCGATATAATAAAGATTACATATTACGTAAGAAGACGTATTTTATGAGAATATAAAATGGAATAAAATAAACACGATAATGATGGTACTAATATAACTTTATTATACATATTGTAATGGTACAAAAATGCAGACGTAATAAAATTTAAGAATATTATTAAACACAATTAATTTGCTCGAATACAATAAGCACATCGTGAAATGTTTTACCGACTTCAAAAGGAGGAGGTTCTCAATTCGGTGTATTTTTTAATGTTTTACCTCAGAATTTGTTGTTTCTAAACCGATTTAGATTTTTTATTTGAAAAGATATACACAGATTGTCCCATATACAGGCTGAAATTTTAATGGTTGTTTTCCTAAATCAAATGATATTGTCTCGGTAGTACAATAGATTTATTAAAATAAAAATTATTAGGATGTAAAATGGCAGATTTACAATAGAGAAAACAAAACTCGAATGCGATCTCAAACCAATAGCAATATCTCATGAGTAGGTCGGGCATGCAGGCTAGCTTATGCCGTATTATTACGCATTAGAATTTATTTAGCTCTCAATATTTATTAAAAATCCTCGAAATCGACATGAAACAGACCAACTTGTCCTGGATGTCATTCCTAGGCTCGTTAAATATAACAAAATTGTCTTAATATGTGTGTAAAAATATTTTTATTTTAAGATATTTAAATTATTAAGATTAAGAATTGATAGAATTTTAAAAGATTAAGATTATATAACAAATATTTGTATAATTGGTTAAAATTGAATGCTTTTATGACTTAAAAGATTTTTAATAATTATTAAGATTATTTTTAAATTTATATAATTATTAATATTGTCATTATATACCTAAACATTTTAAAATTATAATTTGCATTGAGTCAGGAATGCGGGAAAACAACCACTAAAATTATAGCATGTATATACGAATTGATCTAGAATCGTCTTAGAAATCAGCGTACATACATAATTGATAATCTCTCCTTTTTGGGAGTTGGTTAAAAATAGACTATGTTTGGGTGTAAAGTGACATCTGCTTCGTAAAGGCGTTCTTATTAATAATCTCTTGATGTAGTAAATAAAAAAAGTTTTTATTCTATACTCTAAAACGTCGACTTGGTCAATGAACAAAGCAATAAAAATAAATTAGTTGCGTTAAAATGGCGTCGACGGATCGCGATCAGCTGATCACTCCGTATTAGTTTTAAATAGGCACCCATTGTTAATATTATGTTAATACTTAGAGAAGTAGGTATCTACATATAAACATTTGAATTTTACACAGAGCGTTGCGATTAAACGTTTTAAACACAAATAGAAAATAAATATTTTTAAAAGAAAATTGTGATTTTTTTCCCCACAACTAGCAACATTTGTATTATGATAGCTTAGATAAGTATTTTTTTAGTTTTACGTACTAATAATGAATTAAATATATGAACTTACCTGTGAAATGTAATACCATCACTTTTTTTATGTTTATCATCACTGTTGTGTCAATATTTTACAACATAAACGGTCATTTTACAATTTTTCGCGAGCTCTTCTCCGTAAGACGTGACGTTGCGCACTGACACGTCGCTGAGTGAACTTACGCCGTTTCGCGTTAGTTTACTTGCTTCACTTTCGGTGCGCGTACTAGTATTCTATACGTAATAATTCTATGGCTGCTGTGTTACGTCAACTTCAGAATTTGAATTTATTTTATTATTTTTAGTTGTTTGAAATCGGCATTTACATTCTCTTAAATATTATTTTTCGTTTATTTAATGCGATGGCAAACATTGTCAACACTAGTCAACGGTCAAGATAGATAGTATTGCGCGCAATTTTTTGATGCAATTGAAGAATGATATTAATATTCGTCTCGTAGTTTTTGACATAGTTTATAGGTGTTAAGACTCCTTTTCAGTCCAGGAGCCCGTCTGTTATCATAACACTTTTTATACAGTTTTATTTAATAAAAATTTGAACTTTGTAATATAGATTATATTTTTTAGGAATTGCTCCATAAATGAATTACTGACTTTGTGGTCTAAGTTACCGAAATATAAATGACATAGAAAGTGACATACATACACAGAATGATAATACTATCTACCGAGAGTATTCATACATTTTTTTATTGTATAGGGTGACAAACGAGCACACAGTCCACCTGATGGTAAGTGGTTGCTGTGACCCATAGACATCTACATCTATCCTCAATAAAGACTCAAAATGTAGATGCGTTGTCACCCGTGAGGACTAAGATGGAATGCCTCTTTTCCAGTAAAAAGGGTCTCCGGTTCTCTACACTCACCATACGAAACACAGCAGTGTTAAGCTGCTATTTTACGCTGGTATTATACTCGTTGCAGGCAAAAATAACACATTCCTTTTAAATTCCGAAGCAGTCGGTTAAGCAGACGATAAGCTTATAAATTGCTATTTACGGATTATACCTACTCATGATATACTGACAAACTTTAATGTAAATAACGACAATACACCAATTTCTCTAAAACCGAATTCCCAACAGATGCTTTACGCATTTCACATTAGGTACTGTAAATTTCTACTCAGTACCTTTAGCTCACAGCTAGTAGTCAAAGCAAGAACTGCGTAATTAAACAACTAACTTCGAATCAGCGATACACTTGGAAGTTACCCGACATTATATGGGACCAACTTAGAGCCACAGACTAATATGATAAGGTCAGAGCTATGGTCAGACAAGGACAATTTTTTTTAGATAAATGTAAAAATAACGTAGAGTCATTTTGCCAATTAATATTACAATGTTTTATCTGAAAATAAAAAAAAATATATAAAAAAAATATTGAATTATTTGTATGAAGGTCAAGTGAGCGCTAGAGAAATGACGATTGCGAGACGTTGTCGATAAATAAAATGTTTTCAGAAATTATCAATTACCTTGTAGTGGCGGTGCATGAATATCCATATCATCTCGTGGATGCCGTAAGAGACTTGGGGAAAAGGGTTATTTTTAAATAACCGTGAACATCGTTCCTGTTACGAAAAAGTCACAGTGAAAAATCATCGTGACTTAGTCACGTTAGATAACTACTTGTAACATTAGAACGACTTATAACGTGACTTTATATATTATTATGCATTTTAGATTTAGTTAAAAGTTAAAGTTACAGCCTATTATGCGTACCACTGGGTACTCTAATAAAATTTAATAAAAACGAAACTAATTCAACTAAATTTCTAAATAAAATTTTGAATTTTAGTTGTATAATTCTTATAAATAACATGTAAAAAAGAGTTGTTCTGACTAAACTTAGTGATTATATACTCTTTGGTTCTGAGGGGTCCCTTCTAAATATTACTGTACTCTTTGGCGGGGTATACAAAATTATCACGGGGGAGGCCGATTTGAACCGGTGGGACATGTCAGATTAATTCTTATAAATTTTTTTAAATCGGATTTGTAACGCTTTCATTAGCTTCGCATGTATCCATCTATGTACCGGAATGTTTTAATATTTAAATGTTTAAATGTCTTAATTTTCAACAACTTGTAGACGGCTGATTGACTTAAAAATGTGCACTCGTAGCAACGACCGTTGATAATACAATAATTTAATAACTTTATCCTAGTATCCTGATCAGGATCATCACGATAAAATAAAATAATTATCAGAATCATCACAGCTCATGATCAATGCGTGTTGTTTTTTTTAAACTCTTATGGATATTATTATTTATTAAAAGTTTAATTATTTGACTCTTTTGGATAAGCAATATCACAAATCATAATATCAAGATACCTTAATGTCGTCTAGATATAGTTACATTTAAAACTTCTTCCCTATTTTGCCACCTTTAGCAGTGAAAAAATTCCACTGAACCAATTCCGTATAACCTATTTTATAAAAAAATTATCAAAATCAGTTCACAATTGACAGAGACGTAAAAAATAAATAAATATAAAAATAAGAAACAAACAGTCGAATTTTTAATTTACTTATTTTCTATATTTCTGTATGTCTGATAAAACTGAACAATTTGGTCTGCCCCTTAGAGTATTTATAGCTTACTTATAAATACTACTCGCAGCGCCAATATTTCTTTCTTTGTTTAAAGAACTACGAAATAGTTTTTAGTGAAATCTATACTCATATAATTTTTTTTTTTGTTTTCTTTTTGTTTGTTTAATCACGCTAATCTCTGGAACTACCGGTTCGATTTGAAAAGTTCTTTTGTATATTATAACCATATTCATGAGGAATAGTATAGGCTATCTTTAGGCTACAGCTCTCAGCTAGTCTAAAATATTGATTTTTGTTAACCCGTCAAGCGCCTGGCCATTCTTATTTTTTATGCGCCAAACATCCGGGCCTGTACGGAAGGTCTCTAGATACTGGCAGGCGCTAATGTAAAAAATTATATATTTTTAATTTTGTATGACAGCTATATATATAAAACTTAAACGTATCGAATTGTTATGAATTAAGATATTTAATTATATATGAATCAGAGCAATTCTATTTTTATAAATATTATCAATCTCATTTCAAAATAGTTTGACAAAATGTGCGAACGACGCACAAACGCTAGCCGCCCCATGAGAACCGAGAGGAACCAGCAAGGGACGCTTCTATTAGTTTAAACATTCTACATAGCAATGTATGGAAAAATGGAGTACTTTATCTATCAGCATATGTACGTTATAGAGCAAATTTAAATTTTATCCACTCATCATTTTATTTTATTACGCGGATCTTAGCTTATTAATTTTTAACATCTTATATAATGGATTTCCGCAAAGTAATACCTGATTGTATTAATTATATTATAATATGAGCTAACTTCAAGTATTATAAGCTCTTTTTCGAATACTTTATTGTGGATGAGGAGAAAGTTATAGAACTAGCATTGTTTACCAAATTACAATGAACAGTTAACTCTAAAGCGTGTTAGTTCCATGTATCCATGCAAGCCTCTTAAATGTGCCAGTCGAATCGGTCCCAAAATCAATGTATGTAATGATTAAGAAACATAATAACATGTTTGTAAAAATATTGACACAAAATAACCTTTGATTTTTCTTTTGATATACACCTGAGGAATTCTTATATAAGCTCCACAAAATAATCTTTACTCAGGTCACTTGTGTATACGTATACAATAGTCACGGAACTGTCCGGTGGAAATTCTCAAGAGACTGCTTTCAAACAGGATTTATTTTACGAGCTTCCAATGTTTGAAGTACAGGTAAGTAAGCTCCCATTTTTAGCAACTTCAGACGATCGATTTTAATGATTAGGTATTTTTTTTATTAAATAGGTTACTTATGTGGATTGGTAAGCTTGGTAAATCACCATGAAAATGGCGCTGCAATACCAATTTGAATTAAAGACAGGAGGACAACTCTATATACGACCCTTTTAAATAAGTATTTATAGTAAGCTTCGTCGACTAGTTTCGTTTAATTTATGTTTGAATGCAATTTTAAGTGAATGCTGATGCACTTTTCGCAAAACTGGAAAAAGACGTATAGAGTAGTAAAATTCATGACATTGTTATAGAAAACCGTCGTAAAAGTTGCGTGCGATTGCTGAGATACATCAATCCTGTTTGTTTGTTGTTTGTTGATTCCTGACCAAAAAACCAGGAAAATAATTTCAAAATCATGTTTGGAGAAGCTGTTTCATGACTGCGGATGAAAAATGGATCCATCATTCCCGAGACGAAACAGCGGTTAAAACAGGGAGTTGATACCGGAGGACTATATTATGGCCTTCAAATTTGGATTTTTAAATATCTGATCCATTTCAAGTTTCAAACAGGGAGTTAAAAGAAAAAAAGCTTAAAAATCTAAGGAACTACGAGCACAAAAACTCTAGCACAAATAAAAAAAAATGCACCAACAATATCTGCCAGCAGCTAAAATATGTAAATGAGATCAGTCGAAGCCTGAATAAACACGTCGCATTAGGTACGATAAAAATACAAGATTTTTAACGCATTCCAATGTCACAATGAAATTTTTCATTTACCTATAATATAATCCAGGTGTCATTTCTTTAAAAATGTGGAATGGCGTTTCAGATATTGTCGTGTGAACTCTCGTACCTTGCGTAACTACTTTACCTTAAATATTTATGTACCTACCATAAATAGGTTTTATATTTCATGTTTAGTTTGAGTACATTTTTGAATAATGTATTATGGTAATAACAAATATAAGTGCTGATTTACTAAGTGTTCGGCGGTGAAGGAAAACATCGTCAGGAAACCTGCTTGTCTGAGAAATAAGAAAAAATTTTTGAAGAGATATGAAGTTCGCCAACACGCATTGGTGCAGCGTGGCGGACATTTCACCCTAAACCCTCCCGAAATGAGAGGAGGCCTGTGCCCAGCAGTGGGACGTATACGAGTATAGGCTGTAACTTCTAACTTTGTGTATGACTAAAAATAATCCGCTGGGTTTCTTACTGGTTCTTCCGAGGACAGAGGTATTTTACGAGCTAGTGGTAAATAAATAATTGACTTTCAACAAGCATTACCCAATAATCTATATTTAATAAAAATATTATATTCTATTCTATTCAGCAGTGAACTTTGGCTTAAATGAATGATTGATAATTCTATTGTACATTCATTTCTAACAGTTCTAAAGTAACATAAATTCTAGATGCATACAAACAAAGTCACGGTACAGCTCGTTATAAACAACTGTCACGTGAATTTGTCAACGTACGAGTTCCTCGCAGTAACAGGCTCTTTCTGGCAGAGAGCCAGACCGCGACTTTACGTAACAGGCGAATCACTTTAATTCCCGATATACGTTCTCTTTGTATGCGAATATGAATGGGACGTAAAGAGGTGAATTTTTATAGTATAAGGTGGCAAATGAGCACACATGACGATTTCTTATATTTACGCGAATACTACATATGGAACAAAACTAATGGTCACGGGATTGGGAGGGGTAACCATGGGTGCTGTAAAGTGCCCGAAATGTCGGTAATTAAAAAAGCTAAAATTAAACACGGTAAAATTCGTAAAACATGTATTCTTAATTAAGAATCAAAACGCAGATGCGTTATCATCCCTGAAAACTAAAAGTGCTTCGTTTCCAGTAAAGAGAGTCTCAGACTCTCTAAACTCACCATACGAAACTCAGCAGCATTAAGCTGCTATTTCCGTTGGTATTCTCTGAGAGCGTGGTCCTACCCCGATCGAGCTGACCCATTCGTGCTACAAGCATATATATAATATAGCTGCAGCATGGCTCCACGTAAAAGCAGCATGGCTCACGTGGTAGTTTCATGCTGCAGCATGGCTCTACCACGCAGGTGATGAATTCTCTTATCCAATCGCGAGGCGACTGTGGAATATGCCAAAAACGTAGTTGGCGGTGTTAACGCTATGTTGTTCCCATTATGGCTTTCATTCATGGGGCAATGTATACGATATTACAACAAAGACCGAGAAAATATACAGGGTCTCTCCATTACCATGTTTAAATATTTTATTAAACAAAACTGCATAGAAAGAGTTATTTTAATATTAATTAATACATGGTTGGTTCACGGAACTTCTACAATAAAACAGACTAGTTTAAACCTAAGACTAATTATAAATTACTATTTGTTATACGACGGTAAAAGAGTTTAAGAAAAATTAAACAACATTGATCATGAGCTGTTCTAATCCTAGTGAGAATACTAGGCCATACTCATACAATTATTGTATTGTTATCGGTTCTTTACTAGAAAGGACTATAGTTTAAATTTAGGACTAATTATAAACTACTTTTTGTGATTAGACTGTAGGAAACTAATAGGTTCGTTTTGTAGTCGAATTACGACGGTTTGTGATATAGTGCTAATCGTCCTAAAAGGACCATCTAATTACCCATCTGCATATTCATGATTTGCCGATAATTCTTCCACAAGAGCGCCCTATGATTGTCTACGTGAGGCACCGTAGAGATGAAAATCTAATTTCGCAAATTTATAATCGCACTGAATTTAATACCTACGAATATTTGCGTAACATTTTTCTTTTATTTTTATAATTATTGCATCTAGTTTTTACGTGGTAGAGCCACGTTGCAGCTTTATTATGGTTGTAGCATGAACGGGTCGGCTCGACCGGGGAAGGACCACGCTCTCACAGAATACCGGCGTAAAATAGCAGCTTAATGCCGCTGCGTTTCGTATGGTGAGTGTAAAGAACGGGGCATTACATCTTAGTCCTCAGAGGTGACAACGCATATGCATTTTGATTTTAATCGAAGAAATGTGTAGATGTCTTTGGAAAACATGATCCACTTACCATCAGGTGGACTATGTGCTTGTTTATCGTCGACATTCTATAAAAATTTGATTGTGTGATGGGTTATTAGTAATTCCTTTAACATCATTTTCATTATTCTCATTTATTTATACGTAAACGGAAAAATTTGTACCCTTATACTTACTTAAAGTTTTTGGAGAGGGAGTGCAGAGCTGTCTAACACTAAATAGTCTGTGGTCAAACAGAAGCACAAAAAAAGCGAAAGAGTTTTAAAATATGACTGAATAAGCTGTGAATTTTGTGTGATTTCAAATGTTCATTTTTCAATAGTGTGTATGTCAAGCCAAAAAGTATTTTATTTTTATTTTGTAAATTAGATATTTCTGTGTTTTATATATTAATATACAGTTGAAAGTAAAATACAACTTGCTTAATATACAAACCTAAAAAAGGTAAGCATTACGGTCGAACTTCGACCACTAAGCGACCACTAGTTCTCATTATTAGCCCGTAAAGCCTCGACATGGGTCTGTTCCTGTATAAAGAGGATTTTCCTTAGTCGTCACTTCAACGCTTGGCAGGATTGACGATCGCAGTACCAGTCATCTTGTAACTTGAACGTTGCTGTATATTTTATGTGTGGCGTAAACAATATGGCTGTATCACCATATAGCGAAAGTTCTGGTATTTACCATGGGTAGTCTTTTACGACACATACGGGACGTAATGGAGTGATGGGTTATCTTAAGCCGGAATGCTAATATATTTTTATTGTATCCTATATATTTTTTAGTTACAAATAAAAAAAAAACTTTATTTGTTTTATAAATTTAAGATAAAACGTTTACTTATAAAGTTTCTCCATTTTTTTCTTATTCAACATGAAACAAAGCTTTTGTGCTAAAGATTATATTGCGAAAGAAAAAGAAAAATGGCATAAGAACAATGCCCAATTAAGGGATGAATGTAGGGATCGTAATAAACAGGAGCGCACATAAGTGAAATTTTTCCTTTGTAAAGAGAACAGCTAATGAAACTAATCGTGACGGACCCCGGATCCGCATATTTTCCCTCTCGTCAGTAATACGTACAAAGGCCAGCCCTAATGATCTCTAACATCTTCTTGAACATGATTTCGTGTATCATAGAAATGGTATACGCAAATAAATTTACTGTTTGAAAGGTAATGAAATTACATTTTACTAGAGTACTAAATAACAAAATCATTGTGTTATGTTCTACACTCTGACGATAAATAAAATATGGTTAAATTGAATTGAATTAGATGGTAGATTCCTTAAGTAGGTGGCAGGACTCCTCAACTAGGTAGTAGGACTCTGGTGGTACCACTCTCTTACCAATTTCAGCCGCAACATAGTGCGTGCACTGCTGTGTTACAGTCTGATGGTACAAAGAGCCGGTATAGTTACAGACTGTGAGGCATTCAATCTTAGTCGTCAGAGGTAACAACGCATCTCTAGATATCTTTATTTGTAGTTGGCTATAGGTGTCTATAGCTAAGTGTTTACCGTGTAGAGGCGGTGTAAGAATATCCACTACCATATCATCCAGAGTGTGTCGTAAGAGGCGACGGAGAGAAACAAATCAGGAGATGGTCAGCAGCGTCTTTCTAATAACAACTAAAAATAAAAAACTGCGGTTGCTAAGCGTGGCAACTATGGCAAATATCCCCCTTACGAGGCAATCTATGGGAGAGGCCTATGTTCAGAATTGAACTTTAGAAGACAGTAACGGTAACGTCACCATCAGGTAGACTGTGTGCCAGCTTGTTACCATTATTCTGTAAAATAATAATTACCTATGCTTTTAAAAGGAAAGACCAGCACAACGTCTGCTGGGCTAACTGTGGTAAAATTAAAAAATTTGTACAACCGACTTCAATATAAATATAATTTATTGTTGATTTTTAAACCGCTCGACCGATTTCAATAAAATTTAAATGGGACCACCTCAGAAAGTAATACCGAAAATCGGTTCACAATTGACAAAAACGTAAAAAATAAATAAATATAAAAATAAGAAACAAGCTTTCGAATTTTTAATATACTTATTTTTGAAGTCTGATAAAACTGAACAATTTGGTCTGCCCCTTAGATTATTTATAGCTTGCTTATAAATACTCTAAGGTCTACTCGCAGCGTCAATATTTCTTTCTTTGTTTAAAAAACTACGAAATAGTTTTAAGTGTTTATACTCATATAATAAAGCGGAAGAGTTTTTTTTGTTTGTTTTTAATCACGCTAATCTCTGGAACTACCGGTTCGATTTGAAAAATTCTTTTGTATATTATAGCCATATTAATGAGGAATAGTATAGGCTATCTTTAGGCTACATCTCTCAGCTAGTCTAAAATATTGATTTTTGTTAACCCGTCAAGCGCCTGGCCATTTTTATTTTTTATGCGCCAAACGTCCGAGCCTGTACGGAAGGTCTCTAGATACTGGCAGGCGCTAATGTAAAAAATTATATATTTTTAATTTTGTATGACAGCTATATAATATATAAAACTTAAACGTATGGAATTGTTATGAATTAAGATATTTAATTGTATGTGAATCACAGCAATTCTATTTTTATAAATATTATGAATCTCATTTCAAAATAGTTTGACAAAATATGCGAACGACGCACAAACGCTAGCCGCCCCATGAGAACCGAGAGAAACCAGCAAGGGACGCTTCTATTAGTTTAAACATTCTACATAGCAATGTATGGAAAATAGAGTACTTTATATATCGGCATATGTACGTTATAGAGCAAATTTAAATTTTATCCACTCTCCCTCCCCCTTCCCCCCCGCGCCAAAGAAAATGTCCCGAGGCGCGTTTTTTTCCACATTTAAAGAATAATGATACATAGGAGAAATAAAATATACCTCTTTTTAAAGAGCATATTCTATTCTTTATTTTGGTCATACATATCTTGGCGGTAAAGTGGGAAATTTTTGAGAAAATAAACTTTGAGCAAAAAAAATCGATAAATAATGATAAAATTTAACTTTGCTCTATAATGTACATATGCCTATAGATAAAAGTACTCCATTAATTTTGCCCATTTTTTAGCTAAAATGATTGAACTAGATGAGCGAGGTGTCATGTCATGTTGCGCGGCTCAGACGCGTGATAAACGTGGGTGAAACCACGGGGCACAGCTAGTATCAGTAATAAAGCGAAGAATGAAATTGGTTCGGAGACTACTTCTTCTCAAGATATGAGAGACGAAAAAAGTAATTATCGAACGTAAAATAGAATCATAATCTATTGAAAAAAAAAGTTTTGACAAACGAAATCACAAAGTAATTATTTGTTTTCAATTTTCTAAGTACTATAATAAGTACAACATTACCAAATTATTTTTCTATAAACATACGAGAAACAAAAAAGGGTGACAAACGAGTGCACACTGCACAGTCCACCTTACATAGACATTTACATCTACTTTTTTACATCTATCTTCGATTAAGAATCAAAATGCAGATGCGTTATCACTCCTAAAGATTAAGATGGGATAGCCTTTTCCAGTGAAAAGGGTCTCTGGTTCTCTACACTCACCATATGAAACACTGATATTTTGTGAAAGCGAAGATCTACCCCGATTGAGCCGCCCCTTCGCGCTACAACTAAATTATAGCTGCAGCATGGCTCTATCACGTATAATATCTATTCGATAGCGACTATGTATCATATTGAACAACTGGAATTAATTAAGGCTTTAGAAACCACTCCCCCAATAATTTAAATAGATAACTGTCGGTACGTCCCCAATTTACATTTCACTTACATTAAACTTCACCCTCACAACCGTCATCCGAACTTGGAACTGTTTCAATAAACAACTAATAACAAGTTAATGTTCAAAGTTGGGTCTCACCGCAGCAACTTGGCGCCTATATCGAATTTGCTAATTGAGAACAAACTTACTGAGGTCGAGCACAATAGGGTTTCGTGTGTGATGATATTCATAAGGTCCATAATTACCTTACAAGTACAACAATGAAATGTACAATGCGATTAAAGTAATTACTGTGGTCTCGGCCGTTGCCTAACTTCACATAACGGAGTAAGTTCTGAAACACTTTTGTTCGCAACACGTTATGCAAAGAAAATAAAGAGATATAATTATGTCATCATCATAATTACAGCCCTACACAAGTCCACTGCTAAACATAGGCCTCCCCAAGGAATTCCACACGTGTCGTATTATCGACGGTAGTGTGTCTTTCCTAGTGTAGTGGTGACGGGGATAGTGCACGCAATTGAGGGAGGGCGGGAGGTGATCTTCAAACTAGGTAATATACTTACACATCATTTTATTTTATTACGCGGATCTTAGCTTATTAATTTTTAACATCTTATATAACGGATTACCGCAAAGTAACGCCTGATTCTATTAATTATATTATATTATGAGCTAACTTCAGGTATTATAAGCTCTTTTTCGAATACATTATTGTGGATGAGGAGAAAGGTATATAGCATTATTTACCAAATTACAATGAACAATAACCTCTAAAGCGTGTTAGTTCCATGTATCCATGCAAGCCTCTTAAATGGGCCAGTCGAATTGTTCCCAAAATCAATGTATAAAGAAACATAATAACATGTATATAAAAATATTGGCACAAAATAACCTTTCATTTTTCATCTGATATACACGTGAGGAATTCTCATATAAGCTCCACAAAATAATATTTACTCAGGTCACTTGTGTATACGTATACAATAATCATGGAACTGTCCGGCGAAAATTCTCAAGAGACTGCTTTCAAACAGGATTTATTTTACGAGCTTCCAATGTTTGAAGTACAGGTAAGTAAGCTCCCATTTTTAGCAACTTCAGACGACCGATTTTAATGATTAGGTATTTTTTTTATTAAATAGGTTACCTAGGTGGATTGGTAAGTTTGGTAAATCACCATGAAAATGGCGCTGCAATACCAATTTAATATTAAAGTCAGAGAGGACAACTCTATATACGACTCCTTTTAAATAAGTATTTACATAGTAAGCTTCGTCGACTAGTTTCGTTTAATTTATGTTTGAATGCAATTTTAAGTGAATGCTGATGCACTTTTCGCAAAACTGGAAAAAGACGTGTATAGAGGCGTGATAAAACATTTTTTGAAAAAGTGGTCTGCTGGCTAAATTCGAGCTAAGTTGATGAAGTACATGGAGCATTTGCACCTGTATTAAAGACCATTTATTACTGGATAAATGAGTATAAACGTGGCCATACTTGCACTGCAGACGCCGCGCATTCAGTACGCCCAATTAATGTTACTACTGAATAAATGGTAGAAAAATTCATGACATTGTTATAGAAGACCGTCGTAAAAGTTGTGTGAGATTATTGAGATACATCAATCCTGCAATCCAGAAGGGGTACCTCATATCTGCACGTTTGTTGACTCCTGACCAAAAACATTCCAGGAAAATCATTTGAAAATCATGTTTGGAGAAACTGTTTCATGACTGCGGATGAAAAATGGATCCATCATTCCCAAGACGAAACAGCGGTTGAAACAGGGAGGTGATACCGGAGGACTATATTATGGCTTTTAAATTTGGATTTTTAAATTTCTGATCCATTTCAAGTTTCAAACAGGGAGTTAAAAGAAAAAAAGCTTAAAAATCTAAGGAACCACAAAAACTCTATCACAAATTACAAAAAAAATACACCAACAATATCTGCCAGCAGCTAAAATATGTAAATGAGATCAGTCGAAGCCTGAATAAACACGTCGCATTAGGTAAGATAAAAATACAAGATTTTAACGCATTCCAATGTCACAATGAATTTTTTTCATTTACCTATATAATCCAGGTGTCATTTCTTTAAATAATATGGAATGGCGTTTCAGATACTGTCGTGTGTACTCTCGTACCTTGTGTAACTACTTTACCTTAAATATTTATGTACCTACCTACCATAAATAGGTTTTACATTTCATGTTAACTTATATTTGTTATTACCATTATACATTTTTGAATAATGTATAATGGTAATAACAAATATAAGTGCTGATTTACTAAGTGTTCGGCGGTGGCGGACATTTCCTTACCCTAAAACCCTCTCCGAAATGAGAGGAGGCCTATTCCCAGCAGTGGGACGTATACGAGTATAGGCTGTAACTTCTAACTTTATGTATGACTAAAAAAATAATCCCGCTGGGTTTCTTACTGGTTCTTCCAAGGACAGAGGTATTTTGCGAGCCAGTGGTAAATAAATAATTGAATTTCAATTAGTATTACCCAATAATCTATATTTAATTAAAAATATTATATTCTATTCTATTCAGCAGTGAACTTTTGGCTTTAATGAATGATTGATAATTCTATTGTACATTCATTTCTAACAGTTCTAAAGTAACATAAATTCTAGATGCAATACAAACAAAGTCGCGGTACAGCTCGTTATAAACAACTGTCACGTGGATTTGTCAACGTACGAGTTCCTCGCAGTAACAGGCTCCTCCTGGCAGCGAGCCAGACCGCGACTTTTACTTAATTATGTTAGACGTAACAGGCGAATCACTTTAATTCCCGATATACGTTCTCTTTATATGCGAGTATGAATGGGACGTAATGAGGTGAATTTTTTATAGTGTAAGGGTGGCAAATGAGCACACATGACGATTTCTTATATTTACGCGAATACTACACATGGAATAAAACTAACGGTCGCGGGGAGGGGGAGGGGGGTAACCATGGGTGCTGTAAAGTGCCCGAAATGTCGGTAATTAAAAAAGTTAAAATTAAACACGGTAAAATCCGTAAAACATGTACTCTTTATTAAGAATCAAAATGCAGATGCGTTATCATCCCTGAAAACTAAAAGTGCCTCGTTTCCAGTAAAAAGAGTCTCAGACTCTCTAAACTCACCATACGAAACTCAGCAGCATTAAGCTGCTATTTCCGTTGGTATTCTCTGAGAGCGTGGTCCTACCCCGATCGAGCTGACCCATTCGTGCTACAAGCATATATATAATATAGCTGCAGCATGGCTCTCCACGTATAAAGCAGCATGGCTCTACGTGGTAGTTCCATGCTGCAGCATGGCTCTACCACGCAGGTGATGAATTCTCTTATCCAAAAGCGAGGCGACTGTGGAATATGCCAAAAACGTAGTTGGCGGTGTTAACGCTATGTTGTTCCCATTATGGCTTTCATTCATGTGGCAATGTATACGATATTACAAAAAAGACCCAGAAAATATACAAGGTCTCTCCATTACCATGTTTAAATATTTTATTAAACAAAACTGCATAGAAAGAGTTATTTTAATATTAATTAATACATGGTTGACTAACGGAACTTCTACAATAAAACAGACTAGTTTAAACCTAAGACTAATTATAAATTACTATTTGTTTTACGACGGTAAAAGAGTTTAAGAAAAATTACACAACATTGATCATGAGCTGTTTTAATCCTTGTGAGAATACTAGGCCATAGTCATGCAATTATTGTATTGTTATCGGTACTTTATTAGAAAGGACTCTAGTTGAAACTTAGGACTAATTATAAACTACTTTTTGTGATAAGAATGTAGGAAACTAGTAGGTTCGTTTTGTAGTCGAATTACGACGGTTTGTGATATGGTGCTAATCGTCCTAAAAGGGACCGTCTAATTACCCATCTGCATATTCATGAATTGCCGATAATTCTTCCACAAGAGCGCCCTATGATTGCCTACGTGGGCTACCGCAGAGATGAAAATCTAATTTCGCAAATTTATAATCGCACAGAATTTAATACCTACGAATCATTGCGTAACCACTTTGTTTTATTTTTATAATTATTGCATCTAGTTTTTACGTGGTAGACCCACGTTGCAGCTTTATTATGGTTGTAGCATGAATGGGTCGGCTCGACTGGGGAAGGACCACGCTCTCACAGAATACCGGCGTAAAATAGCAGCTTAATGCCGCTGCGTTTCGTATGGTGAGTGTAGAGAACGGGGCATTACATCTTAGTCCTCAGAGGTGACAACGCATATGCATTTTGAT
The DNA here is from genome assembly GCA_029286625.1 of Parnassius orleans. Taxonomy (NCBI): domain Eukaryota; kingdom Metazoa; phylum Arthropoda; class Insecta; order Lepidoptera; family Papilionidae; genus Parnassius; species Parnassius orleans. The sequence continues at coordinate 127,483 of JAGSMP010000367.1, forward strand.
TTTTAATCGAAGAAATGTGTAGATGTCTGTGAAAACATGATCCACTTACCATCAGGTGGACTATGTGCTCGTTTGTCACCGATATTCTATAAAAAAGTTGATTGTGTGATGAGTTATTAGTAATTCCTTTAACATCATTATCATTATTCTCATTTATTTATACGTAAAGGGAAAAATTTGTACCCTTAGTTACAGTTTTTTGGAGAGGGAGTGTAGAAAGCTGTCAAACACTAAAAAGTCTGTGGTCAAACAGAAGCACATAGTAGAGATTAAAGCGAAAGAGTTTTAAAATATGACTGAATAAGCTGTGAATTTTGTGTGATTTCAAATGTTCATTTTTCAATAGTGTGTATGTCAAGCCAAAAAAGTATTTTATTTTTATTTTGTAAATTAGATATTTCTGTGTTTTATATATTAATATACAGTTGAAAGTAAAATACAACTTGCTTAATATACAAACCTAAGAAAGGTAAGATTTACGGTCGAACTTCGACCACTAAGCGACCACTTGTCCACATTATTACCCCGTAAAGCCTCGACATGGGTCTCTTCCTGTATGAAAAGGATTTTCCTTAGTCGTCACTTCAACGCTCGGCTGCATTGACGATCGCAGTACCAGTCATCTTGTAACTTGAACGTTGCTGTATATTTTATGTGTGGCGTAAACAATATGGCTGTATCACCATATAGCGAAAGTTCTGGTATTTACCATGGGTAGTCTTTTACGACACATACGGGACGTAATGGAGTGATGGGTTATCTGCCGGAATGCTAATATATTTTTATTGTATCCTATATATTTTTTTAGTTACAAATTAAAAAAAAGACTTTATTTGTTTTATAAATTTAAGATAAAACGTTTACTTATAAAGTTTCTCCATTTTTTTCTTATTCAACATGAAACAAAGCTTTTGTGCTAAAGATTATATTACGAAAGAAAGGAAAAATGGCATAAGAACAATGCCCAATTAAGGGATGAATGTAGGGATCGTAATAAACAGGAGCGCACATAGGTGAAATTTTTCCTTTGTAAAGAGAACAACTAATGAAACTAATCGAGACGGACCCCGTATCCGCATATTTTCCTCTCGTCAGTAATACGTACAAAGGCCAGCCCTAATGATCTCTAACATCTTCTTGAACATGATTTCGTGTATCATAGAAATGGTATACGCAAATAAATTTACTGTTTGAAAGGTAATGAAATTACATTTTACTAGAGTACTAAATAATAAAATCATTGTGTTATGTTCTACACTCTGACGATAAATAAAATATAGTTAAATTGAATTGAATTAGATGGTAGATTCCTTAAGTAGGTGGCAGGACTCCTCAACTAGGTAGTAGGACTGTGGTGGTTTCACTCTCTTACCAATTTCAGCCGCAACATAGTGCGTGCACTGCTGTGTTACAGTCTGATGGTACAAAGAGCAGGTATAGTTACAGACTGTGAGGCATTCAATCTTAGTCGTCAGAGGTAACAACGCATCTCTAGATATCTTTATTTGTAGTTGGCTATAGGTGTCTATAGCTAAGTGTTTACCGTGTAGAGGCGATGTAAGAATATCCACTACCATATCATCCAGAGTGTGTCGTAAGAGGCGACGGAGAGAAACAAATCAGGAGATGGGCAGCAGCGTCTTTCTAATAACAACTAAAAATAATAAAAAAACTGCGGTTGCTAAGCGTGGCAACTATGGCAAATATCCCCCCTACGAGGCAATCTATGGGAGAGGGCTATGTTCAGAATTGAACTTTAGAAGACAGTAACGGTAACGTCACCATCAGATAGACTGTGTGCCAGCTTGTTACCATTATTCTGTAAAATAATAATTACCTATGCTTTTAAAAGGAAAGACCAGCACAACGTCTGCTGGGCTAACTGTGGTAAAATTAAAAAATTTGTACAACCGACTTCAATATAAATATAATTTATTGTTGATTTTTTTTAAACCGCTCGACCGATTTCGATAAAATTTAAATGGGACCACCTGGAAAGTATATCCTTTGAAACAAAAAATAATTTTCCAAATCGGTTTAGGCGTCTTTGAGTAATCGGTGATAATACATAAAAAAAACAAAGATTCCGACGAATTGTAAACCTCCTCCTTTTTGAACTCGGTTGACAAAGAAGTACACAGTGTCAACTACATAAACATTGACTTCAAGTCGTATTCAAACGCAGGGCCCTCGGGCCGCTCGGGCGGTACGATTTCTTTACTCATGTGCCTCGGGCGTAGTAATCTCCGACGAAGCGGTTTCATGAGTCGTGAGTAATAATTTATCACTCTAGATATTTATTGTTTTGTTTGTCCTTTCGACTTCTGTTATCTCATTTCCTATATTGTTTCCTGCGTCGGTAATTTACCCATGAGTTCGTATTTATTGAGGTTGTGTACGGAAATTATTGAATATTTTTCGTTAGTTAATTTTCATATTTATTCTTATAAATGAAGTGAAAACATACTCACAGTCCTCCAGTCCTGCTGATTGTAAGTGGCTACTGCAGTCCATGGACACCTACAGCCAACTTCAAGCAAACTGAGGACTAAGATGGAACACCTCACATATATGTTATTATGCTGTATCTCTATATCCTTTAGACGAGAACACAGCAGTGCAAGCGCTATTGTTTGGCGGCAGTTTGTCACTTCGGTTTTATAAAAAAAAACATATGCCTAGGGTTGCCACCTTTTTTGAACAAATTAATTTTAATATTTACTTTTTTTAAAGAAAAATAATGTGCCACGTATGAAAATAAAGTATTAGTTATTTAACTTATGTTTTATGCAAGTAGATTTTTTTGACCCCTAAGGTACCGTGGACATGAATACATGTCCACATTTATGTGACTGTTGAGTACCGCGGACATGAATTCATGTCCGTATTACGTGCTGTTATTTTCGTCTTAATTAATATAAAATACAGTATATTTTCAATTAAAACTATTTCATCTGATTCTGAACGAAATAAAGAGTATTCTCAAGTATTATACTCACTGACTACATAGACAAATTAAAAATAATAGACAGTCACTTTCGGGTAGTTGGTGCTGTTAGTTGCGTAATTGTTTTCTTTTGTGTTTGTGATTTTTGTTGGATTTTCTCAAAACTGGTAAAAATGTTAATGATCTTACTAGATAATAATCACTCCTATTTGTGGCAGAAATAGGTAAGATATGGTACCTACACAGAGGTACTCCTAGGCCGAAAGGCAGTGCTACAACCTAGTATTTTGTAAGTTAACCAAAAGTTGTATAAGTTACAACTTACAACAAAAAATGGAACAGTTTTAAGACGTCTATTGTATATCCAAGAAAGAATTCTATGAGGAACCCAGAGATGATGTAGGAAATGCTTGCAATATATTTCAAGCTGCGATGTATGCCTTCCGTGTGAGTCTCTTTGGAAGCCTGTCGAGATTATTTAAAGACTACTTAAGTAAAGCGCTCACAATGTACTCTCATGTGTACGTTATCAACCTCAGGTAAAAGTTATTCATAGGATAAAATAAACAACTTTAAAATTACAGTTGTATGAATAAAATTGTTAAATTATCTCACTTTTATATTCAGTCGGTAATTTGTTTTCATGGGTATTTTTTATCAAACGATTGAAAAATCGGCCCTTATATAGCTTTTATATTTGTACTATCAAATAGATAGAATGAGATAGAAATATTACTCTTCATTACATCAGCATTACACTAGTTATACAACTATGCTTACCACAAAACCGGTAATTTATTCCTGGGGTAATGTATACGATTTTGCAATAAAATCTTGGAAAACATAGTAGTGCCCATCAACAAGTATAACATTTTTATTAAATCATTAACATTTTAAAACAGAAAAACAGACTTTAAAAAACTAAAATGAAAATGAAATGAATGAAGAATGAAGTTTAAAGAACTAAAATGAATATAATCATGAAATTAGTCCACTTATTAATTAATAATATTAATAAATTAATGCCTTTGAAAATTGAGAATGGTTTTCTCACGGATACAAATTTATATAAAACTACCCCTGAAGTACCTCCATTCTAATGAAAAAGTAATCATGGAAATCGAACCGTCTCTTTTTTAAAGTCGGTTGACAAATACTGTATAAAAAGTTGTGTGTAGTTGATAATGATCCCGTAAGAATGAGGATATAGTTGCGAAGTTGTCTATAATTTTTTTTTTGCAATTTATTACAGATTTTATTGTAAAATATTGTTTGGAACAATTGGTTTCTTGCTGGTTCTTCCTAGGACAGAAGTTTTCCAAACCGGTCGTAAGGGTAAAAAGGACTTTCAAAAACCTCAATAATTACGTGCTTGACGGTGAAAGGAGGAAACCTACATGAAGTATTTCTTTATTTAAGACACACCCGTTGATATATAGAGTTAGTAGAGCTGGTAAACATTAGCTTGTGTAACAAGCATATCGAAACTACCTTAAGACGGCAATAGTCGATCAGCGCTAAGAAAAAGAGCCACGCTGCAGCTATATTATGGTTGTACCACGAATAGCTCGACAGGGGAAGGAACATGCTTTCACAGAATACCAGCGTAAAATAGCAGCTTAATGCTGTTGTGTTTAGTGTGGTGAGTGTAGGGAACCGGAGATCTTCTTTACTGGAAACGAGGCATTCCACATCAGGGGTGACAGCACATCTGCATTTTGATTCTTAATCGAGGATTGATGGAGATGTCTATAGGCCACACAATCCTCTTACATTCAGATGGACCGTGTTCTCGCTTGCCAGCCTTATTCTATACAAAAAATTGGCCTTAATCAATAAGCTTGGCGGGTAGTTCTATGACCGCAGTACCAGTCATCTAGCACCTTTGTCGCTGCAGCCTGTCACCGGTCTGAGTATTTATTTTACCTCTAACGTAAACAAGATCTGGTATTTTCCATAGTCGCATCTCAGGACACCCACGGGACGAAATGGCGTGATGGATTTTCTTTTGTCGCCAAAAACTGCTAATGACATTGTGTTTGTTGAAAGGAAATGTTTTGCCTCTTACGAGTATCTATACATGTAAATTAAATTGTGGTGTTACTCTGTAAAATTGAAATATCTGGCTTCTATTAAATTTTGTTATTTAATACTACGACATTTTTTTTAACATTTTTAAAATTTTTGTCAGTCTGTCTGTCTGTTCGGGCTAATCTTCGGGATGGCTGAACCGATTGTAATGAAGTTTGATGATTGGATAGAGTGCAATGTCAGGAATGATATAGGATATATTTTATCCAAAAAACTTAAATATTTTTTGTAAAAACCAAAATTTTATAAAACAAATTGTCTTTGATTATTTATGATATAAATACTTAATAAGGCCACATTAACAGATCCTATCCAGGCGAAGCCGAGGCGGATCGCTAGTCTTAAATATCTTAGGGCATAAATAGCGTTAGTCTAAGCCTAGGCCTGACGCAATTCGAAGCCTAGCAAGGCAGCCTGGAGACTCATCTTACTCACCTTGTCTTACATAGATAACTAATTTATTTTATTTTATTTGTTTATTTATTGAATCGCCAACTAACAGCCTATTTGATGGTAAGTGGCTATTAAATGTAATTAATATTACGGATTTCAATATTAGTTAAAAAATTGACCCCTCATTTACCACATTTAGGGGTTGATTTTTTTCTATAAATTTACATGAAACTACTCTTGAAATACAAACTTATTTAAATAAAAAATAATTACTAAAATCTGTTTACAATTGACAAATATATCGCGTAAGATTGCTATTTGATAATGTTTGTTTCCGAGGAACGCTATAATTCTAGCTTTGTTAAAGATTTATTCCGAATGGATTAATCCACTCTCAGAGAAGTTTCTGTGGTTAGACTGCGTAACACTGTTGTTTGTGAAATCTTCCGGGATTCCGATCTTAGCAAGTAATGAACAAAGTTTTGCATTCTAGCCAATCGATTGGACGCGGTTGCAAGATTACTTGGTAAAAACATTTTCTTATTCTAAGGAATCGCTGTACATAAAATCACGAATGTTCTGAAAAAAAATTATTTGATGCGACAATAGTAATGGTTAAGGATACGGGTCGCAAACTTCGGAGTTTGCTGCTGATCCTTAATTCGTGGGTTCGAATCCACCAACCACTCCTAACATAAGCATTATAATGTTAATAACGTTACGCATATCCTTTTTTTTAAACAAGAAAGATAGAAAAATCCAGATTTTTAAAATATTTTTTTATAGAAAATACTGGCCATGCTATTAAAATAACAAATATTCAAGCTAACCGCTTCAGGCAAGCTTAAAATGCTTTGCTAAAAATGTTAGGGGTACTTTACGACAGTAGTCGAATGGCGGATTTGAAACGACGCGGTCCGCACTCTATCTAACACTAGGCTACTGTATATAAACACATCCACACGGTACAGGGATATTTTTAATAACATTGCTCAACTAAAAAAGTACTGGCTATTTTAAAATGTTTTTAATAGTAAACAGGGGTGAATAGATACATTTTTGATCTTTGCAACTGTTTTCACAATGTTCCGGGTCTGATATCCAACTTCCTAAGCATGAATATATTAGGTCGGGGAAAGATTTTCTTCGTATTTTGTATTTGTAGCTGGCTGGTTTTAATAACAATACATAAAGTACATTAAGAAAAGAAAACTAAAATGTAAAAAACACTTTCCCGCCATTTTCAATTGTTTTTCTTTCCGCCAAAATGAGTGAATCTAACGAAGAAATTCGATACATTCTGAAGTTTTATTACAAAACTAGCATTCTACCCGCGGCTTCGCTCGCGTGAACTTGAATTTAGAAACATCATTAAATGCTATTCCGTGCCAAATTTAGCAAAATTTGATTACTTTTAGAGTCACCTCGGTATTTGTGTCTCTATGTCTTTTAATTCTAAAATACTATTTAGACGTAGATGATTTGTATTATGCACAGATATAATAGCTACAGGAACACGTGCATATATGTATATATCTAGAAACACCTACTATTTTTTATATCGGGCGTGTCTTCCGATGTATTCATAAGAAAGGTAAATTGTCTTGGAATCAAAATGTATTATAATTATTTACATTTTACTCTTTACATTCATTCATAATTAAAGTCAATTTAGATTTAACAAAATAATGATGAATTTCATGGTCTTCTATCAATTTACGGTATAATGTTTATTTGAAATATTTTATTCATATCATTGGTCCTATTTAATAAAGATTAGTACCATTAAATATATGTAGATATTTTTTACTTTCGAGTAGACTTCAAAATTTCATAAATGCAGTTCAATAATAATGTATATTACACATGGAATAAAACTCATGTCACGGATTTTATCACGTTTAATTTAAACTTTTTTTACGAGGGTGTTTTTACGCATCTTTGGATGAAAGTTCCATAAAAACCCGCGTAAAGGAACATATCGTTAATGTGAAGCACCGACGCTCCGGAAAGTCTAAAGTATGTCATGTCATATGTCAGTGATAGTATGTTTAGTATCGTCCCAACCATTATATCGGATCTGGTAGACAACAAATCTTTGCATTAGAACACCGATTCTACCAAAGATGATTCATGAGGCTATTGAAATTCAAAACATCCTAATTTTAATAGGAAGATGGCTGAGTGCTGCCATCTGCCAAGGACCCCATAATTAATAAAATAAAATTAAAACCCAAGCATACTACTACAGTAATTTTACCAACTTTAATACTACTGCACCTATTCTATTCTATTCTATTATATTTTTACTATGACATCAGGTGACATCCTCAGTCCTCCCGTTACTATGGGCGCTGTAAAGTGCCCAAAACATCGGAAATTAAAAAGTTAAAATTAAACGCAGAAAAAATCCTTAAAATTTTATTTTATTCCTTATAAATTTTATTCACAGTGAACGTGGGAAGCACTAAACTCATGAACGGGAGTAGAAATATGTTCGCCTTGTTGTGGTGGTGAAAGAGAATCTACCACCTCATGCCGTCGTTGTAAAATATAATAGAATAGAATAGAATAGATGCTATTCTATTCTATTCTATTATATTTTTACAATGACATCAGGTGGTCAAACCCTTAGTCCTCCCGTTACCATGGGTGCTGTAACGTGCCCAAATAATCGGAAATTAAAAAGTTAAAATTAAACGCATAAAAATCCTTAAAATTTGTTTTAATCCTTAGCTGCGGTGTCCAACCCGCCTACCTAGCAAGGTAACTATAGCAAATATCCAGCCACTTGACAATTTATGGGGAGGCCTATGTTAATTTTAGTGGACTTTGATAGGCTCACGATAATGAGTTCTGCTCATCTTTGCAACCCTTAAAATTTACGGTAGAGTAAAACAAAAAGAACATACCCGAAAATATGAATAAAATAAAACCTGCATATATTGCCCCATGAAAAGTAAAAAGTAGCAGCTTACATACATGTTACATCAATCAACAGATTCATCCTCGAGGGAATCGTACACGTTTTGCTCCCGTGCCATGATGATATTTCATGGCAAACTACACGGTCCTCGTATTTGTTTAAATACAATTCATAAAAACTGAAACTAAGCTTTTGCATGATTGTTGACCACATCTACCTACCTAGTAATTATACATCCAACGATGCCAAGAACGGATTTTCAATTATTTAGATCGTATATTAAGTAGCATTCTATTATTTAATTTTATCATGACTAACCATTTTGTTTATTTAGAAGTAAGTAGATGGTGCTATTGTTAGATGAAATAATGAAAGCCAAAACTATACTATCTAATAGATAATATCAGCGATAGAAGCGAACAATATAAAATCTCTTAGAGTGTTTATAAGCAAGCTATTATAAATACTCTAAGAAAAACTTATCAATTTTCATATTTTTATATACGTCATTTTTATCTATTGAAATTATTACACTTTTAAAATAAAATAACAAAAATATTTAAAAAATAAACGTTAGAATTTTTAAATAATTTTAAAAATCTAATTATTTAAATTTTTAAGTTATTTATATTATTTAATTTATAACTATGTAACCTATAGTAAAATATACTACTTTTTCCATTTGATGACAGATGGCGCTGTTTTGATAACTAAATCAGTGTAGTTTCAAATTATTTTACCAAGGCTATAACTATATTTTAATCTTTATTTATAAATATGGTATTTATTTGAAAAACACCAGTCATACCGCCTATAACTAAGATATAATAGAAAATTAACATCTAATGTAAGGAAAATACTTAACCTTCTTTTAGAAGTTCCGTAATCGGATAAAAAGTAGCCTATAAGTTGCCCTGGTTACTAAGTACCTACATACAAAATTTCATGTAAATCGGTCCAGTAGTTTTTGCGTGAATCTGGAATACACAGACAGACAGACAGACAGACAGACAGACAGACAGACAGACAGACAGACAGACAGACAGACAAAAATTCTAAAAACCACTAATTTGGCTTCAAAACCCTTTAATTAGTCCCCTGGACTTGTTTTTTCAAGAATATATTAGAATTACAGACACGACTTTTCTACAGATTTATTATATGTATAGAAAAGGGCAAAACGCGACTCAAGCCGCGAAAAAATTTGTGACGTTTATGGACCTAATGCAGTGCCAGTAAGATTAGCACAAAGTTGTTTCAAGCGTTTTCAGTCTGGGAATTTTGATGACAAAGATGCTCTGGTCGCCCTCATATGGATAAAATCGATGCCATTTTTGAAAAGTGGAGTAAGACAGGCATTTTAGTAGTAATGACATAGCCGAGAAAGTGGAACTGACCACAAAACAGTTTTAATCCATTTGAAAAATAGTTTGATATTTGGGTACCACGTGAGCTCACTGACAGAAACCTAATGAAACGTGTACTCATTTGCGATTCTCTATTGAAACGTAACGAAACCTAACCATTTTTGAAAAGATTGATTACTGGTGATGAAAAGTGGATCACCTACGACAAGAACGTGCGAAAAGATCATGGTCAAAGGGTAGTCAAGCTCCACAGACTGTAGCGAATCCTGGATTAACACGCAATAAGGTGATGCTGTGTGTATGGTGGGATTAGAAGGGCATCGTTTATTATGAGCTTTACCGCCGGGCAAAACCATCGATTTGGATCTCTATTGCCAACAACCAATGAGACTCAAGCAAGAAATTGAAAAAAACGGCCGGAATTGATCAACTGAAAAGGAGTGGTCTTTCGTCATGATAACGTCAGACCACATACATCTTTGGCCACTCAGCAAAAATTGAAAGAGCTTGGTTGGAAAGTGTTAATGCATCCATCATATAGTTCTGACCTTGCACCCTCAAATTTTTACCTGTTTTGTTCTTTTCAGAATTCTTTGCGTAGTGTTAGGTTAACATCAAGAGAGGTCTGTCAAAACTACTCGTCGCATTTTTTGATCAAAAATCAAAAGATTTCTACAGCAACGGATTATATCTACCTACAAGATGGCAACAACTTATCGAACAAATTTGTTACCGTATAAAAAGCTGATGCAGAATTCCGCCTGAATTGGCTTCATTAGTCCCTATCCCTATCTCTTTAACGCTGAATTTCGTTTAACCACGATCTTGTACGATTGATTGCTCCCTACGGTCCCTTTACATTCTTCCCTTTGTAGTTTGTACAAGCCGGTTTTTGTCATATTGGTATTTATCAAACTGGCATGATTGCATTTAAAAAAAAGAATGTGTTCGAATATTGAGCAGATACTTTTTACACCGCTCGACATATTTTGTTTTCTTTTTATTTTGAATATCACAGAGAAAAATAAAAGATATGAAAATTAATTAGCTAAGATTCGTTGAAAATGATATGATATGAAAAAACTTAAGCTAGATAAGTACTTATCATAAAGACAACTACCTCCCTTTATAAGATTACAAAATGGAAATAACAATATTTATTATTCTCCACTGAACACAAATACGAGTATATTTATACGTTAGTTAGTTAATACATCAATGGGTTTATTATTATATACGTTTTACTTAACGTATATAATACTATTGTAACCTTTAAATTTAAAAGTAATAATCTCGCTAGGTTTCTTGCTTGTTTTTTAAGGAGAGATATTTTCCGAATCAGTGGTAAATATATAAAAAATTACTCCATGCTACTACTATACTATACTCGTATCTATCAGAGATTTGGAAGCGATGAGATATTTCTGGCATTTCCCAGGTTAATTTATTGTTACTACGCCGACGGTACGAAACGGGTGATGGATTCCCTTTAGCCGCCACCACACGGTAACTGACTCTTTAAATAAATTGAATATTAAATATTTTATTATATTCAGATCTCCAAAATAATGCTTGATAGATGGCACAGGGGTCTTTAAAATTCAGTTCGTGTTACAAAATTTAAAGTTCATAGTTTCTAGTAATTTCAGTGATTTTTTTGCGTCTTAAAGTCATGAATTAGTTAGTGTTACTAATGGTTTATGGTTTAAGAACTTTATTCTCATTAAGAATACAAAATTCACTTATCATTAGAACATAAAAACTTATAACTTATAACAATTTCTGGGGAAACGCAGAGGTATATTAAGAAAACAGTTAAAACATTGATTTTTAGGTCTCATAATAATTAACAAAACGAGCCCAAACTTGGCACACCTAGTTCTAGAACGTAGAACTTCCGGTTGAAGTTTTTCACTCCTAAAGGTGGCAAAATAGGGAATGACGTTTCTAATGTAACTATATTTAGATGCCATTTGAGATGTCTTAAAATTGTGATTTCTGATATTGCTTAAGCAGAAGAGTCAAATAACTAAACTTTTAATTAATATTAATACCTATAAGAGTTTAAAAAAAACTTAAACAAGACGCATTTATCAGTTGTGATAATTATTCTATTTATCCTGATAATTAGTTTATTTTATCCTGGTGATCCTGATCAGGCTATAAGGATAAAGTTATTAAATTATTGTATTCATCGGTCCTTGATACGAGTGCTAATTTTCAAGTCAATCGGTCGTCTTCAAGTCGGTGAAAATTACATAATAATATTCCGGTACATAAATATATACATAATATACATGCGAAGTTAATAAAGTTGTTTCAAACCGATTTCAAAAAATTTATAAGAATGAAATTATTTCCAAGTGTATCGAAGTTTCGAAGAATTAAATACACAGTGTTTGTTTTATTAGTTGTTTATTGACACACTTCTCGCTTTGACTGCTAGCTGCTGGCTGAAGCTACTCGAGTAGAAATTTACAGTACCTAATGCGATATGCAAATTTGTTCCGTAAAGCATCTGTTGGGAAATCGGTTTTAGAGTAATTTGCGTGTGTCGTTATTTACATTAAAGTTTGTGAGTTTATCAAGAGTAGGTATAATCTGTAAATAGCAATTTATAAGCTTATCGTCTTTTTAACAGACTGTGACGGAATCTAAAAGGAAGGTGTTGTTTTTGGCTGGAACGAGTATGTATGAAAGCTCTCGTTAGATAGTATTATTATTCTGTGTATATATGTCACTTTCTATGTCATTTATATGTCAGTAACTCAGACCACAAAGTCAGTAATTCATTCATGGAGCAATGTAACGCTTTTACAACAAATTCCCAAAAAATATACACTCTCTATTACAAAGTTCAAATTTTTTATTAAAGAAAAACTGTATAAAAAGTGTTATTGTAACAGACGGGCTCCTAGGATGAAAAGGAGTCCTACCACATATAAACTATGTTACAAACTACGAGACGAATATTAATATCGTTCTACAACTGCATCAAAAAATTGCGCGCAATGCTATCCATCTTGACCCTTGACTTGTGTTTACAACGTTTGCCATGGCATTAAATAAGCGAAAAAGTATTATTCAATAAAATGTAAATGCCGACTTCAAACAACTGAAAATAATAAAATAATTTCAAATTCTGAAGTCGACGACACACAGCAGCACTAAGCTGCTATTTTTCGCGAGTATTCATTCGTTCTCGAAGTATTTCAAAGAAGTGCAGGTTTCCTTGCGATGTTTTCCCATACCATCGAGTATGTGGCAAATCACACACTTCAAAATCCAAGTAACAATTTATTTAGTATCCGCTAGAATTAAAGTTGGCTTGCATACTATTAAATTCTAAGACGAGCGCTTTTCCCTGAGCTACAAAGGCTCAGTTATTTTATTTTCATTTATTTTTAATTTCATTCATTACAGTCTATCAAAGTCCACTGCAGACCATAGGCCTCCTCATAGATTGTCTCACAGGTGGTTTGTTATAGTTTTTTATTAACCTACTAGCGATCCGACCAGGTTTCACACCGAAGACTTCTGAATTTCGACAACAGCGCCACCCAACGAGTCTGACTATAGCTAAGAACCATCCAGGTGACCCCATATTTACCCCCATAAAATTTTTATCAAAATTAGTCACGTTTACAAATTACGAATACAAGCACACCGGAATTTCATAAATAAAGATTTTGAGTTGATTTTGTAACCTTAAAACAGAAATATAGTATATACTTCTTCTACTGCCCATCTTCTGTTTCATTTCTCTCTGTCGCTTCTTATGACAACCATGGGGTGTTAAGGGATAGTGGATTCTCAGCACAGTATAACACGGCGCGTTTAAGTTACTTAATAGCAACATAATAAAATAAGATAGGAAGTGTTGTGACACGTAATTTTATGCAAGTTTAACTGTAATCTGTTACAATTTGTCACCGCATCCGAGAAACATCCGAAGCGATAAAGCCGTGTACGATACCCGTTAAAAGAATTTAAATCCTCGTTGTTGGATTTAGGGTTGAGATTAGAATGTGGACACGGTCGCTATTGTTCAGTGAGCAACGGCAACAGAAAACTGGTGACGTAAATTACACCCGCAAACAACGCATCGGTGGTTTGTTTGTACTTAAATATATTAGAGGTTAATGCAATTTGTTCCGGATTGAAATATAGATTTATGATGAATGAACTACGACTTTTTCTGCGACCACGGTGACGCCACTCCGGAATGAGGTGAAATTTCTGACGTTAGTTAGTTACTAAATCTATTGGTGAAATATTTGACAGATTTCATAGCGGGGTAAGTTAATTTGTTAGAAAAGTGGAGAGGTTAATGTTCCTTTCTAAAATATTAGTTATATTTTTTATTAATTAGATTATAAATGGATAAACCAAACTAGGGATATTCCTAAAAGAAGTATAATTATAGAAAGTTAATAATATGTAAGAAATTAAAGAATACAGTATTATATTACACAATATTTTCAATGATGATTACACTGTGTGACCATCTGCTTACCTGACAAATAAGTTCACTTTAATTCCAACCAGCGACATAAAGTGGGCATAAGATTATTTGCCCTCTTTGGCTTATTTTTGGATGATAAACTTACATGGAAACCTCAGATAGATAAAATTAAATCCAAACTATCATCAATAACGGGTACCCTTCGAAGTGTAGCTCGGTGTTTCCCGCGTAAAATATGTTATGTTATTTACAAATTTCTAGTGTAACCTCACATCGATTTTCTGATATAAATATGGGGCTCAGCCGCAAAGAATAACTTTAACCCAATACAAAGAGCTCAAAATAAGGTTATAAAGGTTCTATTCAACTATGACTATCTGACACCAACTCATAAAATATATAATGATACTAAACTGTTAAATATAATTCAATCGTACGTTTATCATACATGCATTTTGATTCGTAAAATAATAAATAAAGATATCCACACTCATTTAAGTGTCACTAAAAAAAGACAAATTCAATAAATTCAACTAAGTAACGCAAATGATCTCATTCTACGTGCACCAAGAACTAGTTATGGTAAAATAAACCTAATGTTTGAAGGGGCACAATTATATAATAAGCTTCCTAAAGACATTAAGGAATTTACAAAGACAAAAGACATTAAAGTCGCAGCTTCAAAAATTACTAAAATATCATATTATAAAATCTATGAAATAATGGTCTTACTATTAAGGTGCGTTTGCAAATCAGGCAAAATTATGCTGTTTTCGGTAGATTTTGTGACAAACTAAACCAAATCAAACATAGCTAATAACTACCACGTATAGAATGATTCTTCATCTTCAAATGGTAGTAACTTTTTGTTGAAAATAATAGTTTTATATTGTAAAAACGATCTTCCCTTGCCATTTTCTACAAAATTAACGATACCGGCTCATGTTTAGGTACATTTTTGTTCTAATATCAAAATGTATTAAGATTTCTAAAAATACTATAAGTAGGCAGACATATTCAATAAAAATAGTGGTGTTTACTTTATATCAAAATGTCACAAATAGTCGTAAAAAACTGATGCTTATTTTTCACATATTTTGCTAATACGGATGAATCATAATGGATTGCAATAAGGGTTATTTTATTTTTGGTGCCTGTTTTGATTTGTTGAAAAAAATTTCGATGAAACCACAGTCCGCGCTCGGCCGCCATCGTGAATGGATACTGTATCGCCTGCCTGATTGCAGCAGCTGAAAAAATCGCTGTACATACACAAAATATTCGAATTTGATACATAGGTACTTGACAAGGTAAAATAATATTATTATTTTATAATCACACATTTTATTATATTTTGTTTCAGTAAGTAGGATTTATATATAAATATATATATATAAATGCCTATTCGTCTTGGACTTTATGGAGTGATCTGAAAGTGTACATCGGTGACTGCTACTGGAACCCTAGACCAGTAGAACTAGATGTGCCAAGTTTGGGCTCGTTTTGTTAGTTGGTGATGAGCCTAACCTCTGGGCTTGATGGACAGACCTGATGGTGTACTTTGGTGACTACTACGGAACTCCTGGACGAGTAGAACTAGGTGTGCCAAGTTTGGGCTCTTTTTGTTAGTTATGATGAGACCTAACCTCTGGGCTTGATGGACAGACCTGATGGTGTACTTTGGTGACTACTACGGAACTCCTGGACAAGTAGAACTAGGTGTGCTGACTTTGGCCTGTTTTGCTAGTTATGCTAAGACCTTAATCATGATATAGTATTATTTGCTGATGATACTTCCTTGATTTTTAAACTTAAACGTCAATCATTTAAATGTGACGAAGTGAATAATGCTATATCAAAATTAGTGCATTGGTTTAACGTTAATAATCTACATTTAAACGGAAATAAAACTAAATGTATTAAATTTACAACAACGAATGTTAAAAATCTGGGTACAATGTGTTTTTAAATGGGGAAGAACTGAGCCCTGTTGAATCCACTGTTTTCTTGGCATCACTCGACGCAAAGCTTCAGTGGGGCCCCATATATCCAAACTAGCAAGCAGACTAAGTTCTGCAGCCTATGCTGTAAAAAGATTAGAGGTCTCACTAGTGTCGAGACAGCTAGACTAGTTTATTTCAGTTATTTCCATAGCATAATGTCTTATGGGATTTTGCTATGGGGAAATGCGGCTGATTCAGAAACTATTTTTGTTTTACAGAAGAGAGCTATTTACAACCTAAAACCGAGAGAGTCTCTTAGAGATAAATTTAAAGAAATAAATATATTAACTTTGGCCTCTCAGTATATTTACGAAAATTTAATGTATGTTCACAAAACAAAGGTAGTTTTAGTAAAAAGTGATATACATTCTGTAAACACTAGGAACAAACACAAGCTAGTGATACCAGTTTTCGACTCCACAGAGTCAGTAATTCATTCTTGGGGCAATGTATACGCTATTACAACAAGGTCCCGGAAAGTGTACAGGCTCTCTATTACCAAGTTTAAATGTTTTGTTAAGCTGAAACTGTATAAAAGGTTATTATAGTATAAATGAATATATGATTGATAATAACCCTGGGAATGAGGTGGCTGCTACCAAGCAGTTTCTAAAATAAATTTTGTACTTAAATAGTTTGTACAACCATTAATGTAAAACTTACTAAAAAAAAGTCCCGCTGGGTTTCTTGCTGGTTCTTCCCAGGACAGAGGTTTTTTTTTTCGAACCAGTGGTAAAGTAAAAAATGACTTTCAATAAGAATTACACATGTAATCTATATTGAATAAAAAATTATTCTATTCTATTCTATTCTATTCTTACCCCGGACTTGTTGGAGTGACCTGATGGCGTACTTCGGTAACTAATACTGGAACCCAGGACGAGTAGACGTAGGTGTGCTGAGTTTGGGCTCGTTTTGTTAGTTATGATTAGACCTTACCCCGCCCTTTATGGAGTGACCTGATGGTGTACTTCGGTGACTACTACTGGAACTCCTGGACGAGTAGAACTAGGTGTGCTGACTTTGGGCTCGTTTTGCTAGTTATACTAGACCTTACCCCGGACTTGTTGGAGTGACCTGATGGCGTACTTCGGTAACTAATACTGGAACTCCTGGACGAGTAGACGTAGGTGTGCCGAGTTTAGGCTCGTTTCGTTAGTTATGGTGAGACCTAACCTCCGGGCTTGATGGAGAGACCTGATGGTGTACTTCGGTGACGACTAATGGAACTCCTGGACGAGTAGAACTAGGTGTGCTGAGTTTAGGCCTGCTCGTTAGTTATGGTGAGACCTAACCTCCGGGCTTGATGGAGAGACCTGATGGTGTACTTGGTGACTACTACTGGAACTCCTGGACAAGTAGAACTAGGTGTGCCAAGTTTGGGTTCGTTTTGTTAATTATTGAGACCTAAAAATCAATGTTTTAACTGTTTTCTCAATATACCCCCAACCTCTGCGTTTCCCCAGATATTGTTATAACTTATAAGTTTTATGTTCTCATGATAAGTAAATTTTGTATTCTTAATGAGAATAAAGTTCAAACCATAAACCATTAGTAACACTAACTAATTCATGTCTTTAAGACGCAAACAAATCAATGAAATTACTAGAAACTATGAACTTTAACTCTTGTAACACGAACTGAATTTTAAAGACCCCTGCGCCGTCTATCAAGCATTATTTGGGAGATCTGAATATAATAAAATATTTAATATTCAATTTATTTAAAGAGTCAGTTACCGTGTGGTGGCGGCTAAAGGGAATCCATCACCCCGTTTTGTACCATGGGCGTAGTAACAATAAATTTACCTGGGAAATGCCAGAAAAATCTCAACGCTTCTCTGATAGATATAGTAGAGTAGTAGCATTGGGTAATTTTTTATATATTTACCACTGAATCAGAAAATATCTCTCCTGGAAAAACCAAGCAAGAAACCTAGCGAGATTATTACTTTTAAATTTAAAGGTTAGAATAATATTATATACGTTAAGTAAATCGTATACAATAATAAAACCATAGATTTAGTAACTAACTAAAGTATAAATATACTCATATTTGTGTTCACTAGAGAATAATAAATATTGTTATTCCCATTTTGTGATCTTATAAAGGAGGGAGGTTGTCTTTATGATAAGTACTTATCTAGTTTCATTTTTGACACCATTTCATTTTCAGCGAATCTTAGCTAAATCATTTTCATATCTTTAATTTTTCCCTGTGATATTCGAAATAAGAAAAAACAAAATATGTCGAGCGGTGTAAAAAGTATCTGCTCAATATACTTTTTACACATTCTTTTTTTTTTTAAATGCAATCACATGCCAGTTTAATAAATTCCAATATGACAAACATAAAAAGTAAGTAAAATAGCTAATACTTTATTTTTACACGTTGCGCATTATTTTTAGTTAAAAAAGTAAATATAATACTTTATTTTTTCAAAAGAGGTGGTGTAATATGTTTTCTTTTATAAAAAATTGAAGTGACAAACTGCCGCCAAACAATAGTGCTTGCACTGCTGTGTTCTTAAAGGATATAGAGATTAGAGATACAGTATAATAACATGTTGTGAGTCATTTCATCTTAGTTCTCAAAGTGACAATACATCTGCAGTTTATTTGTTTGAAGTTGGCTGTAGGTGTCCAGGGACTGCAGTAGCCACTTACAATCAGGAGGACTGGAGGACTGTCAGTTTGTTGTCACTTCATTTTGTAAGAAGAAATATAAAAATAAACTGACGAAAAATATTCAATAATTTCCGTACACAATCACAATAAATACGAACTGATGGGTAAATTACCGACGCAGGAAACAATATAGGAAATTAGATAACAGAAGCCGAAAGGACAAACAAAACAATAAATATCTAGTGTGATAAATTATTACCTACTCACGACTCATGAAACCGCTTTGTCGGAGATTACCGCGCCCGAGGGTCCTGCGTTTGAATACGAGTCGAAGTCAATGTTTATGTGTTTGACACTAGAAAAACATTCACTTTGTTCCACTTTGTGACACCAACATTAATAAAAAATCTACATTATATAATTTTAATTTGCTACAGAAGTGGTTAACCGGTTTCTAACTTGGTACTAACTAGCCCAACAGACGTTGTGTTGCTCTTTCCGGCAGGTGGCGTGATGAATTTCACACCAAATTTACTCTGGACTTTTTACAGTGTAACTTTTTAAAGCACAAGTAATTATTATTTTATAGAATAAGGGTGACAAGCGGGCATGCAGTCTAATTGAATCTGAGTGGCAAATTCACTCCATAGACATCTATAGCCAAACTTCAAATAAAGAAAGCTAGAAATGCGTTTTTACCTCTTAAGACTAATTTCCAGCCAGTAACCATATTATCTCGGCAATAATAGGTAAGAGAGTCCACCAGAGTCCTACCACCTAGTCAAGGAGTCCTATCATTGAATTCAATTTTATTTAACTCAATTTTATTTATCACAGTACATAACATAGTGATTTTATTACATAAGGCGGCTACGTGGCCATATTTTAAAATTCTTTCGCTTTAATTTCTACTTTGTACTACTGTTTGACCACAGACTATTTAGTGTTTGACATTGGCCTTAGAGTAAAAACATACGTATGATAATATCATATGCTTGTACTTACTCTGAGACATTGGCAGTATGAACGCAAACATTTTAATTTAGAGTACATATTTGCAATTAATAAGTTTCAGCTTTCTGTACTCCTTCTCCACAAAAATTTTTACCAAGTATAAAGGTTACAATTTTTTCCCTTTACGTATTAGAATTACGAATAATAGAATAGAATAGAATAAATTTATTTGCAACTATACAATTTGGCATGAGATGGTGTTACAGTTATATTAGCCTAGTATTGTGTATAGAGTATGTAAGCAGACATGCAAATTGTAAACAATATGTACTCAACTAACCTAAAATTACGTCAATTCTAAATATTCTTTTAAATTATAAAAACACTTGTTTTGTAGACTTTCGGTTAATGAATTTTTAAACTTGTTTCCTTCAAATTCTTTTATAAAGTACGATAATTAATTAATATTATTATACACATATTATAAAAAAAAATTCTATAAATATATGTATGACAAGGAGGTTGGTGTAATAAGTTCAAATATTGAGTTCTTTGCTGTCTATTATTAATATCTGTATACTTTTGAAATTATCCTGGGTGCCGTTTTACAAATTAGCAAACTTGTCTTATAATATGTATGTCGTTACATGTCACGGAAAGGAAAGAATTTTATATTTTTAAACAATGGTTTGCAACTATCTAAAACCGTACATTAGAGATGGATCTAACGCACTCTTTTGCTCTGTGAAATACCACTGAGAATAACCAGATTATGACGCCATAGCTGAGCACCGAGGATACGTAGCCGTGATAGGCAGCTAGCGCGGCGTCTATAATAAGTCGCCAGTATTCTGTGAGAGCATGGTCCTTCCCCGGTCGAGCCCACCGTTCATACTACAACCATAATAAAGCTGCAACGTGGCTCTACCACGTAAAAACTAGACGCAATAATTATAAAAATAAAACAAAGTGGTTACGCAATAATTCGTAGGTATTAAATTCTGTGCGATTATAAATTTGTGTAATTAGATTTTCATCTCTACGGTGCCCCACGTAGACAATCATAGGGCGCTCTTGTGGAAGAATTATCGGCAATTCATGAATATGCAGATGGGTACTTAGACGGTCCCTTTTAGGACGATAAGCACTATATCACAAACCGCCGTAATTCCACAACAAAACGAACTCATTAGTTTCTTGCAGTCTTATAACATAAAGTAGTATATAATTAGTCCTATGTTTCAACTACAGTCCTTTTTAATAAAGAAGCGATGACAATACAATAATTGTATGACTATGGCCTAGTTTTCTCACTAGGATTATGACAGCTCATGATCAATGTTATTTAAATTTTCTTAAAATATTTTACCGTCATATTACAAATAGTAATTCATAATTAGTCTAAAGGTTTAAACTAGTCTCGTTTATTGTAGAAGTTTCGTGAATCAACCACGTATTGATTAATATTAAAATATCTCTTTCTATACAGTTTTTTTTTAAATAAAATATTTAAACATGGTTACGGAGAGACCTTGTATATTTTCTGGGTCTTTGTTGTAATATCATATACATTGCCCTATGAATAGAATAGAATAGAATAGAATAATTTTTATTCAATATCGATTATTACATAATACTTATTGAAAGCCATTTTTATTTACCACTATGAATGAAAGCCATAGTGGGAACAACATAGCGTTAATACCGCCAACTACCTTTTTGGCATATTCCACAGTCACCTCGCTTTTTGATAAGAGAATTCAACACCTGCGTGGTAGAGTCATGCTGCAGCATGAAACTATCACGTAGAGCCATGCTGCTTTATACGTGGAGAGCCATGCTGCAGCTATATTATATATATGCTTGTAGCACGAATGGGTCAGCTCGATCGGGGTAGGGCCACGCTCTCAGAGAATACCAACGGAAATAGCAGCTTAATGCTGCTGAGTTTCGTATGGTGAGCTTAGAGAGTCTGAGACTCTTTTTACTGGAGACGAGGCACTCCATCTTAGTTTTCAGGGTTGATAACGCATCTGCATCATATGGGTGTCACTTACTATCAATGAAGCTGTGACCGATGAAGCTGTAAAAGCCAAAAGGCTAACAGCACAAACATCATCAGAAACCAGAGAGGTGGACTGTGTGCTCGTTTGGAATAAAACTAATTTTACGGATTTTACCGCGTTTAATTTTAACTTTATTAATTTCCGACATTTCGGGCACTTTACAGCACCCATGCCCCCCTCCCCACCTCGTGACCATTAGTTTTATTCCATGTGCAGTATTCGCGTAAATATAAAAAAATTCACCTCATTACGTGCCATTCATACAAAGGAAAAAGAAATTCATTCGCAAACAAAGAGAACGTACATCGGGAATTAAAGTGATTCGCCTGTTACGTCTAACATAATTAAGTTAAAGTTGCGATCTGGCTCGCTGCCAGGAGGAGCCTGTTACTGCGATGAACTTGTACGTTGACAAATCCACGTGACAGTTGTTTATAACGAGCTGTACCGCGACTTTGTTTGTATTGCATCTAGAATTTATTTTAGTTCAGAACTGTAAGAAATGAATGTACAATAGTAATATCAATCATTCATTAAAGCCAAAAGTTCACTGCTGAAAAGGATAGAATATAATATTTTTTATTAAATATAGATTATTGGGTAATACCAATTGAAAGTCAATTATTTATTTACCACTGGTTCATAAAATACCTCTGTCCTTGGAAGAACCAGTAAGAAACCCAGCGGGATTATTTTTTTAGTCATATATAAAGTTAAAAATTACAGCCTATATACGTCCCACTGCTGGGTACGGGCCTCCTCTTATTTCGGAGAGGGTTTCAGGTAAGGAAATTTCCGCCACGCTGCACCAATGCGTGTTGGCGAACTTCACATGTCTTCAAGTTTTTTCTCTTATTTCTCAGGCATGCAGCTTTCCTGACGATGTTTTCCTTCACCGCCAAACACTTACTTAATCAGTATTTATATATGTTATTATCACAATACATTATTATTCAAAAATGTACTCAAACTTAACATGAAATATAAAAGCTATTTACGGAAGTTACATAAATATTTAAGGTAAAGTAGTTACATAAGGTACGAGAGTACACACGACAGTATCTTATCTAGAACGCCATTCCATAATTCCATATTTAAAGAAATGACATTTGGCTTATATAAATAAAAAAAAATCTTTGTGACATTAGAATGCGTTAAAATCTTCTATTTTTATCGTACCTAATGCGAAACGTGTTTATTCAGGCTTCGACTGATCTCATTTACTTATTTTAGCTGCGTGTTGGCAGATGTTGCTGGTGTATTTTTTTTTCAATTCGTGATTGATTTTTTGTAGTTCCTTAAATTTTTAAGTTTTTTTTTTCTTTTAACTCCCTGTTTGAAACTTGTAATGGGTCAGATATTTAAAAATCCAAACAACATATCCGCGCATTTGAAAGCCATAATATAGTCCTCCGGTATCAACCCCCTGTTGACCGCTGTTTCGTCTCTGGGGTGTAATGATTTATTGATTGATGATTATTTTGATGATCTATTTTTCATCAGCAGTCACGAAACAACGCCAGAAATTCTGCAGATTATGTTGCAGCTTCTCCAAACATGATTTTAAAATGATCTTCCTGGAATGTTATTGGTCTGGAGTCAACAAATGTAGTACCTTTCGAGCATACCTTTTTCATCTGCACAGTTTCATGCAGGATATGATGTACCCTTCTGGATGGCAGGATTAATGTATCTCAGCAATCTCACGCACCTTTTCAAGTAACCTAAATTGGGCGTCCAGAACATGCGATGTCTGCAGTGCAAGTACAGCCACGATTACACTCATTTATCCAGTAATAAATGGTCTTAAATGAAGGTACAAATGCTCCATGGACTTCATCAACTTAGCTCGTATTTGGGCAGCAGACCACCTTTTCAAAAAATGTTTTATCACGACTCTATACTCGTCTTTTTCCATTTCTGCAAAAATTGCGTATGGCATAAATATGGGTGACGGGGATAGTGCACGCAATTGAGGGAGGGCGGGAGGTGCTTTTCAGACTAGGTAAGACACATCATCATTTTATTTTACTGAGCGGATATTGGCAAAGTAAATTTTTCCAACTTTTTTTTAATTAGAATATTCATATATATTTAAGAAAAATATCTTCGATTCTTTTCGAAGATAAAATTCGAGTCTAATACCTGAAGTAAGTTCATAATATACAGGCACAAAACCGAGTGGCAGCCTCGTATCTGTATATCTTTCTAGATGGAGTGACGACCTGGTAAGACATGCAGGATGTCAATGGATGCAGGGACCGCAGTTTTGTAGCGTTCTTTGATGGAGGCCGAAGTTTATCAATGAACTAGATGAAAGGCTGCAATGGTGATAAGGTTGACATAATTATATCTCTTCTTTCTTTGCGTAACGTGTTGCGAACAAAGTTTCACCGAACTTACTCTGTTATGTGAAGTTAGGCAACGGCCGGGACCCCAGTAATTACTTTAATCGCATTGTACATTTCATTGTTATACTAGTAAGGCAATTATAGACCTTATGAATTTCATCACACAAGAAACCCTATTGTGCGCGACCTCAGTAAGTTTGTTCTCAATTAACAAATTCGATATAGGCGCCAAGTTGCTGCGGTGAGACCCAACTTTGAACATTAACTTGTTATTAGTTGTTTATTGAAACAGTTCCATGTTCGGATGACGGTTGTGAGGGTGAAGTTTAATGTAAGTGAAATGTAAATTGAGGACGTACCGACAGTTATCTATATAAATTATTAGGGGAGTGGTTTGTAAAGCCTTCATTAATTCCAGTTGTTCAGTATGATACATACATACTCGCTATCGAATAGATAGATCTATCGTAAATACAATAAATAGATTGAAAAAAAAACTATTCCACATTAATACATTCCGTGTATACGCGCGTAAATAAGTTACAGTATAGTATATAGGCGAAGAATCGAAGATTGTAATAAATATTTAAATTACCTTCTCCACAAGACAAAATATAGTGTAAGAATACTATAAATCTGATATAAAATAGTGTAATTGCAAAAATGTTTAATATTCTGTTACACGATTTTACCATAGTACTTCATATTTAGTTTAAATAAATGTTAATTTAAATGTTATGTAAATAAAAATTTAAGTAAAATAATTGTCGGAAATACAACAGGAGATCCCACTTCTGATCTCGCAAATACATCAGGATAAGATGAACATAATATATAAGAGCAAACTGTGCAGTGCCATGAAGAAAAAAAATTTTACTGGCACGAAGAAATTATATTGTAATTAAAACTGTTACTTTGTTGAAATAAATAAAAAAGATAGTAATGATATACTTATCCTACTAACTCAAAACTTGAAAACAAGATTATCTAACCAGTGCGTGCTGCCAGTGATGACATATTATGGATCTGAGACGTGGTCTTTCACTGCTGGCCGTTCGAGGAAGCTCAAAGTCGCTCAGCGAGCTATGGAGGAGGTATGCTCGGGGTTTCTCTGTGTGATAGACTAGAGATAGATTAGAAATGAGAATATCTACAGTAAAACCAGAGTAACCGACATAGTCTAATGGATTAGTAAGCTGAAGTGGCAATGAGGCGGCGATATAGCTTGAAGAACCGATAACCGATGGTGAAGAAAGGTTCTCAAGTGGCAACCTCGTACCGGTAAGAGAAGTGTAGCGCGACCCTTAATTAGATGAAGTGGCGACCTGGTAAGATATGCAGAAAGTCGATGGATGCAGGTGGCTCAGGATCGTGCTTAGTGGCATTCTTTGGGGGAGTCCTATTTCAGTAGTGGACTTGTGAAAGGCTGTAGTGATGATGATAATAATTTTAAAATTCATTGTACTTTAAATATCGAAAACGTGTTTTTAAAGAGACCTTTAAAAACACGTTTACCTTGTGATTTCGTGTGTAAAAACGAAATTTTAATTTCATACGTCGGAAAATGAAAACCACATTTATAATTCCATCATCCCAATTCAAACTTTCGTAATGAGTCCGATATTTGAACGTCCCAAATTCAATATATCTCCACGTTTTTTGTTCCATAGATTATGATTATATTTTACGTTCCTTAATTAACTTTTTTCGTCTCGCATATCTTAAGAAAAAGTAATGAAATAGTCTCCGAACCAATTTCATTCTACACTCAATTACTGATATTTCATTAAAAATGATTTCGTAGTTTTTTAAACAAAGGAAATCTAGCTTAAAAATCAGGCATCGAAAGAAATATTGACTGTGCGGGCAGACCGAATTGTTTATTTTAGCCGACCTCAAAAAAGAGGAAGTTAAGAATTCGAGTGTTTTTTGTATTATTTTTTTTGTATGTATGTTACGCAATATTATCTTTGTCGATTTTGAACTGATTTTGAAGACATTTTTATTTTATAGGTTCCAGTTATTCCAAACGAGCACACAGTCCACCTCTCTGGTTTCTGATGATGTTTGTGCTGTTAGCCTTTTGCTTTTACAGCTTCATCGGTGACAGCTTCATTGATAGTAAGTGACACCCATATGATGCAGATGCGTTATCATTCCTGAAAACTAAGATGGAGTGCCTCGTCTCCAGTAAAAAAGAGTCTCAGACTCTCTAAACTCACCATAAAAAACTCAGCAGCATTAAGCTGTTATTTCCGTTGGTATTCTCTCGAGCGTGGTCCTACCCCGATCGAGCTGACCCATACATGCTACAAGCATATATACAATATAGCTGCAGCATGGCTCTCCACGTATAAAGCAGCATGGCTCTACGTGATAGTTTCATGCTGCAGCATGGCTCTACCACGCAGGTGATGAATTCTCTTATCCAAAAGCGAGGCGACTGTGGAATATGCCAAAAAGGTAGTTGGCGGTATTAACGCTATGTTGTTCCCACTATGACTTTCATTCATAGTGGTAAATAAAAAAATGGCTTTCAATAAGTATTATGTAATAATCTATATTGAATAAAAATTATTCTATTCTATTCTATTCTATTCATAGGGCAATGTATACGATATTACATTAAAGACCCAGAAAATATACAAGGTCTCTCCGTTACCATGTTTAAATATTTTATTTAAAAAAAAACTGTATGGAAAGAGTTATTTTAATATTAATCAATACATTGTTGCTTCACGGAACTTCTACAATAAGAGAGACTAGTTTAAACCTTTAGACTAATTATGAATTACTATTTGTAATATGACGGTAAAAGATTTTAAGAAAATTTAAACCACATTGATCATGAGCTGTCATAATCCTAGTGAGAAAACTAGCCCATAGTCATGCAATTATTGTATTGTCATCGCTTCTTTATTAGAAATGACTCTAGTTGAATCCTAGGACTAATTATAAACTACTTTATGTTATAAGACTGCAAGAAACTAATGGGTTCGTTTTGTTGTCGAATTACGGCGGTTTGTGATATAGTGCTAATCGTCCTAAAAGGGACCGTCTAATTACCCATCTGCATATTCATGAATTGCCGATAATTCTTCCACAAGAGCGCCCTGTGATTGTCTACGTGGGGCACTGTAGAGATGAAAATCTAATTTCGCAAATTTATAATCGCACAGAATTTAATACCTACGAATCATTGCGTAACCACTTTGTTTTATTTTTATAATTATTGCATCTAGTTTTTACGTGGTAGAGCCACGTTGCAGCTTTATTATGGTTGTAGCATGAGCGGGTGGGCTCGGCCGGGGAAGGACCACGCTCTCACAGAATACTGGCGTAAAATAGCAGCTTAATGCCGCTGTGTTTCGTTTGGTGAGTGTAGAAAACCGGAGACCCTTCTTACTGGAAACGGGATATTCCATCTTAGTCATTAGAGGTGACAACGCATATTATGCATTTTGATTTTTAATCGAGGAAATATGTAGTTGTCTGTGGGCCATAGCATCCACTTACCAGGTGGAGGTGGACTGTGTGCTCGTTTGTTACCCTTATTCTATAAAAAAGTTAATTATGTGATGAGTTATTATAGACGCCGCGCTAGCCGCCTATCACGGCTACGTATCCTCGGTGCTCAGCTATGGCATCATAATCTGGTTATTCTCAGTGGTATTTCACAGAGCAAAAAGAGTGCGTTAGATCCATCTCTAATGTACGGTTTTTAGATAGTTGCAAACCATTATTTAAAAAATATAAAATTCTTTCCTTTCCGTGACATGTAACGACATACATATAAGACAAGTTTGCTAGTTTGTAAAATGGCACCCAGGATAATTTCAATAGTATACATATATTAATAATAGACAGCAAAGAACTCAATATTTGAACTTATTACACCAACCTCCTTGTCATACATATTTATAGAAAAAATGTTTATAATATGTGTATAATAATATTTAATAAATTATCGAACTTTATAAAAGAATTTGAAGGAAACAAGTTTAAAAATTCATTAACCGAAAGTCTACAAAACAAGTGTTTTTATAATTTAAAAGAATATTTAGAATTGACGTAATTTTAGGTTTGCTAGTTTGTATAACGGCACCCAGGATAATTTCAAAAGTATACATATATTAATAATAGACAGCAAAGAACTCAATATTTGTACCTATTACACCAACCTCCTTGTCATACATATATTTATAGAAAAATGTATAATAATATTTAATAAATTATCGAACTTTATAAAAAATTGAAGGAAACAAGTTTCTAAATTCATTAACCAAAAGTCTACAAAACAAGTGTTTTTATAATTTAAAAGAATATTTAGAATTGACGTAATTTTAGGTTAGTTGAGTACATATTGTTTACAATTTGCATGTCTGCTTACAGACTCTACGAGTACTAGGCTAATATAACTGTAACACCATCTCATGCCAAATTGTATAGTTGCAAATAAATTTATTCTATTCTATTCTATTATTCGTAATTCCTTTAATATCATTATTATTTTCCTCATTAATTAATACGTAAAGGGAAAAAATTGTAACCTTTATACTTGGTAAAAATTTTTGTGGAGAAGGAGTACAGAAAGCTGAAACTTATTAATTGCAAATATGTACTCTAAATTAAAATGTTTGCGTTCATACTGCCAATGTCTCAGAGTAAGTACAAGCATATGATATTATCATACGTATGTATGTCAAACACTAAATAGTCTGTGGTCAAACAGTAGTACAAAGTAGAAATTAAAGCGAAAGAATTTTAAAATATGGCCACGTAGCCGCCTTATGTAATAAAATCACTATGTTATGTACTGTGATAAATAAAATTGAGTTAAATAAAATTGAATTCAATGATAGGACTCCTTGACTAGGTGGTAGGACTCTGGTGGACTCTCTTACCTATTATTGCCGAGATAATATGGTTACTGGCTGGAAATTAGTCTTAAGAGGTAAAAACGCATTTCTAGCTTTCTTTATTTGAAGTTTGGCTATAGATGTCTATGGAGTGAATTTGCCACTCAGATTCAATTAGACTGCATGCCCGCTTGTCACCCTTATTCTATAAAATAATAATTACTTGTGCTTTAAAAATTACACTGTAAAAAGTCCAGAGTAAATTTGGTGTGAAATTCATCACGCCACCTGCCGGAAAGAGCAACACAACGTCTGTTGGGCTAGGTAGTACCAAGTTAGAAACCGGCGAAGATAACCACTTCTGTAGCAAATTAAAATTATGTAATGTAGATTTTTTATTAATGTTGGTATCACAAAGAGGAACAAAGTGAATGTTTTTCTAGTGTCAAATACGTAAACATTGACTTCGACTCGTATTCAAACGCAGGACCCTCGGTCGCGGTAATCTCCTACAGCGGTTTCATGAGTCGTGAGTAGGTAATAATTTATCACACTAGATATTTATTGTTTTGTTTGTCCTTTCGGCTTCTGTTATCTAATTTCCTATATTGTTTCTGCGTTGGTAATTTACCCATCAGTTCGTATTTATTGTGATTGTGTACGGAAATTATTGAATATTTTTCATCAGTTTATTTTTATATTTCTTCTTACAAAATGAAATGACAACAAACTCACAGTCCTCCAGTCCTCCTGATTGTAAGTGGCTACTGCAGTCCCTGGACACCTACAGCCAACTTCAAACAAATAAACTGCAGATGTATTGTCACTTTGAGAACTAAGATGAAATGACTCACAACATGTTATTATACTGTATCTCTAATCTCTATATCCTTTAGGAACACAGCAGTGCAAGCACTATTGTTTGGCGGCAGTTTGTCACTTCAATTTTTTATAAAAAAAAAAACATATTATACCACCTCGTTTGAACAAATAAAGTATAATATTTACTTTTTTAACTAAAAATAATGCGCAACGTATAAAAATAAAGTATTAGCTATTTTACTTATTTTTTATGCATGTAGAGTTTTTTTGCTTTTACCAATCACTTCTATTTGTGGCAGAAGTAGGTAAGATGTGGTACCTACACAGACTTACTCCTAGGCCGAAAGGCAGTGCTACATCCTAGTATTTTGTAAGTTAACCAAAAGTTGTATAAGTTACAACTTACAACAAAAAATGGAATAGTTTTAAGACGTCTATTATATATACAAGAAAGAATTCTACGAGAAACCCAGAGACGATGCAGGAAATGCTTGCAATATATTTCAAGCTGTAATATATGCCTTCCGTGTGAGGCTCTTTGGAAGCCTGTCGAGATTATTTAAAGACTACTTAAGTAAATCGCTCGCAATATACTCTTATGTGTACGTTATCTCAGGTAAAAGTTATTCATAGGATAAAATAAACAACTTTAAAATTACAGTTGTATGAATAAAATTGTTAAATTATCTCACTTTTATATTCAGTCAGTAATTTGTTTTGACGGGTAAGTTTTATCAAAAGATTGAAAAATCATCATACATCCATCATACCATCATCAGATCATGACCAATTTTATATGAGACTACCCCTGAACTCATTTTTTGAGAAAAAATAATCATTGAAATCGAACCTCCTCTCTCTTTAAAGTAGGTTGAAAAATGCTGTATAAAAAGTTGTGTTTAGTTGATAATGATACCTTAAGAATAAGGATGTAGTTGCCAAGTTGTCTATAATTTTTTTGTTATTTATTACAGTTATTACATTGTAAAATATTGTTTGGAACAAAGGTCCAGCTGGGTATCTTGCTGGTTCTTCCTAGCACAGAAGATTTTCCAAACCGGTCGTAAAGGCAAAAAAGGACTTTTAATAACATCAATAGTTACGTGCTTGGCTGTGTATGAAGAAAAACATCGTGAAGAAACATGCATGAAGTATTTCTTTTTTTGAGACACAGCCGTCGTTAAATAGAATTAGTAGAGCTGGTTAACATTCGTTTGTGTAACAAGCTTATCGAAACAACCTTAAGACGGCAATCGTCGATCAGCGCTGAGAAATTCAGAGCGACGTATTTGTAACAACAACTTCAATTCCACATCTGCACAAACAAGCATCTCTCCCAGCGCTCAGTCAACAAGCGACGCGATCTATTGCTTGTTATTTACGTCGCCATTTCCAATGCGTCTAAGTTCTGAGCACCAAATTACCATAGCCTACGCACGTTCCACGTCTGGGCACAAACCTCCTCTCATTTCTGACAGGGTTTTAGTTCAAGTAATCTTCACATGTCATCGATTTTATTTAATATATCAGACTTTACGTGGTAGAGCCATGCTGCAGCTTTATTATGGCTGTAGCACGAATGGGTCGGCTCGACCGGGGAAGGACCACGCTCCCACAGAATACCCACGTAAAATAGCAGCTTAATGCTGTTGTGTTTAGTATGGTGAGTATAGAGAACCGGAGACCTTCTTAACTGGAAACGAGGCATTCCACATCAGGGATGACATCGCATCTGTATTTTGATTCTTAATCGAGGATCGATGTATGGATGGACCCTTTTCTCGCTTGTCAGCCTTATTCTATACAAAAAATTGGCCTTAATCAACAAGCTTGGCAGGTAGTTCTATGACTACTTGGCAGGTAGGTCTGAGTATTTATTTTACCTCTAACGTAAACAAGATCTGGTATTTTCCATAGTCGCATCTCAGGACACCCGCGGGACGAAATGGAGTGATGGATTTTCTTTTGTCGCCAAATACGGCTAACGACATTGCTGAGGGGAAATGTTTTGTCTCTTATCTATACATGTAAATAAAATTAAGGTGTTTCTTTGTAATATTGAAATAACTGGCTTCTATTAAATTTTATGTTATTTAATATTACGACACATATAAACGTTTTAAAAGTTTTTGTATCTGTCTGTCCGGGCTAATCTTCGGGATGGCTGATCCGATTGTAATGAAATTTGATGAATGGATAGAGTGCAATGTCAGTAATGATATAGGCTATATTTTATCCAAAAAACTTAAAGATTTTTTGTGAAAACCAAAATTTTATAAAACAAATTGTCTTTGATTATTTATGATATAAAATCTTAATAAAGCCACATTAACAGATCCTATCCAGGCGAGGCCGAGGCGGATCGCTAGTCTTAAATATTTTAGGGCATAAATAGCGTTAGTTTAAGCCAATTCGAAGTCTAGCTAGGCAGCCTGGAAGACTCATCTTACTCACTGTGTCTCACATAGATAACTAATTTATTTTATTTTATTTATTTATTTATTGAGTCGCCAACTAACAGCCTATCTGATGGTAAGTAGCTATTAAATGTAATTAATTTTACGGATTTCAACGTTAGTTAAAAATTCATGTCAATTTATAGAAAAAATTTAGGGATTGAATTTCTTCTATAAATTGACATGAAACTCCTCCTGAAATACAAACTTATTTAAATAAAAAATAATTACTAAAATCGGTTTACAATTGACAAAGATTTCGCGTAAATACATATCGCATAACGTAGATACAAAAAACATACAGTCGAATTAAAAACCTCCTCTCTTCTGAAGTCGGTCAAAAGCTGAAGGCAGCTTGCTAACAATAAGATTGCTATTTCCTAATGTTTGTTTCCGAGGAACGCTATAATTCTAGCTTTGTTAAAGATTTATTCCGAATGGATTAATCCACTCTCAGAGAAGTTTCTGTGGTTAGACTGCGTAACACTGTTGTTTGTGAAATCTTCCGGGATTCCGATCTTAGCTAGTAACGGACAAAGTTTTGCATTCTAGCCAATCGATTGGACGCGGTTGCAAGATTACTTGGTAAAAACATTTTCATATTCTAAGGAATCGTTGTACATTAAAAACATATGTTCTGAAAAAAATGTTATTTGATGCGAAAGTAGTACGATGATGATACGGGTCGTAAACTTCGAAATTTTTAAGTCGTAGGTTCGAATCCACCAACCACTCCTAAGTCCTAACATAACCATTATAAACTTACTTGGAGTGGTTTACGAGAATATTTGTAATGTTAATAACGTTACGCATATCCTTTTTTTTAAACAAAAAGGAAAGAAAAAAAAACCATATTTTTTTAATATTTTTTTTATAGAAAATACTAGCCATGCTATTAAAATAAATATTCCAGCTAAACGATCCAGGCAAGCTTAAAATGCTTTGCTTTAAATGTTAGGAGTAATTTACGATAGTAGTCGAATGGCGGATTTGAAATTATGACATTAGGCTACTTTCTCCACACGGTACAGGTATATTTTTAATAACATTCACCAGCTAAAAAAGTACTGGCCACTTTAAAAAGTTTTTAATAGTAAACAGGGGTGAATAGATACATTTTCGATCTTTTGCAACTGTTTTAATTATGTTCCGGGTCTGATATCCAACTTACTAAGCATGAATATGTTTAGTCTTAAGTTAAAAAAAAAAACGCAAAATGTATGGGATTTCTATTTACCTCTCATCAGGGGGCAATGGAAATACTTGAAGGGTGATTAGAAAATTTTCATAGGGCTGTCTATTATATTCTTTTGGCTTCTCTGGCTTTTATCTGGCTACTCCTAGTCTTGTGGTCGTAAAAGAAATTCTCAGTAGCAGACCGGATTATCCTAATATTGGCGGTATTTCACCTCCGTGCCTCGGAAAGCATTTAATGCCGATAATCTCTCCAGTCGTGTTGAATTACTGTCCCATCGGACTATGAGAGTGAGGGCATAGAGAGTGCACCTGTGCTTGCGCATACACGCGGGGACTATAATCCTGTCCTGCGTAAATAGCTAGTCTACGTTGAGACTGGCCGCCGTGACGTGGTCTGGAGGACATTGTTATTATAATTTAATTTATACATTATAATTTAAATTTTTAACCACGACGGAACGGAGAAAGTGTGCGCTTGGGTTGAGATGTTGTTTGTACCGAATACACTGATTTAGATCCAGTTTTCTGTAAATGGTTTGTGATTGATCGGCAATGGTTCTTAGATAAGTGATAGAGTATTATCTCGCTAAGAGGTTCTGCAATAAATATTTTTAGCTCGTCAAAGTGAGTTTTAGAGCATTTTCTCCGAGGTGGTTTAAACGATTTAGGTACATGCAGTTTTAGTGTGTTTGTCCAATCTACTTTTAGTGTAACTTAAAACTTGGTTAATTTTTAAGTTTAATTTTGTTTATAATATTTAAAAGTGCGCAAGTTAGATGATTTTATTATTATAAAAACTATATGATATTATTACATTATAATAATTCTATTAGATATCAAAACAAATGCTTGTGTCAACAAATCTTAAAAAGTAGTGTATCAAATACCCAATCATAGATTTTACTATCTAATTATATATGCAAACAAACTATTCAGCACATCTTAAATAAATAAGTTAGGATAATATGTTTCTATTGTCAGATGGAACTAATTAGCGTACTGTGGAGAACTTGATGACGTTTACTTCTTAAGCACTTTAAGTTAAAGCTTATGGCTTAGGTAAGTTAGTTCGGGATAATGGATTCTCTAGAACTAACACGTGATAAGTTGGAAAACTAAGTTATAATTGCAGTGCAGGCGTATTAAGATAAGTTTCAAATATTAGAATCAGAAATTGCAAACCTTATTGCAGTGAATGCTTACTGAGGCGTTAAATACGACACGTGTTTTGCCTCTAAACAAGGTGTCATCGGAGAAAAAGAGGCAAAACACGTGTCGTATTATTGACAGTTGTGTATCTTTCCTAGTGTCTCGATGTTGGAATTAGTAATGATGGAGATAGTGCAAGTAATTGAGAGAGGACGGAAGGTGCTCTTCGAACTAGGTAATA
Organism: Parnassius orleans; assembly: GCA_029286625.1. Lineage (NCBI taxonomy): Eukaryota > Metazoa > Arthropoda > Insecta > Lepidoptera > Papilionidae > Parnassius > Parnassius orleans. The sequence continues at coordinate 162,397 of JAGSMP010000367.1, forward strand.
TTTATGCCTTATTGCTGGACACAGGCCTACTCTCATTACTAACAGGGTCTTAAGGCAAGGAAGTGCTCACCGCGCTACCTCGGTTGTTAGCGGACTTCAAATGTCTTCGAAATATTTTTTTAATTTCTCAGACATTCAGGTTTCCTCAAGATGTTTTCCTTTACTGCCAAGTACGTAGTAAATCACCACTTAAATGTGCAATTAATAATGCAACAATTTTACGGATTCTGTCACGTTTAATTTGAATTTTTATTTCCCGAAACATTGGGAAATTAAAAATTAAATTCGCAGTTCATTTCAAAAAGTCATGTTCAATTTCGCAAGTCGAGGAAATTTTACAAATATTTGAAATTGCACTGTAAAATAAAGCAAAAAGAACAAAACAAAGAACACCAAATATAAAATTTGAAAAGCGTAAACGGCCTTAAATAAAATATTGGATTACGTCGCGCAATCAGCCAAATGGGTATCCTTTGAAATAAGATTGGCGGGAAAACAAGATAATTTAATGTAAAATACTTTTTATTTTGAGGCAGATTTTCCTCCATATTATTATCTATTTGATTTTTTATATGGGCTGACCTTATACGTAAAAAGTTTCAATAGAAAACACACACATATGTATTTCGTATGGTGATTGTAGGGAACCGGAGACCTTTATTACTGGATACGAGGCATTCCATCTTAGTCCTCAGGAGTCAAAACGCATCTGTATTTTGATTCTTAATCGAGGATCGCCCTAGATGTCTGTAGGCCTCAGGATCAATTTACAGAATTCATGCCACAGGATCAATTTACCACCAAGTGAACTTGTATGTTCGATTGTCACCCTGATTCTATAAAGAAAAAACATTCAAATAATGTATCTGAAAGGTATTTTGTACTAGATTACGTTAACTGACAACGAAACTCAAATATGACGTTTAGCAAAATCTAGCCTGACGTTCTTCAAAATTTAGATCAGAATCTAGTCATGTAACACACTTTACCATTGGATAGTGTGCGCAAAAAATGCCTAGAAACTGTCTTATGTTTCGTTGCCTTGATTGTAGTTGATGCTTTATATAACTAACTGTTAATCGACTCGAGAGATTTTTCTTGATCATAGACTACATCCATGTACGCACAGTGAAATGTATGAAGAATATTTACACATTGTAAAAGTCTAACAGTAGTAAAAGTTAAAAATGACTTTCAATAAGAATTACATGTAATCTATATTGAATAAAAATTATTCTATTTTATTCTATTCTATTATAATATATAAAATGCTTTCACCTTAACTACATTAATGAAAATGTTCCCTTTAAACTCAAAACTGAGCGTTTTACCATCTTCGGCTACATCATGATTTACCATCAGGTTGTGTAGTAGTCAAACACTGGTTTGTCGTGCTTAAGAAAAACTTATTTTAAAGATCATAAAAATTTATTTGCTTATAATCTGCATAATAAAATAAAATGATGTGTCTTACCTAGTTTGAAGAGCACCTCCCGCCCTCCCTCAATTGCGTGCACTATCCCCGCTACCACTAACCCCAGCACCACCACTCCCATCACCACCACACCAGGAAAGACACACTACCTTTGATAATACGACACGTATTTCGCCTCTACACGAGGCATCCTCAGGTGAAGTAGACTTTGCGGTGGCTGACCGCTAAGTGAGTGGCGAAAAATGAGCAGCGGCTTACTATTGAGGGAGGGTGGGAGTTGCTCTTCAGACTAGGTAAGTAAGACACATCATTTTATTTTATTAAGTGGATATAAGCAAATAAATTTTTATGATCTATAATATAATGGATTTCCGCAAAGTAAACCCTGATTCAATTAATAATCTTAAAAAATTATCTGTCGTGGCTCACTAACGGAATATAAAAATCTTTTTTTCCAATAACTGAAGTAATAAAACAATTACAGTTTACCTTCTGATGAGTGGCTACTGCAGCCCACGGACACCTGCTGCCAAATTCAAACAAAGAAGGCTACAGATGTGTTATTACATCTGAGGGCTAAGATTAAATGCCTTGCAGCCTGATTTTAACTGGCTCAAGCAGCGCAGGCGCTGCTATTTATCGGCAGACATATGTAAGAGGGTGTTACCTATTAAGATAGACTGCTAGGCAGAAAAGGAGTCCTATCACCTAGTGTATCTTACTCTTAATAAGGACACCGCTGAAATTTAATTGCAAGCTTATTTATTAATTAAATAATAACTGATAAAGTGTTATTACTATTATAACTTATTACCTGTAAAAAGTGTCTCCAGTTTTAATCACTCACCATACGAAACACAGTCGCCGCTATTTTACCCTGGTATTCTGTTAGAGTGTGGTCTCTCCCCTGTCCCCTTTCAAGCCGACCCAGACATGAAACGCCGAAGAGTAAAAATTAGAACATTTATTAAACTGTTGGCATATAATATTAATGTGACATGACATGAATTATACAGAGCGTCCGGTATGATTGCATGACCTGAAAATAGCATATAATGATAAAAATCGCCGTGTAGTGGCGGGTAAGAATACCCACTTCCCCAAATCTTCCTGTGGGTGTCGTAAGAGGCAACAGAGGGAAATTGAGGCAGAAGATGGGCAGCAGCATCTTTTTGATAACAGCAAAACAACAATAAAAAAAAGTGCGGTTGCCAACCCGCTCGCCAAGCGTGGCAACTTCGGCAAGAAACCTTCATGAATAAAGTTACGAAGAGACCGCCCCCAGTCACCGGCGGACCCGCTATTCTTGGCTACGGTGGCGACCATGGTAACGGCGGGGCTGGGGGTGCAAAAATCTCCGGTGGAGGTTCGGTTGCCACCTAAGACGACTCGACCTGGCAACATATAACGCACGCACCCTGAGGACTGACTAGAAGATCCTGGAGCTGGAAGAAGAGATAGACAAGTTGGGCTGGAATAGTATAGGTTTACCCGAGGTCCGAAGAGAGGGGAGGATATGGTAATCCTCGAATCCGGCAACTTGTTCTATCACCGGGAAGCGACCATCTATCCCAAGGAGGTGTCGGATTTATCGTCCACAAGTCTCTCGTTAACAACGTTGTAAAGATTGGGAGTGTGTCGAAGAGGATTGTGTACCTTATACTCCGAATCACCAAACGGTATTCGCTGAAGGTCATACAGGTTTACGCACCAACCTCGGCACATCCAGATGAGGAGGTGGAGAAAATGTATGAGGATATATCTAAAGCCATGCATTCTTCCAAAACCCACTATACGGTGTTAATGGTAGACTTCAACGCAAAACTAGGCACAAGAGAGAACGGTGAGCTGAAATTAGGGAAATTCGTAATAGGGCAAAATTTGGCCGACTTCATAGAGAAAGAGGGACTCTTTATGAAGAACTCTTTCTTCCAGAAGCGGCCCCACAGGAAGTGGACTCGGTCGAGCCCCGACGGTTCGACAAAAATTGAGATTGACTTCATTATGATGACTAGACGGCAACTGTTCAGTGATGTCTCAGTGATCGCGAGGATAAAAACCGGCAGCGATAACTGAATAGTGAGAGGCACACTGAACCTAAACGTTAGGTTGGAAAGGTCACGTCTTATGAAGTCAACGCTCTGTCCCCCTCGTGCTCTAATCCAAAGTCCCGAAATCTTTCAACCCGAGTTACAAAATCGTTTTCAGTGCCTAGACGATTGCAATGCTGTGGATGATATGAATGACAAGCTCGTGGAAACTGTCCATGCGGTCGGAGCTAAGTTTTGTAAGACCAACCGCAGAAGAACACAAAAACTCTCCGATCACACTCTTAATCTCATGGCTGTTAGACGGGAAATGAAGGTGCAGTCCTCAACAGATTTGACAGCATACAGGCAACTGAACATACAGATCTCCAAATGCATGCGGCGTGACTTACGCAACTTAAACTTACATTTACAACTTGCAGCTCGTATTGAAGAAGCTATCGAGCGGAACCAGGGCTCCAAAGTCTTTGCCAGAGATCTGTCTACCAGAAAGAGCCAACTGTCGAAGCTGAAGACCGAGTGTGGCAGCATCGTTTCCGGGACACCTGAGATTTTGAGTGAGATTGAGAGATTCTATGCGCAAGAAATTCCACACGCAAGTGTGAGTAACGATCCAAGAGCAAGTCTTATCCGACACTATTCCGATGATACGTCTGAGCGATATTAGAATGGCTCTCCAGCACCTTAAAAACGGCAAGTCCCCGGGCGAGGATGGAATTACACCGGAGCTTCTGAAAGCGGGTGGAAAACCGGTACTTGAAGTCCTTCAGAAGCTCTTTAATTCCGTCCTCCATGGTGGCCCTAAGCCGGAGGCGTTTAGCAGAAGTGCAGTGGTCTTGTTCTTCAAGAAAGGCGACAACGCTCTCTTGAAAAACTACAGCCCGATTTCCCTTCTGAGCCGCGTCTAAGTGCTGTTTTCGAGAGTCATTACGAATCGTCTCGCACGTAGACTCGACAACTTCCATCCTCCCGAACAAGCCGGTTTCTGAAAAGGCTTTAGCACCATAGACCACATACATACTATTCGGAAAATTGTACAGAAGACGGAGGAGTACAATTTGCCTCTGTGTCTTGCGTATGTGGAATATGAGAAAGCCTTTGATTCCGTCCAAGTTTGAGCGGTGATGCAGTCTCTTCAGCGGTGCCAAGTTGACTATCGGTTTATCGAAGTGCTGAATTGTTTGCACAGTAGGGCTACAACGGTTATCCAAGTACAGAACCAGAGTACGAAACCTATCCAACTGCAGAGAGGTGTAAGACGGGGTGATGTTATATCTCCGAAACTCTTCACCGCTGCATTGGAAGGCATTTTCAAGCTACTGGACTGGAAAGGATACGGTATTAACATCAATGGCGAGTACATCACTCACCTTCGATTTGCCGACGATATAGTCCTTATGGCAGAATTGCTGGAGGACCTAAGCACTATGCTCAATAACCTCAATAGTGCCTCCCAACCGATAGTTCTAAGGATTAACATGAACGAAACAAAGATCATGTTTAACGTCCATGTTACATCTATGCCGGTAGTCGTTGGGAGCACTAAGCTCTAAGTTGTTGACGAGTATGTTTACCTGGGACAAATAGTCCGACTAGGTAAGTCCAACTTCGATCGAGAGGTCAATCGACGGATTCAACTCGGCTGGGCAGCGTTGGGGAAATTACGACACATCTTCTCGTCAGGTATACCTCAAAACTTGATAACGAGATTGCACAACCAGTGCGTGTTGCCAGTGATGAATTATGGATATGAGACGTGGTCCTTCACTACTAGCCATATGAGGAAGCTCAAGGTCGCTCAGTGGGCTATGTAGAGGGCTATGCTCGGCGTTTCTCTGCGTGATAAACTTAGAAATGAAGATATCCGCAGTAGAACCAGAGTGACCGACATAGCTCAACGGATTAGTAAGCTGAAGTGGCAATGGGGCGGTCTTGTAGCTCGAAGAACCGACAACTGATGGGAAAAAAAGGTTCTCGAGTGGCGGTCTCGTATCGGCGAGCGAAATGTAGGGCGTCCCCACTAGATGGAGTGACGACCTGTTAAGACTTGCAAGAAGTCGATGGATGCAGGTGGCTCAGGACCGTGCTTTGTGGCATTCCTTGGGGGAGGCCTACGTTCAGCAGTGGACTTGTGAAGGGCTGTAATGATGATGATGATGATGATGAATGATAAAAATAATTTATGGCCGTTCTAAAAAAAGTACAAAAAATATCCCAATTAGTACATAAGATACGATTTTTAGAAAAAAATACTAACTTTTTTACCTTATTTTACATTCTTCTTCACCACGACCACAAATTTATTTCTATATAATTTAGTTTTAATAAATTATACGTTGACTATACCGACAGAGAGGTAGTAAATAGTTTAACTAGCATATGCACTTTAAAAAAACACTGGTTATTTATTTAGTGCAAATTTTTTTTTGGGAAAATTTTCTATTATATCAATTTGTTCTTTTATTGTCGTAACTTTGTCTTTATATAGAAAACTATGTGTATATAAATCGTTTGCTATTTTGAAGCCAGTTTGTTGATCTTTAAGCTACTACAAGCCCTCTTGAGTGGCAGTTGCACTAGCAGGATGCAAGGCTGTGTTTGTATGATAAATTCTATTCTGGAATTCTGTGACACACTGCTCTTTAAGAAAATAAATAAATTTTTAAGACTGGCCGTCGATAAAGAATGTAACCAATAAGTTAGATGAAGAAGACGAATGAGTAATTGTCGCCAAAAAAAAACAAGTAATATATTATATTGAATTAATAATATTGTACTACGTGCTAGAAGAGACGCCGAGACTTGGTCGTTTGCAACACGCATTAAAACCCATGGGCTCAAACTTATTTAGTCTGTGCCATAAAATAGTACTACCTCCTTCTACGCGGCCCGCACTGCTGTACAGATTTTGTTCGCGGGTCTGTTCTAGTACGTATCACATATTAGTTCAATGATAAATTAAATAAAGTTTCATATAAATTTCGATGGAGACAAGGTAGTCTACTTGAGGAGTTTCTTGTTGGAGAATTTTAATATAATATGCGCTGTTTAACTGGCGGTCTAAGCGGATGCGTCGAAAGAGAGTCATGAGCAAAATATTCGCGAGTAAACCTTGTTGTAGATACAAAGCTTGTGGATCTAATATGTTACCGCGATTTTTAAATACTTAACTAGCATCAGGTAGACCTGTCTGTTGATCCTGTACTTCACTTCTATTCCTCTACTAACCATCTTCTGACTTCTCCACCAGGTGTTCTAAGCGTTCACGTCTACACCGAGTACCACATTTACAGCCCCAAGGCCTCCACGGCCTTTTCGCTTGTATCCAGGGATGGGTCGATTGACTTGTCATACTCCAGATGGATAAATTTATATAACCAAATTTTAGTAAAGAAATTCTTATAGAGGTTTTTTGTTTGCATATTACACTTAACTTACTTTCGATTCTGATCACACATCGTGCATAAAAGTTTAAAATAATGAATTAATTTATAGTCTATGTCAAAGAGTATAGTAAAATAAATATATACTAGGATAATGAACCTAAAACTAAAAACCTTAAAAAAATATATATATTATAATAACTAAAATATATTATTAAAAATAGTCCCTTTAGGCAAAGTTCCGAAGATACTGGCAGCGTTCCCCCTTTGAATAACTATACTAATTCTTTGTCCGAGGTAGCTGCCAGCTCTTCGGTCTCCTGTGACGTCGACTAACCTTTTTTCTATTTCCTTAAAAAGCCTTATAGCGCTAGGACCCCACGGACCAAGGGTTTAGCTTTTTCAGCCGCTTCACAAGCCGCACCAGCTCTGTTGTTGGTTCCATGTAGATGGGAAGGGGCAAGTGTGTTTGAACAGGTTGCATCCCATACCAGCACCCGGCCCATCTTCCATGGAATCAAACTCATACCGTCCAGTCTCTTGCCATCGTCTCTTGCAATACCAGACAGCTCAAGTAGACTTGGCACGTTGACGGTGGCAAGAGACCGGCGTATGATATCGTTAAGTGCTGCATGTCTCGAGAAGCGGCCTGCACTTTTTTGGCATGACAGTCCATGATGTCCTAGCTTGTCGACGTCACTGCCACACGGACATTTATGAGGAACGCAGACCGGAACCCCAAGCCGTAGACAGGTTGCGATTCGGAGCGTGTCAGGCTCAAGAAATGTTCCTGTATTTGACGAAGGGTACGCGTGAAGCCAGTAGCCAGCTTCATGCGTACCCACGGCCAAAAGCCTAGCACGCGCCGAACCTGTACTACAGCTCAAAAGATTGTCATAAGTCAATTTGCAGTTTATGTCGTCCCAGCTCCTTTGTGAATTTGGAGAAACAGGAAAATTTTGACCTGGGCATGCAATTGAGAAAGCGTTTCTAGCTTCTTCAGGCCAGCAATCTCAAAGTTTGAAGGGTTGCCCTTAAAATTTTACTTATGAGATTTGCTGAACTATGGACAGAAGATAGGAAGGCTGGTAAAGAGACACTGAAATTTTATGAATCCTAAACCACCATAACGGATGGGTAGGGATGCTTGGGTCCAAGATTGCTCGTTCAGGTGCATATTAAGAATCGATTCTAAACTAATTTTGATTAAGTTGTCTACTTGTGTCAAGAGATCTGGGTGATTCAAAAGGAGCAGCAACGGAGCACATACGTAAATTTTGGGACGAAAAGACAGAATTTTAAGATGCAAAGTGCATAATGTGGACTAATTTCAAGGAGACGGTCAGCAGAATTTTGAAATTTAGTAATTGAATTATTAATATATTCAGAAATAGATTCATTAAAATTGGAGAACCTAAAAGGTAAAGGGTTAACTATTTTAATATTTATTTATTTGGAGCCAAAATATTAAATTTTTGTTTTACGTCATTTAAATTTAAGTTGCAGTTATTTATAAAAGTTCGCATTTGCTAAAATTAAGCTCCAAACCAATGGCTTCAAATTTATTTTGATTAAAAATGGTCCGAAAACACAGTATCCATATCACCTCCTAGAGTTCCGCCGTCCAAATACCAAACGTTGAATTTAAAATTTAAATTTTTGATTATCGGATTTATAGCCAAACTAAAATTGCTGGCCCAAGGGATCACCTTGTTGACAACCTACTTCGAGGACAGTTCATTAGAACGATATAACAATTTTGTTGGGTCAGCGTAACTGAGAAAAAGATAATTGTATATTTCCGGTATATGTTGTTTTATTTCCGTCAGCAGGGTATCCCTATTTACTGAATTGAAAGCATTTTTGACATCAATTTTGAGCAACACGTCAGGATGTCCGAAAGTTAAGAAAGAGCGTAGGGCATGGACGGCTGCCTCACACCCTCCTTTTACACCGAAGTCTAACTGTACGGGTTCAAATTGCGAATTTAATTTTGGTAAAATATGTCGAACAGCAATTTTGGAGGCCAGGCGTCGTAGTGTTGATCCAACAGCAATTGGTCTCACCCTCCGTCCTTTTGGTGAGTTCGATGAGGTTCGCGCCGAAAAGAATGGGAACAATTTCTGGATTGACATTACCGGAATACATAAAGTTGATTAATTTAGTGATCGAATTTACAAGTTGCTCGCCTGCATCACCCACAGAGTGCGATGTTAAGTCTTTCAGATGTTGGGGTGAGATTCCATCCAAACCTGCAGCCGAACCTGGTTTAAAAGATAAAATGGCACCTGTAACATCTTTGTTATGAATTTGAAGGCATGCTTGCCCTGCTGTTGGTCGGTCGAGAAAATATGGGTTTACTGGAGCTGGAGGATGTTTTGTCCGTAAGGCCTGAAGGGTGTCAGGGGTATCTGGTGATAGCACGTCGTTGGAGAACAAAAGGCGAGCGGCACCTTTGAGATCTCCGTCACAGATTTTGTTTTCGATGAGTTTGTTGCGATTACGAGGGGCATCATATTTGATTAGAGGTGCGGGAGAAGGTGAGGAGCTTACAGCACAGTTATTTTTAATCTTTTGAGTCAAGGATAAATTCAGTTCATCAGTTTTTATTATATGTAGTGTGCTGTATGAAAATAAAAATAGGTTCTGCCAGTCTTGAGTACAATTGCTTATGTAACATTTCTGGATTAATTGTGACAAATGTGTAGCAACGGTTATTCGAGCTCCTCGAGGGATTCTTTTAACTATCGGTATACTATTTTCAAATGGCTAAGATATGTGTGGAAAGGAGTTGGATCGTTGGCTACATAAGTAGGCGCACTCGAAATAATGGGGTGGATGTCTAAGGTGAACTATTTTGGCTAATACATTTCCTGTGTGTTTTGTAGTGTGTATGTTGAGGCCTTTCAAAGATTTGAATGACTTGTTGCACTGTGTACATGTATGGGTCGCGTTCGACGTGCCATCACAAGATTGGGTCACGGACTGCATTCACAACAGTTAAATACAATCACAAAAAAGAATAACTTAAAACAAATTTAAAAACACAATAAAGTAACTTAAAAAGTACACCGAAAATATAAAAAAGTCAAAGTCCAAATATCGTTAAGTAGGTGCGTCACAGGACGGTCTTGCAATTCGACGCCGCAGTGGAAGAGATCTAGCGACGCATTTCGTCGCTAGGACAACCGATGGCGGCTTTAGCAACCGTGTCTTGAGATTATCAGACGCGGATTAGAAATTTTTAAAGACTGAACAGGCACTGAGCATGCTTGTCACTTTTGTGTCCAGACAGCAATATATAGTTCGGAAATCCTTTGTTGAATAGAGGTTAAATAAGATTTAATATCACGTTTTATAACATGTTGTAACAATTTTAACACAACAATTGATGCGTTTATTCCTAATAAATTTTTGAAGAGTAAGCACTAGTATTAGCATTTTAGTAGTAGAAAGCGACATTAATAATGATAGGATGCCTCTTTGGTCTAGTGGTTGTTGACTCGACTGATGTTTTTAAGGTCCCGGGTTAGGATCCCGCGTCAGGTCAAAATCAGTTTTTGGGTTTAACTGACAAGAAATTTTAAGTACCATCCTGGTATCAGGAAGTTGACGGTGTTATACCACCGAGCCTCAGAAAACACGTAAAGCCATAGGTCCTGCCCATCAGTCTATGAGAGTGAGGGAATAGAGAGTGCACCTGTTTTTGCGCATACACTCGGGCACTATAATGCTGTCCATTCCCACTGACTGAAGATTCAGGGAGTCATGTGTAACAATCCGCCATTTGGCTATACTGTGGTGAACCGCTCATAACATAAGCATTGTTAAGCTTACTTAGAATGATTATCTGTAGTGTTACTAGTGTTAATAACATCGATCACAAATAAAAAAACTAGATACACAATCAGTGACAAAAAATGTCCTCACCGAATGAGCGCCCACTCGAACATTTGGATGCGCTTTTAATGTGTACGTAGCTTTGTGAATACAACTTTAGGCAATGCATTTAAGGTTGAATTTACATTAATGTATATTTATTTCAACTAGAATTACGTCAAAACAATTGGCGACAGTTTTTAGAGAACTTTTGCATGGGATTGTGTATCTAGTTTTTTATTAGAGATCGATGGTTAATAACGTAACTAGTATTCTTTTTTTTACAACCGTTAATCGTGTAGAGATGGAGTAATAATGTCCCCTACTCCTTATCGTCCCGTGGGTGTAAAAAGAGGCGACAGAGGGAAACTTAAACAGAGGATGGGCAGTAGCATATTCCTGATAATAACTCAAAATAATAAAAAACGGTGGTTGCCAATCCGCCTGCCAAGCGTGGCAACTATGCATAAATTAGACAGTATATTTATGTTTGCATATCCCTGTGGGCTAATATATGGGGAGGCCTATATTCATCAGTGGATTTTGATAGGCTGTAATGATGATTTAACGTGGTAGAGCCACGCTGTAGCTATATTGATGTTGTAGGACGAAAGGGTCGGCTCGAATAGGGTTGGACCACGCTCTTACAGAATACCAGCGTTAAATAGCAGCTTCATGCTACTGTGTTTCGTATGGTGAGTGTAGAGAATCGGAGATCTATTTTACTGGAAACGAGGAATTCCATCTCAGTCCTGGGGTGAAAACGCATCTGCATTTTGATTCTTAATTGAGGATAAATGTACATGTCTATGGGCCACAGCATTCACTTACCAACAGGTTGACTGTGTGCTTGTTTGTCATCCACATTCTATAAAAAAGATGATGATGATAATAGCTTTTGATGTAATCCAGTCCACCTTAAAAACAATTCTGTCATGCCCTGCCAGTCTGAACGCAGCAGTATAGGCATTGTTATTTTGCAGCAGTTGGTAAGAGGGTGGTTACACAGTCACACTCCTAGGCAGAAAGAGAGGCCTTCCCTCTAGTAAAAATTTCTGTCCTTAATCGTCCAAACACCATTAAGGCTGTATTAAATGTTTAACACAAAGTGTCCGTGTGTATTACAAAACAGGCTTTTCTTGAGAGCCTGATGGAGCCTTTGCTTAACGGGATGTGTGCATAATACACGAATATACCCCGTTTACTCTTAGCGCATTATTGCTTTAAACGAAGGGGAACGTCACCTTCCCTCAGGAAGTACCGGCTTTAAGTAGCGTTACATTATGGTGATGTAGGTAGAGCATAACTTACTGGCTTCATGTCAGCTAGTTCTAGTTAAGTTAATATAGTTATTAGCTTAAGTGAAGATAACTTAACTTAAAGGTTTCAGTTCGTTTACGCTTGTGGCACGACAACAGCGCTTCAACAAGTATAATTACAGACCGTAAGCACATGAGTAAAGAAACTGTACAGAGGCAAAGCTTCTAAGGAGCTGTCGAAATTTTTACTGATTTTGGTAGGGTTGGCATAGGAGGATAAAACTAAATAAGCAAAACGTTTATCAGCATTTTAATAGATACTTATTTTTTTATAAACTACGTATTCTAAATGTTTTACTTTTATAATTATTGTTCTTCAACAATTATTTGTGGCTTTTATTAAATGGTAAATTCTAAATTTAATGTAAAGTTTTTTTTTAAATAATCTATTGGAAAGCACTCGCATTTCATAACAAATATAAAATCTTGCACACTTTTTAATATTTCACTACCAACATTTACAATGTTTCTTTCGACGTCAAAATATTCGTGAAATTTTTGCTCAAACAATTCAACAAACGCGATAAAATTGTCAGGAAGTATTATTAAAAAACCCAATTGAACACTATCTTTATGAAAATCCTTGTAACGGCGTAAAAAATAATCTTTTCCCATATTTATAGGTTGTTTAGTTCTATTAACGTACAATTTTGTTTTCTCACATTTGTGGTGTTCGAGATAACATTTTCTATACAAATATCCCGTACACATAGACTAAACCATTTTTTTCTGGTAAATCAAATAAATCATTTGTTCCTACTATTAACACAGGGGCAGTAACATTGTGAGGTTGCGGTGATGGTGTATTAAAATACGACAATCGTCTGGTTTCATAAGTAACATATCGAAGTCGTATTCACAAATAGTATTTTGAGGTTTCCCTAAGATATTGGTTATAAACATCTTATTGAAGGCAATACTAACTAGACGACATGTTGGTTTCCTGGTAGTTACCACCCGCCTGTCTCCTGACTTTTCCAAAGAAATTTTCGAGACAATCTTGATTGAGACGTCTCGTAAATATAAATAAATTTAATTTCTTCTGATTTTAATTCATCATGAAGTTATATTAAAAAAATTATAGACACTTAAAATCCGTGAATGAAATTCATGCTATTTGTAACGTCTTTCTGCCTATTACTTCTTATTGATTTTGAGTTCCTGAAAAATGTTAGCATTACTTCTAAAAACTCAATTTGATAACTATCGCATCGAAAAGCTCTTTTATATTTATCAGGAGATCGCAGTGTACTTGAGTTTAAGAAATAAAACAAATTATTAATTTTATTTACAAAATCAGCGGTATCTCTTGCGGCAACCTCGATAAGATTTAAATGTACGTAAACCATATTTACACTTTTTTATATTTCATTTGATACGAATTATTCTTTAAAAAAGAAAATTTCGCCGGACAGAGAGAAACTGCACGTACAGAGAGAAACTGCTTTCAGTTTCTCTCTGTACGTGACGAGCCGCCGGTGCTCACACACACATAAGCCTCAAGCTTGTAGTAGTGTACATATCACAGCGCGATTGTATGAAGCTTTGCCTCTGAATGGTACGATTTCTTTACTCATGTGCCGGAAGACAGTTATTGGTCCTCAGGGATGACAACATATTATATGTGGCCTCTTTTGTTTGAAGTTGGCTATGGGTACAACCTGCAGTAGCCATCTACCATCAGGCAAACTGCCAGATCATGTGTCAATAAAACACTAAAAAAAGTATTAAAATAATCATCATCTTCATTACAGCCCTTCACGTGTCCACCAATCAACAACCTTCCCCCAAGGAATATCACAAATACGGTCCTGAGCCGCCTACACCCATCGCCTTGCTGCATATCTTACCAGGTCGTCACTACATCTAGTGAAAGCCGCCCTACACTCCACATATCGGTATGAGGCTTGTATGAGAACCTTTCTTCCCTATTGACTGTCGTTTCCTCGAGCTATATGGCCGGCCCATTGCAACTTAAGCTTAGTGATCCGTTGGCTATGATGCTATGTCGCTGTTTAAGCTTATAGAATACCAATTATTATTTAATTTCATGCAGCAGGTTACCTATCCCCAGAGAGCCGCAAATTTACATTTCCAAATTCAAGGTTATCTTTAACTAACGGTTACAATACGTCCTTTGCACGCGACGCTCCGGACCAACTTGAAATATATTCCACCGACGCGACGTGTGTGATTCATTCAATTCGTACTCACCTCTATCCCTTTGTCTCGAGTGCCGTAGAGATAGCGAACTGCTTTGTGAAATGGAACTTCTACAATAACATCGTGTATGCGTTGTTCTGCTGGCACTGACGTTCTCGTTATACCAACTTCACATGTTTTTGCATAATGATATTAATTATAGGAAAGTAACAGGTGACTAGATATTATAATACAATATTTTCGACAATGTTACCGTTACAGTTACAGCCTATCAAAAGTCCACTGCTGAACATAGATCACCCCCATAGATTGCTTCATATCATAAGGGAATTGCCAAAGTTGTCACTTTGTTGTGTTGGCAGGGGGTTGCTAAGGTCAGTTTTTTTTAATTGTTATTAGGCAGACGCTGCTGCTCATCTCCTGGTTTGTTTCCATCTGTCGCCTCTCACGACACCCACGGGACGATATGGGTAGTGGATATTCTTACAGCCACTACACGACCCGACAGCTGATCGCTTAATATGAGACACTGATAGAATAACAGCGCTGTGGCTGTGACAACTCTTCTACAGTATTACGCTGCGTTGGATAACTTTTTGTTGCTTCAACCCAATGTATTTGCGTATTGAATAAAACTATGTTTACAGATTACATCGCGTTTAATTTACTTATTTTAATTCCCGACGTTTCGGGTGCTTTACAGCACCCATAGTCACGGGAGGGACTGAGGTTTTGACGTCGCGACTTCATAGATTTGGATGGGATAGGTTGATGATTGTATAGGCGATGGGTTAGCGACTTATATTTTACAATTTCCATCCATTATTTTTTGCCTAAACTTGTTTCGAATAGCTCACTGCTCTATACCCTCCCGTAGATTACCTCATAGGGGGATATTTGCCATAGTTGCCACGCTTGACATACGGATTGGCAATCGCAGTTTTTATTTTCAGTTGTTATTAGGGAGACGCAGTTGTCTAACTTCTGGTTTGTTTCACAATGTCGCACTCTGCCTACCCCCTCAAAGATTACAGTCATGACGTTTTGTATATATATATATATATATATATATATATATGTGTATAGGTAGTCTGTCTGCTAATAGGGGTGTTAGACATCAATCGATCGATTGTCGATCGATGGCACCGATCGATGGTAGAATGGATTAGACTTCTTGATTATTCGAATATATTTTGAAAGATACTGATGATGAGTCCACAACCACATCGATTAATTGTCGGTTGACGTCGATCGATAATTGAACAAATTTTGTCGTCAGTATCCCTCTATCAGCTAAAGCTACCAGACCAATCGATCGATTGGTGTTGTAACACCCTAAAATAAACACAGAGATGAAAGCGCGGTAATAAAAACGTGGTAAAAAAACTGTTATAAATAAAATAGTGTTATTTATGTACGGTCTATGATTTGAAATAAAAAAAAAAGATTTATGCATAAAAATAAATATGAAATGTATTTAAAAACGAACTTTCACAGGCATTGTTAGAGCCATCATCAGATCTCCTTGGTAACACATTATTGAAGGTATGTCAGTATGCCAAATTTCAGCTAAAACGGACATCAAGGAAGTACTTCGAAATTTGAAAGTTTTAAATGCAAAATCCTGCGATTTGTTGAGATAAATTGAAGCAACTTTTAAAAAGGGAAATACAGTTTTGTGAATTCAAATATGCATAATGGAAGTGCAAGCCGAGTCGCATCGCATGCCACCGTACTAAGTGAAACATTATTTTAATTTTGCAGCAACTTTCATCTAAAAGCTACAAATTTCGTTTTATTTTATCAAAAGATGTAGGAATTTTTCGTAGCTTTTATTATGCTGTAATCATAGTTTCTTTATCAGCCTGTATAAGTCTACATCTAGGCATTCAAATTCAAATTTATATTTTTCACATTTCATATATGTGACGCTCTGCAAGGGCATAGCGATCAGAGTCAAATCAGAGTAGAATATGTAGCGTTTAAACATTTTTATAATTATATGTAATTCTTCTGCATGTATGTTTGTCACTGAACTCGTTTTAATCGGCCTAACCGATTTTGAGGATTTTTGTGTCTGTTTGAGTGATTGAACCCGGTAGGTGGAGCTGTTGTCGAGATCCAGAAATCACCCGTGTAAGTCGGGGCGGATCGCTAGTTATTTATAAAATATCATAAACATGACAGATTGAAATCATGGCCTCTCCCGTTATATAATAGGGAAGATTGTATGGCAGGAGATATAATATATCTTAACATCTTGACAGATAACATAAGGTGAAATGCGAGGAAAAAAATTCGCAAGAGATCGTAAAAGTATGCGACAAAGCGGACAATATTTTATATCAAATTACCTTGTTTTCCCGCCAATCGTATTTCAAAGGATGTTCATTTTCAAAATTATTAGAAGCTGGTTATTTAAATGTTACAGACAGAGACTTTAATTTTATTTTCTTGCTAGCATAAACGCGCAGCTCAGAAAGAGAGAACGCTTATGCCAAGCCGTGGGAGATATTTTAATATAGAATTGAAGTGTCAAACGAACTAACTATCCACCTGATGGTAAGTGGCTACTGCGGCCTGGTGAGAGCTGTAACCAACTCCAAACATAAAAGTCTAAATAGGCGTTGTCACTTTTGAGGATTTAGATGTAATACTTTACAACCTGTTATTATACTGACCCTTTATACCTTCAGACCGGAACACAACAGTGCAGGTACCTCTGCTTGGCGGTAGAAATAGTCGAGAAAGTGGGAAGTCCTACTCATGTGGTTTTCCAGTCAAAAATAGATCATCACACCTTTCCAGACTTTTTTTATGGGATAAGGGTTGACAAACGAGCATACACTCCACCTGATGGTGCGGCCCATAGACATCTACATCTATCCTCGATTACGAATCAAAATTCAGATGCGTTGTCACCCGTGAGGACTCAGATGGAATACCTCGTTTCCAGTAAAAAGGGTTTCCGGTTCCCAATACTCACCATACAGCAGCGTTAAGCTGCTATTTTACGCTGGTGTTCTGTGAGAGCGTCGTCCTTCCCCGGTCTAGCTGACTCATTCGTATGGATATCAGGTTTCCGTCGATGCCCCTCTCGGCTCTTCGGACCATTGTCTGATCCGGAGTGTGATGCCAATCACGCCTCGCGGTTGCGTTCTGCAGGTTGCCGCCGTGTTTGGCATTACAGGTCGACGGATTGAGACGGAATGCGGTCTTTCTTTGCATCCTACCCATGGAGGCGGGTTTGCTTCTCGCCGGATGATCCCAGCGCTATTGCTGACTCTGTCACTGATGTGGTGCTACAGGGAATGGAACTATTTATTCCATCATCTGTGGTACCCATCGGAGGCAGATCTCAGCCTTGGTTTGGTCGCTCCTGTAAGACTGCATGACGCGGTAAGCAGGAGTGCTATCAGGCCTGGGCTGTGGCTTCGGCGGCTCGGGATGTAAACACCAGCATGCTTAAAAAGAAGTATAACTCCTCCAGGTCCTTCAAACGAGTTATTGCCAAGGCAAAGTCAGAGCACATAGGCAGAATTGCGAGAAACTAGTTCGCCTTCCTTCGGGAACCCGTGCATTCTGGTCTCTCGCCAAGGCTGTCCAAGGAATTTCTGTAAGCCATCACTACTCTCTCAGGAGGACGACTCACTGGCCCACGCCGCAAAAGAAAGCCGACCTTTAGGCTCCCTTTTGCGTCCAACTCGACTCTTGATGACGGGGAACACACCGCCGACCATCCCGGTGTGAGTGCTCCATGCCGGATGTGCGGTTTTCACAGCGCTCAGTTTGCAAAGCACCCTCTCCCTGGACATCTACAAGTCGAGGGCCTGACGGAATCCCCAATTGTGCTGAGGACGTGTGCTCCGAGTTGGCACCGGTTCTAACGCGTCTTTCCGGTACCCTACCCTTAGGCGTAGTCCCGAAATCATGGAAGACAGCTTTTGTCCAACGGATCCCTAAAAGGCGACCGCTCAGACCCGTCCAACTACAGGCCTATCGCCATCACCCCATTTTTCTCCAAAATAATGGAGTCCGTTATAAACTGCCAGCTCATGCGGTACCTTGAGGATCACCAGCTGATTAGTGACCGCCAATACGGTTTTCGTCGGGGTCGATCAGCTGGTGATCTTCTGGTCTACCTGACTCATAGATGGGCGGAGCAGTAGAGTCCAGGGGAGGCATTGGCCGTTAGTTTGGACATTCGAAGGCTTTCGATCGGGTTTGGCACAAAGCGCTTCTTTCGAAGCTCCTTCCTATGGGCTTCCCGAGAATTGTGCAATTGGATCACCAGCTTTCTTGCAGATCGGAGCATCAAGGTCGTTGTAGACTACAAGCCTATTAACGCTGGTGTTCCACAAGGCTGCGTGCTATCACCAACGCTGTTTCTTCTGCATATCAATGATATGTTGCAAACCGGTAGCATTCATTGCTATGCGGATGACAGCACTGGTGATGCTCTATACACCGGCCGTGCCAATATTTCTCGGGAAAACGTCGCCGAGTACCGGAACAAACTTGTGTCTGAAGTCGAGTCTTTGCTGAACAAAGTCTCGGATTGGGGGCGACTAAATCTAGTCCAGTTTAATCCTCAGAAGACACAAGTTTGCGCGTTTACCGCTAAAAAGAACCCTTTGTCGTGTCTCCTCAGTTTCAAGCACTCTTGTTGCCTCAGCCAGTATCGGAATCCTCGGCGTCGACATATCGAGTGACGTAGTTTCGTGGTCACTAAGAGAAGGCCAAATTGGCCTCTAAAAGCTTGGCGTGCTCAGCAGAGCGACAGTATTTCATGCCAGCACAACGCCTGCAACTTTACAAGGCGCAGGTTCGGCCTCACATGGAATACTGTTCCCATCTCGGCTGGGGCTCCCAGTGCCAGCTCCTTCCACTTGACCGCATCCAGCGCAGAGCGGCTCGAATCGTCGACGACCGAGTCCTTTCCGATCGGCTCGATTCATTGGCGCTGCGAAGAGATGTTGCATTCTTTGTTTTTTCGCATTTACCACGGGAGTGCTCTGAAGAATTGTTCGGATTAATCCCAGCCGCCAAATTTCACGAACGCACATCGCGGCAGAACTCCCGATACCATCCACATCATCTGGATGATTGGCGGTCCACCACTGTGCGATTTAGAAGATGTTTTCTTCCTCGCACAACTTCCTTGTGGAATAGATTACCACCAGCGATTTTTCCGGACCGATACGACTTAGGGACCTTCAAGAAAAGAGCCTACTCCTTTTTAAAAGGCCGGCAACGCATCTGCAATTCCTCTGGTTCCCCTGGTGTTCAGTTGTTCATGGGCGGCGGTAGTCACTTACCATCAGGTGAGCCGCATGCTCGTTTGCCCCCTCTCCTATAAAAAAAAAAAATGATTCACTTAAAATGTACGTAACGCACCGTCTTTCTTTTTTTGTTGCGCTTAGGTACATACATACAGTTTCAGAATGAAAAATAGTGTTCTGTTCAAATATTCATATAGCGAATGTAGACCGAGTCGTATCGCATGGCCGTGTCGCGAATGAAAAATGATTTCAATTCTCTAAAACCATAGTCTCTTTTAGTGAATGTGGAATTAATTTACAGTTTTATATTCAATGGTTGGCAACATGGCTGTGACAAAAAGTTTCGCTTGCAAATATATTCTACTTGAAGAGATAAATAAAACTTATAAATATGGACTATTTTAAGTCCCATAGCTCAACGGATTGGTGTCAGTAAGCTGAAGTGGCAACGGGCCGGCTACATAGCTCTAAAAACCAACAACTAATAGAAAAGAAAGGTTTCTGAGTAGCAGCATCGTACCGGTAGTCATGACCTGGTGAGAGATGCACGAAGTTGATGGATGCAGGTAGCTCGGGACCGTGCTTTGTGGCATTAATTAGGGGAGGCCTAGGTTCAGCAGTGGACTTGTGAAGGGTTATAATGATGATAATAGTGATAAACTCTGCCACACAATTGATTGACTTAAGCTTCTTCTGTAGTAGGTAGTATCACTAGATATTAACACCTTATAATTTTATACATACATTCACACATAAACTCTTAAGCCTGTCACCCAGACGGGTAGAGACTACAGACTTTCTCTCGCTTCTTTCACAATTTAAATGTGATAAAATAATGTTTTACTACTAATCACAATACATCAGGTGATGGGGCTTCTTTTTATCAATGACACCTAGGCTAATTTTGCAGCAAAGCATTATTGTGTACCAGTTTGAAGAGAAAAATCACAGATGTTGATCTCGTTTCCTAATACTGTTTATTACAGACAGAGTATTTTTGTCTCTTTATTTATTTAGAGGCTGGTATCCCGAAAGGATATGTCAGCCCCATCATACCCTAATCTTGACACACAGTTGAAAAGAAGAAACACTTTTATCTTTTTCTTGATTTTTTTTGATAAATACATGTTTCTTCCACACTAGAAATTTCTTCTGTATGGTCATGGTCAAGTACCGGAACAATTAATTGTAGGCCTTAAGAATTCTTACTCAGGGAGTTGAACACGCGACTCGTGCCGTCAAACGCTTATCAATTGCACTATTAAACCTTTTTCTACCGACTTCAAAAAGGAGGAGGTACTCAATTCGACTGTATGTTTTTTATATGTGTTAGTTACCTCATAACTTTTTTCTGGGTGAACAGATTTCGATGATTCTTACTTTATTTTAAAGCTGGTGCTTTCCATGTGGTCTTATATAAATTTGATCAAGGTTTGACCAATAGTTTTTGAGTTATTCTTAATAATTTATATTGAAGTCGGTTGTACAAAATTTTTAATTTTAAATTATGTATTAAAAGTAAGGGTAACAAATGAGCACACAGTCCACCTGATGGTACGTAGATGCTGTGGCCCATAGACATCTACAACCTACATCCATCCTCGGTGAAGAATGAAGACGAACATAAGTTGTTACTCCTGAGAACAATGATGGATTATGGTTTTCAGTAAAAGAGTCTAGACTCGCCATACGAAACGATATTATTGTTTCACGCTTGTATTCTGTGAAGGCGTCGATCTTCTCTGGTCAAGAACACCCTGTCGTGCTACAATTGTATAGCGGCTGTAACGTGGCTCTATCATTCCTTTTTTACAGAATAAGGGTGACAAACAAGTACACAGTTCACCTCATGGTACCTAAGCGGATGCTGGGGTCCATAGAAACCTACATCTACCCATGATTAATAGTCAAAACCAAGATGCGCTTTCATTCCTGAGGCTTAAGATAAGAATGCCTTGTTACATAAAAAAGGTCTCCGGTTCTCTACACTCTTAAAATCAATAAAGTCACCCGGACAATTAAAATACCCGCGTTAGGAGTAGAATAACCCACGTAGCCCAACGGATCAATAAGGTAACAGCAAAGGGCTAGCCATTTAGATGAAAGAACCGACCAACGGAGAAAAAAGGTTCCCGAGGGGACGCCTCGTACAGGTAAGCAAGCTGGAAGTGTAATACGTTCCTCCATTAGATGAATGAAAATAGAATAAGCATTTATATTAAATTTTATTTATTTAAATATATATTTAATTTAATTACTACTAAGCCATGGGCCTTGATTTTCGAATTAAGCTCATGATTTTCGAGCCAGCTAGAGCAAGCATTTTTGTAACAGCATAATTTATTGTTTGTTGAGTCTGCTAGTTTTGTGTTTGCCTTGTCTTTGCACTTTTTCCTAGCTTACCTCAGAACTTATGAGCGCTGCTATATGTGAAGAGAAATGAATTAGAAGCTCTCTGTTCTGGAGCGCATATTTTCCTTCTACTTGATGATTTACCATCTAGGACTTCATCACCACTTACCACCAGGTAGGGTTATGGTCAAGCACTGGCTTATAATAAGTAAAAAAAAGAAATGAGTGGAGGCATGTACCCAGCAGTGGGCCGTGTGGTAGAATGTGGCCGTCAAAAGTAAAGTAACAGCTTACTCTACTACTAACAAACAAACTCCCAAGCCTGTTACATAGAGGCTTCCATTAGGCATGATCCGGACACACCTCTTTCGCTTCTTTTTTTATTTAGTTTAATAAACGTTACCTCCACACTAGGATTTTCTCCTGTATCGTGGGGGCAGTTTACATACATAAATTTCACAAAGACAAACATCCTGTTCCATCCACCATAATTCCGTGCGGGATTCGAACCCGCCGTCCTTATCCCTGCAACTTATTGCCAAGCCACTGCGCCAAAGAGCCGTTGTTTTAGGGTACATCAATTAAGGCCCATCTTCAATAAATCGCAAATTTGATCTATAAACTTCTATTTCGGCCGTCCCTTGATGACTCTGCCGCTCACTACTGCAACATTAAATTGCTTTGTCTCTCTTACCCAAGTTAAAGGTTTCGTAAGTTAGGGTAGGACCACGATCTGACAGAATTCCAGCGTAAAATAGCAGCTCAATGCTGCTGTGTTTGTATAGTGAGTTTAGTGAACCGGAGACCTTTTTTACTGCAAACGAGTCATTTTATCGTAGTTCTTATAACACATCTGCATTTTGATATTAGATGTAGGTTTCATTGGGCCACAGCATCCAATTACCATCAGGTGGACTGTGTGCTCGTTTTCGTTACAGCCTATAAAAGTCCACTGAGGAACATAGGACTCACCCATAGATTGCCTCATTGGGAGAATTTTGTAACTATTGGCACGCTTGGCAGGCGGGTTGATATCAATTAATAAAATTGATTTTATTAGCACCAGCCTTTAATCGTCATCATCGTATTCATCGTTTCTCATCTCGACTAAGCACTCTAATAGGGGACTATAAGAAATATGAGATAGATCTCATGACTTGCCAATATGAATGAATATACGGGTTGGTTATACAACCATCTCTTTTAGGCTAGATGGAATTGTAGATCTAACCTACAAAAGATAGTAATGGTGCTAAATGTCATTCTTACTTAATTAATAGGATTAATATAATGTTAAAATGGAACTTGAATAAAAAAAATATAAATTAAAGTGTTCGTTAAGCCAACTCAGCATGATATTTACCTACAGAAGGCGTCAGGAGCATTAAAACTTTTTCTTCTGAAATATTAAGGTCATGCTGCATCATCATGACCCGGAGGCTCAATATTTATGGCTAGCGACCCGACCCCGCTTCACGTGGATAGGATCTATTAATGTGACATTATTTAGATTAAAGATAGTCAAAGACCAGTCATTTTATCAACTTTTCGTTAAAAAAAATCTTTAAGTTTTTCCTGGTGTTGCTCTCTATCTGTTCGTAAATTTTCATCACGATCGGTTCAGCCATTCCAAAGATTAGCCCGGGCAGAGATATAGACAAAAAATTTAAAAATGGTTGTTTATGTTTTTTTTTATAGGATATGGGTGACAAACGAGCACACAGTCCACCTGATGGTAAGTGGTTACTGTAGCTCATAGACATCTATATCTATCCTCAATTACGAATTTAAATGCAGATGCGTTGTCACCCGTGAGGACTAAGATGGAATGCCTCGTTTCCAGTAAAAAGGGTCTCCGGTTCTCTACACTCACCATACGAAACACAGCAGTGTTGAGCTGCTATTTTACGCTGATATTCTGTGAGAACGTGGTCCTTCCCCGGTCGAGCCGGCCCATTCGTGCTACAACTATACCACTTACACAGCTGTAGCATGGCTCTACTACGTAAAATGTCTAAATCGTAAATGTCTTAATGGCATGCAAATAACCCCTTGGCTAGATAGAAGTCAGCTATTTCAATGTTACAGACAAACACTTCAATTTTATTTATATATTATAGATGAGCTACAGAGATAACTTGGTAATGCTTTTTCAATTTAACTTAATTCAAATCTTACTAAACGTAGCAATAAAACACAATGGACAATGTACAATCGAATATTAATAGGAAGGCAAAACTTTTGGTAGTTTGCCAAATTGTTTCGTTTCTTTTCATCAGATTTCAGTCATGCCATATTTGTGTCAGCGCTAAAATCGTAAACACGTGAACTGTTGGAATGTTTGCCAAATATATTATTCTACGCATATTAAGGAACTGTTGTTTAACGACCGTGTGACTTAACAGCCAGCGAATCTGGTTATTTACTTTGCGGGACGCAGGCGCAGCCAATAGTTATGTATGTATGTATTTATATAATCGAACTGCAGGTAAGTTAGGATAAGTGTGTGGCCCTGTTATAGCCGGACATTTATGGCACTATTATAATATTCTCTAAGAAGTTGATAGATTTCGAATTATTCTAAAGTTAACGTGATAGAATCTGTAAAAATTAGTTTCATTAAATTTATTCTAAAGTTGTTCACCATGGTCGGCCAGAAGTACAACATCATCATCTTATTCTCTACCATTAAACTTTTCTTCATCAGCATCATTATCACCTTCATCATCTTCCCCTTAATCCTTGACTCAAATTTCAGTTAAATCCCTTAATTGTTGTGTTCACTTACTCGTATTTAGTGGATAGTGTATACGATGCACGTAATACCCATTACAGAGAACCCTCTAGACCGACTGGTAATTCGTTTGATATAGATAGTGCGGTGACTATAATATATCCTGTTACTGTTTCTCTTCTTTTAAAATCTGTCGAACATCAGCGAGACACAAACATTTATTCCGAGTGCAGGTACGCGGCACAAAAACTTGTTAACAGTCCAAATCGTCGGAGAGTAGAAACAAACGCTCTGTAGTTTGTTCACCTTTCTATTGCGTTCAATATTTGCTTTTGGCTCTGAAAAATACGGACGTTATTTATGCATACATTTCGTTACAAACAATGGCTTCAAACGTGAGCGCGTACCGTGACGTAGTTAACGTGTGTACCGCTTCCCGCGGTGGAATTTACGTGACGAGTCATACGTTTCTAGGATTTCACAAACACTGTTCGGATATGTTTGTGGATTTGCTGTTGTCTTTTTTAACTGTATTTTAAATCCTTCCTACTAGTTTATCATTAAATAAAGATTTTCTGCCATTAATGATTATTTCCTTTCGATTGAAACTTTTTGAAATTTTTTTACGTGGTAGAGCCATGCTGCAGCTATATTAGTAGTATAGTTGTAGCACGAATGGGTCGGCTCGACCGGGAAGGACCACGCTCTCACAGAATACCAGCGTAAAATGGCAGCTTGACACTGCTGTATTTCGTATGGTGAGTGTAGAGAACCGGAGTCCCATTTTACTGGAAAAGAGACATTCCATCTTAGTCCTCACGGGTGACGACGCATCTGCATTTTGATTCTTTATTGAGGATAAATGTAGATGTCTATGGGTCACAGCAACCACTTACCATCGGGTGGACTGTGTGCTCGTTTGTCACCCTATCCTATAAAAAAAGTATCGTGTAGTATAATTTACACCTTGAACGTGAAGCGGAGAGGTTGGATTTTACTGTCGACTTGTTAAGTTCACACTATCCACTCTCATAAAATCTGGTTCATTATTTTCAAACTGCACTAATACGCGAAGATATTACATTAATATTAAAATAAAACACAATTTTTTTTTTATGTATAGAAGAGGGTGACAAAAGAGCACACATTCACCCGATGGTAAGTGGATGCTGAAGTCCATAGACATCTACATTTGTCTTCGATTAAACATCAAAATGCAGATCCGTTGTCACTCCTGAGGACTAAGATGTAATGCCTCATATCCAGTAAAAAGGATCTCCAGTTCTCTACACTCACCATACGAAACACAGCAGCATTAAGCTGCTATTTTACGCTGGTATTCTCTGAGAGCGTGGTTCTACCCTGGTTAAGCGTGGGTCTACCATGTATAAATAATATTTTTGCCAATGAAATTTTTTTATCGTCGCCACCCGTTAGTCTGTGGTAAAAAAGTATGTTACAAAATATCTCGAAAACGACTTAACGAAATGACTTACATCTTCAGAATCATATAAAGTCGTCCTTTTTCTAAAATCGCTACTGTTCTCCTTCTCGTTTTTATGAATTTTAATAAAACCACTGTTGCTAAAACCGGAATTACACATGTAATATATATATATATATATATATATATATACATAAGAGAATATGTTTACTGTTTCAAAACCTCGTCTACACAAGGTGCACCTGCTAACTGAAAGATGATGATGACAATAGGGTATTACACCCATTTTCAAAAAGTGTTTTAAATGAATCCTAGAGTGATAATGAACCACTTTAATTTATAAATAATTTTTTTAAAACCGAATAGTGCCATAAAAATTACTTTTAATCTATCGTTTTAAATTTTCGCGTGAAAACGATAGCCGCCATGCTGTTCAACTCGTGACGTCACTGTCCTAGAATTTTGCCTATTTTGCAAAGGAATAAGATACTTTTAAATATTTAATAATGAGTTATCATCTATATCATTGTTGAGTTGTGCCTGAATGCAAAAATATGAGCATATGAACGCCAGGGAAGTTATGGGATCAAGTGCCAACTGATTTAAATATGAGAAATACTTGGTTAAAACTGGCAAGAAGAGACCCGCAGGCATTGTCTACAAAATCTAAACTATACTTCTTTGAAAATCACTTTGATGTAAGTATGACTTATATTTAACTATCGTTTATACAAAACAAAACATCATGACTTGATAGGTGCATGACCTATTGCAAGTCAAATTTTGTATTAGATTAGGTTTTTTTGTTTCGCCCTTTGTGGGCCATTTTGACAGCCCTTGCAAGTGCAGTGCAGTGTTTTACTTAATTCGTGTTTTCTTTTATTATATGGGAATAATGATATGGTTTGTAAAAATAATATAACAAAAAGTTTTTCTCACCTAAGCTTATATTATAATATCTATAACATTAGTGCTAAAAGCGAAGTAATAAACACGCTTTTATTTCAAATGTCATAAAGATTATTGCATGTTTTAGCTGGAAAATGACATGGAAAATTACACACAATATAAGATTATGGGTTCTGTTAAACGAATTCGAATTAATAGAATAAAGAATAGTACTTTCTGCTTTTACGAATACGTCTTCCATGATGCCTTTTCAATAAAATTCGGAATAAAACTCAACAATCGTAATGATAACTTGAAAAAATTCGAAATAACACAGCACATTAGCTAGTTCTCTTCACCAGTGACGTCACGCAGGTATCTAATATGGCGGACAGCGTTTTGCATATTTGAGGCACATTTAAAAAAAATATTCTTAAAATTGAAATATAAAATTTATATTGCATTTTTATAAATAGAAATCAATATTTCTCGTTTAATTTTTAGAAAATCTATCATAAATATATTTTTTTTACATGGTTGTAAAATACCCTATTGAGGCTTTGAGATTGGAAAACTAGGATTAGAAATAAAAAAGTCAGTCCTGTACTCAAAAGCCCCAGTATGGTTATTATGGGTAACTATAACACTTTTAAAATTTAAATTTAAAAAAAAATACTTACCATAATTGATAATTGCCTACCAACTCGAGCATTCTTTGAAAGACCTACATATGTCCAGCTGTGGAGTCAAATAAGCATGAAGAAAGAACATAAGCAAAGCAAAATCTTTTATTTAGCAATTTAAAATAAAACTGTGAAAGTTAATATTATTTCATTTTGAATATATAATAAAATAAACGTTTAATTGAAAAGCATTTTTGCAAAAGTCGAAGTGGACTAATTAAAAAGTGAACGATAAATGATGCAGCGACCTCCAAGCTTCAAATGAAGCGACACTCCAGCTTTTACGAGAGGAAATTAAGCTGCATTTTTCAGTGTTTCACCAAGTGTACAGTACAGTAATTAAATGTACACAAAAAATTTATAGTAAATATTAACTTTATTTTCCCATGTTGTGGTAGTATATGAGAATCCATCACTCCATGGTTCTTCGTCCCGGGGTCCCATGCCGGAAATATCTAACTGCTAATGGAATACAAATTATGGCTTTATGTAATCGTCCAATTCACGCCACATGTAAAATATCAAAATTGGCAACAGAGAGCAGATCACCTAAGAAGAGTTGAATAACACAGTAGGAGTTCTTTTACCCATTTTAAGCGATCGGGAATCGGACCCTCAAAGAGGAGTGTAAAATTTGCTTAATATCTTTGTGATAAAATATAATCAACACTATCCAACGTCCGTTATACTAATTTAGAGCCAATAATACGGCAAATTCTTCGCAAAAGGTTGGCAACGAACTTGTAACTAGGTATGGCGGACGTTCATGGGTTCATTTATCATCAGGTGAGGCACATTTGTCCCTCTTCCATGATTCCAAAATGTATAGTATATAGTATGGTATCCGACGTTTAACACCTTTGTACATGCGCATCGCCTGGAATATACGAGTTGGTTTACCGCCATCTTTTTAAGGCTAGATCGTTATAGCATTTTCCATAGTCACTTTGTAATATACTAGAATGAAATAGCGTGATAATTTATCTTAGGCCACGTTTCCACCTGTAAGAAAACTTCTGCAAGAAGTGTCCGACAGTCTGTCAGACAGTAGCTTGCAGATGTAAACTACGTAGCAAGCGCACTCGCGACAGTTTGTCAAATGTTTACTGCAAGCAGTTGCGAGTGGTATTTACACACGTGAGCTATAGATGTCGCGAATTCATAAAGAGAATTTATATTTGTATAGATCATCTTGGCCACTTCCACTCTTCTTGATCTTTGATTTTTTTAATTCATTCTGCCAGTGATTTCTTAAATTATGCAATTTTTGAGACACTTTATTATCAGTTGTAGAGAACTCTTGTGCGATGTTATTAAGTATAGAGTTTTTTAATTCTATTTTTATAATCAACATGCCGGTTATCCCATAAACAAGGGTTGCACTCATAAAACCCTATTAATTTAATAGTATCTTCCTGAGACCATTCACGTGTTTGTCGTTGACTTATTTTTATTTAACGAGAACTAAACCAACCAGCCGCTTGTGGGAGATATGCGAGTAAGCAGCGAGATCTGTCGCGAGTCGATGTGAACATGTTTAGACTTGCAATTAATTGCACTCGCAACTACTTGCAGGAAACGTTTGACAAACTGTCGCGAGTGCGCTTGCTACGTAGTTTACATCTGCAAGCTACTGTCTGACAGACTGTCGGACAATTCTTGCAGAAGTTTTCTTGTAGGTGGAAACGCGGCCTTACACTACCACGTCATGACAAAAAAATGCATGAATAGTAAAATCTAATTTTAACTTTTTTTAAAGACATAATATTTGACCTTTTTTAAGGGGACTAAATAATAACACAACGTAACTACTAGAAAACCAAAACAACGTATTTTTATTTTCCTTTTAGAATGTGGGTGAAAAACGAGCACATATCCAACTGATGGTAAGTGGATGCTGTGTCCTACTGACACCTAATCTATTCTCGATTAAGAATCAAAAATGCGTTGTCACCCCTGAGAACTAAGACCCCTGAGATCAAGGGCCTCATTACCAGTTAAAAGTGTCTCCGGTTTTCTACACTCACTATAAGACACAGCAGCATTAATCTGTTCTTTTACGCTGGTACTCTGTGAGAGCATGGTCCTCCGCTAGATGACCCGACATGTATAAAATTTCATTGTGGTATAAAATTTCATCGTATATTTTCATCCGAGGTATAGTACTATTCAATAACATAGGATCACTTAAGTCGGTCTAGAATCTGCGCGATAGCGCGTAACATACATATACAAAATGTAGTTTTTTTTTATAGAATAAGGGTAACAAATGATGTTTGATAAATTCTGAAGTTTTATTGCAAAAAAGGCAAAAATGCGACTCAAGCTGGAAAATTTTTTGTGACTTAATGCAGTGTCAGTAAGAGTAGCACAAAGTTGTTTCAAGCGTTTTCAGTCCGGGAATTTTGATATCGAAGATGCAACTCGCTCTGGTCGCCCTCATACGGATACAGTCGATGTAATTTTTGAAAAAGTGGAGCAAGATCGGCATATTTGTAGTTTTACAACATAGCCGAGGAATTGAGGATTGACCACAAAACAGTTTTGATCCATTTTAAAAAGTGGCTATACAAAAAAAGCTCGATATTTGTGTACCACACGAGCTCACTGAAAGAAACCTAATGAATCGTGTACTCATTTGCGATTCTATATTGAAACGTAATGTAACCGAACCATTTTAGAAAAGATTGATCACTGGTGATGAAAAGTGAATCACCTACGACAAGAACGTGCGAAAATATTATGGTCAAAGGGTAGTCAAGCTCCAGAGACTGTAGCAAAACCCAGATTAACACGCAATAAGGTGATGCTGTATGTATGGTGGGATTGAAAGCCCATCGTTTATTATGAGTTTTACCGCCAGGCAAAACCATCTATTCGGATCTCTACTGCCAACAACTAATGGGACTCAAGCAAGAAATTGAGAAAAAACAAGAAAGTGGTCTTTCATCATGATAACGCCAGACCACACATATCTTTGGCCTCAGAAAAATTGAGAGAGCTTAGTTATGTATAATTATTTGGATAGTGTTAGGTTAACATCAAGAGGACTGTCAAAACTACGTGTCGTATTTTTGATCAAAAATCCCAAGATTTCTACAGCAACGTGATTATGTCACTACCTACAAGATAGCAACAAATTATCGAACAAAATGGCATATATATATATACGAGTATTATAATTAAATGTAATTAAACTTTGAAAAAAAAATGTTTCAGAACGAACATATACTATCTTGAAGTCTTGAAGTCCAAGCATAATACTTCGTAGATCCAGATGAGCAGTACCACATGGGCAGTAGCGTCTTCCCAATAACATCTAAAAAATGACATACTTCTACAGCGTGGCAACTATGGCAAATTTCCCCCTGTAAGGCAGTCTGTGGGGTGGGTGGTCTACGTTCAGCCGTGGACTATTGATAGGCTATAACGATAATAGTCATATTTTGTCACGACTAAGGCTTGTGCCATGTGGTAATCTTCTTGGTTGGCTTTCAGATGATTTGATGACTTGCTGTCTTCAACAAGGCTATGGATTCTAATTCGGTAAGGCTTTATCGTCCGCTTTGTTTCGAATTTCAAAGTTTCAACTACTCGTACATCAATTTTTATTTTTATTCGGACGGGTTTTTACCCGACCTTCAAAAAGAGTAGGTTCTCAATTCTATTGTATATTTATTTGAATGTACGTATTGTGAGTTTGATGATTCTTTGTTTATTAAAAGATACAATAAAATTTACTTTAAGGTTGGTAAAATAGGGGATGAAGTTATTAATATAACTATTTAGATAAAATTGAAATTGTGATATTCCTTAGTTAAATAGGGTAAAAATGGTACAGATGAATTTTAATAAAATGTAAAAGCTGACTTCAAACAACTATAAAAATAATTAATTAGCTTAACTACACATTCTGAAGTCGGCGTTAGATATCATTTTTTTTAACATTCACATAAAAATTGCTTAATGAATTTCTATTAAATTACTTTCTTAAAAGAATTCATTTTGTACCTGGAACTTTGCATCATGCTGCGCCATGTCATGTATGACGTACGTCAGTCAAACATGGTGTCATTTCAAGGGCAGTCTTTATTTTATTCACAACTAGCGACCCGACCCGGCTTCGCTTGGTTACAATCTATTATTATTCTAGTACTCATTGCGGCGTTATTTAAATTAAAGATAATCAATGAACACTTATTTTATCATTTTTTTAATTAAAAAAATCCAAATATTTCGAACCAAACATTGCCTAGATCACTTCTAGACTTTGTATACTGAACAAGAAAAGTTCCTCGTAGAACGGAAGTAGTTCTCAGAAATGAGGTCGGTGGAAATTTATTTATATTTGAAACAATGTTAGAAATTAATTATGCTTAAAAAGTAATTAATAATTGGAGATTTTCGTTTCATTTGGTGGCATATCATAATTTAGGGACTAACCTATGAGATAATTTTGTGTAATTTTGTTAAACAAGTGGTAGTACTCAGCCGCCATCTCTTATGAAATTAAAATAGCGCCATGTCTTTTTTTTAATTTGATAGCCTCACGAATCATCTTTGGTTGAAAAAATCAATGTTTTTTTCAACGATTTGTGGTCTATCAAATCTGATGTAAGGGCGGAATCAGCACATAATAATATGATCACAAACTGTAGACTTCCCGGGGCGTTGTTTTTTGACGTCAGCTATATGTTCTTTTACTTGGATTTTTACAGATTTTAAAATTAATGTCATTATGCGATCCTTATTTAATCAACCATTATTTATTGACATTATGAAGAAAAATAACATCCTTTGAAATAGAACAATAGTTATAACGGTATTTTCAACGAACGTGTAGTAGTAGTGTAAGAATATTCACTAACCCATATGGTTGTAGCAAGCGACCTCAGAGGAAAACTGAAACAGGAGATGGGCAACAGCGAATTCCTAATAACAATTAGAATTTATAAAACTGCGCTTGCAACATATTTATATATTAATGAGACAATCTATGGGACGGTATTCAACAGTGGAATTTGAATGAATGAATAATTCAAATATAAGTGAAACAAGTACATGTGTCAAACCAAATCATAAATGAATATTAAGTTTCACCAAATGTCAACAATCTCAAGTGTAAATTATTTAAACAGTTGTTTCGTGTCTGGATGTTTGTCCATACACAATTTATGAATGTAGAACGCCTTCACATACCGGATAAATATTTAATATAGGATACCGTTTTATTTAATAAAATAAGTAAAATAAATACGCTATTAATGAGGTACATAGTACATGCCGACGTGATTACTGAAGCGAGAAAATTTCAAAAGTCACTTCCGACTGGTTTATTTATAGCAAATTTCGTTGGCTTGAGTACTCAGCATAAATACAGGAGAGTGGTTACACAGCAATTACTTACCCTTAGCATTTTTACTTTTCGGCAGAAAATGTATACAGAAAATAAAAGTGGAAAAATTTAAAAAGCAGCCAAAGAAAACATTTCTTTGAAAGAGTTATATGTGAGTTCATTCACGACATACGTGGTAGAGCCATGCTGCAGCTATATTATGGTTGTAGCACGAATGGGTCAGCGCGACCGGGAAAGGACCACGCTCTTATAGAATACCAGCGTAAAATAGCAGCTTAATGCTGTTGTGTTTCGTGTAGAAAACCGGAAACCCTTATTACTGGAAACGAGGCATTCCATCTTAGTCCTCGCATCAGTATTTTGATTCTTAATCAAGAATATATGTAAATGTCTATGGGCTTCAGCATCTACTTTCCATCAGGTAGACTGTGTGCTCGTTTCTTACCCTTATTGATAAAAAAGTGATAAACGAACTTACAGTCCACTTGATGATAATAGAGATAATCTCCAGTTGTTGTTACCAGCTTAACTCATGCGTAGGTCAGCTTTCACCGGTCGCTCTAGCGATATTTGGGTAGAAGAGTTATCTTCCGTCCATTCTACATGTTAAAACCACCAGAGTCAGAGTACGTTTAGTTCTTCAATGATGTTAACCTCGGTCATACAATCTTCAGATATTAGTTTTTCCTGACCCTTTAGCTACAATCTTACTCGATTTAAATTAATGAGCAACTGATTTCTATGCAAATTATACCCGCGTTGAAGAACTAAGTAACTTTTCAACTTTAACTTTCATTCAAGTGCTCCTTATTGAAATAATACTGCATTTAGTTTCCAAGTTTCCCCCTTAATAGTCCGGGCTCAGGTAGACGATACCGTGATAATATTGCGGAACATTGTTATAAAAACTTCCGAGGCTCTTTACCGCGGCAACTTGTAGCGAACGAAGTTTCGTAAATTCCACTGAATCGAATTGATTGTTGCGGGACTGTGAAGTTTTAGATGCGGCAATCAAAATTTATTTCATTATTATCAATTTAAAACTTGAAATAAATGAAATATTATAAAAGAAGTGTTCAGAAGCGGTAGAAGTGAAATCTTTATAAAAGGAGAATCAGATAATAGGAAACCCTGTATACTGTATCTATCACGTTCTCTTGCAGGCTAAGCCCTATAGATGTATACCAGGGTGGTCTGTAAAGTTTCCGACCTTAACGTGAAGATGGCAGCACTCGTCAATAAAAGCTAGTGAATGTAGTTGTACATGTGTGTAATTAAATTAGTACACTCGGGATTTAAAGTTAGTTTATTTTATTTAAAAATTAAAAATAATAAGAAATGTCAGTTTAGTGTGCGTTAGAATTATAGTGCAAAAATACCCACATGGTCAGGTTTATAGAGATGCATGTGCGGTAGAAGGAAGGTGGAGCCTAGGTCTCATTTCAGCCATCGTGTTGGTCTCCTGGATAAATTGCATAACATATATTTATTGTTTGTCCAATCGTAAGCGTGAATATAATAGAATAGAATAGAATATTTTTTATTCAATATAGATTATTACCTACATAATACTTATTGAAAGTCATTTTTTTATTTACCGCTGGTTCGGAAAATACCTCTGCCCTGGGAAGAACCAGCAAGAAACCCAGCTGGACTTTTTTTTTAAACATATATATATCACTTTACAATAATTTTGTTTGCAATTTCAGCCATTTTGGACGCGAAGTTGTTACTTGAAAATCATTTGAGTGAGTCGATCGATGTGAGTGTTTTTGTGAAAATAGAAAAAATTGAGTATCGAGCTGTCATTAAGTTTTTGTTTTTGAAAGGCAATACGCAAATCAAAGATGAGTTGGATTCGGTGTATAGGGACTATGCACCATCATTTACCACAGTGAAATATTGGGCAGCTAAATTTAAACGTGGCCGTGAGAGCTTGGGAAACGATGAAAGTTTAGGACGTACATAAACTGCAACTACTGACGATAACATCGCAAAAATTCACGAAATGGTGCTAGACGACCACCGAATTAAAGTGAGAGAGCTAGCAGAGGCTATGAAAATGTCCAAAGACTCTGGTTTCTGATGAGATGCTTCATCGGTCTCAGGGCTAGCGGCCCGCGGGACATGTTGGCGCAGTTTAGGCGCAATAAATCCGAGTTTTGGCGCCGATAAATTACTGAAGATGAAACTTGGATACACCATTATACGCCCGAAACAAAAATGCAGGCAGGCAGCAGAAATATGAAAGAGGGTGCTACCTACCCATACCAATTTCTAGGCAGAAAATTAGTCCTAAGTATTAGTAAATGGCTCAAAAATATCGAGATTCTCATTCGCTCATTTAATGAAGTGGAATTGCTATATGTCGCTGATTACGTTACTTTCTACATACATGGCGAGCGCATAAGGGCTGCTACACTACGTCGATACTGTCGTCTTGTCAATCAAATCGCTTAAATATGAGGTGATATATGATGTGGGGCTCGTGACGATGATGCAAGTTTTTTGTAGTTTCTAAAATCAAATAATGTACCTTACTTGTCAACTTAAATAGCTAATGCAATAATTTCTGTATATTATAATCTACAATAAACTATATTATGCAGAAAGTTTGCGGTGTTAAAATACACTTCCATTATGTCATATTAGACAGTCGCATAATGTCGCCAACGCGGC
Source organism: Parnassius orleans (assembly GCA_029286625.1). Taxonomy (NCBI): domain Eukaryota; kingdom Metazoa; phylum Arthropoda; class Insecta; order Lepidoptera; family Papilionidae; genus Parnassius; species Parnassius orleans. The sequence continues at coordinate 198,042 of JAGSMP010000367.1, forward strand.
CATTCATTAACGTCCAAGTTTGTATAAAAGAAATGTTTATTCAGTAACGATAGGTTTACAATACAAATATAGGAGTATAGAGATATCTCTTTTTAAGTATTAAGATACTTGTACTACTTGTTTATAATATAACATCTGGTATTTTAATAATTACTGAATTTATATGAGTTCTTAACTCTGTGGACCGTATAATGATCGTGCAATAAGAGAAGTTCGCCAAGCTTCGCCTAACTAATGAGCTTATGGATTCTTGTTCGTCAGTGTAAGAGGCTAGAGCTATTTTAACAATTTTAGTTGCAATTTAATGCAATATCAAGTGGTAAAATTAAAAATGTTGTACAACCGACTTCAATATAAATTATTAAGGATAACTCAAAAACTACTGGCCAGACCTTGATCAAATTTATATGGGACTACATGAGAAGCAGCAGCTTTCAAAAAAAAATCATCGAAATCGGTTCTCCTAGATCCTAGAAAAAAGTTATGTGGTAACACACTTAAAAAAACATACAGTCGAATTGAGTACCTCCTCCTTGAATAAAACTATTTTTACGGATTTTATCGCGTTTAATTTACTTATTTTAATTTCCGACGTTTCGGGGGCTGAGGTGTTTGACGTCCCGATGTCATAGTTAGCCCAGCTACCTTCAGTTTTTTGAATATTAATTTTTGGTCTGATCTACGCAGAATGAGCTTACAGTATCTTGAAATCTTGCAGTGATATGCTTGGGGTTGGATTTAATTTTATTAATTATAGGATCCCAAGTAGATGGCAGCACCCATCCAGCTTCTCTATTGAAATTATAATGTTTTTTAATTTGCCTCGCGAATCATCCTTGATAGGAATCGGTGTTCTCTTGCGAAGATTTGTAGTCTATCAAATTTAATGTAATGGCGGGGACGACTTCTGACTTCTGGGACAACCTGTATGTAGGGAATCAAAACAAATGCTCTTACACTTATAAAAAGGGGCAATAATTAACGACAATAAAGGTAACGAGCGAGCACACAGTTTAGATATTAAGTGGATGCTGAAGCCTATAGAAATATACATCTATCCCCTATTAAGAATCAAAATGCAGATACGTTTTCTGATTAACAGTAAAAAGGGACTCTGGTTCTCTTCACTCACCATATGAAACACAGCAGCAGTATTCTGCTGTTTCACGAACTACATTACAAACTTAAATAAGTACAATACAACTCTACAATACAACTTTTTTTGCTGCTGATGGAAGAGCTGCAAGGTTATCCATAGATATATCATATCATCCAGTGGCTGTCGTAAGTGGCGACGGGGAAAATGAAACAGGAGATAGGCAAACAAAAATAATAAGAATCTACAGAAGAATGGTTGTTGGTTACCGACCCACTTGCTAAGCGTGGTGACTAAGGCAAATATCCTCCCTATTAGGCTATTTATGGTGGGAAATTATGTTTATCAGTAGTTGACTTTTGCCACTTCCTCCAATACCATTAGACATTCCAAACCTTTGCGATAGTCTTTTTTTACGATACTCATAAGATAAAATGGGAATGTATTCTCTTACGCCACCATCATATGGCAATTAATATAAATTAGGAAGAATTGTGACACATAACTTTAAGCAAGTTAAACTACTATCTGTTACAATTTGTCACCGCATCCGAAAGATATCAACAGTCATAAAGTCATTTATAAAATTCGGGACGCGATTTTAAATTCTATTTGTAGGAATCATAAAGTCGAAATTAATGTATAACGACGATCGTTGCTTTTGTTCAGTGAGCGAAGGCACGAGAAAACTTACGACGTAAATTACACCCGCAAACAATGCATCGGCGACCAAGATCGATGCCTGTTTGCACAAGCGTTGGCATATATTGGACATAATATATTGGAACATAATATAATAAATGGTAGTAGATTTCCACGTAGGCTTAATTCATTTGATCCGTAAGTAACCACTGTGCTATTTATATGTATATACAAATAACAGCTAAAACATAAGTAAGACAGTGCGGGTAAATAAATAGGACATTGGACACAATATTATTTTATTAATATCACAAGCAAAGTGTCTGACTACTATTTCACCTGATGGTAAGTGGTGGAGCAGATAGTAAATCGTACTTAGTTAGCTTAAAGAAGTCTTGAAATAAAATCCTTTTCAAACAAAACTCCACATTGTAATTGGATGGAAAGACAGATGCTGGTAAGGCGCCGAGTGGAGACCAGCCGAGTCTCTTGTGGTCCAATTATGGGACGGAGATGGAGGAATTAAGTCCCCATTTAACGCTGATGGAAGATATTAAAGTCATCACATACTACAAGAGATTTATTCTGTTTATTGAGTTAATCTTTCGCTTATTATAATGAAATTTAGATCTAATAATCTAAAACGTTCAAGTGTTTATGAAGCAAAGTACACGAATATCTCAATGAGACTATTTCAAAACTAAGTTAGCTTTAGCATACGCTTTGGAAATTTCATAACAGGAAATTATAAACAATTTTATAAGGGCGGAGTTTGAACGGTAGTATTTTAATGAAAATTGTTCCGCACTGTTGACATATTACTTGAAAAGGTAGAATTGTTTAGCTGCATAATATAATGTTTATAACGTATTATGTTATGCGTAGATTAGACCATGTAGAGGCGGTGTAAAAATAGCCACTCCGCCATATCGTCCCATAGGTGTGGTAGGAGGTGACGGAGGGAAACTAAAACAGAAGATGGGCAGCAGCATCTTTCTGATAAGAACTCAAAATAATAAAAGTGCGGTTTCCAACCCGCCTGACAAGCGTGGCATCTATGGCAAAATCCTCCCTATGAGGCAACCTATGAGAGAGGACTATGTGCTGCAGTGGACATTATACGCTATATTGGAATGGTAATGGATGCGTAGATATTATGGTCGGAAAGCTTAGGGCTATGCGCTCGCTGTAAATATCACACGCGAGCTGCCCGGGTTCGATTCCTACCGGCACCAACGATTGTTAATTTTAAATTTTAGGAGCTGATTAACTGTATGCTCGGCGGTGAGAAAACATTTAAAAATATATATATATTAGCTGGAATATAAAATCGATGATAAATTGCAAATTACAAAATGATTAAAGATGAACAACTTTATTTCATTCTCTTGGGTGTTATTTAGAATGTGTGTATGTATAAGTTTGCTTTTTATAATTTTTATGTTCTCTGTAACCGCCTCCGTATTGTTGTCACTTAAATAAGATTGACTGGCAGAGAATGCTTTTAGTATTAAGTCCTTTTGATCATATTTAACGTGGTAGAGCCACGCTGCAGCTATATTATGGTTGTAGCACGAATGGGTCGACTCGACCGGGTTGGACCACGCTCTCACAGAATACCAGCGTAAAATAGCTGTTCAATGCTTGTGGGTTTCGCATGGTGAGTGTAGAGAACCGGGGACCCTTTTTACTTGATACGAGGCGTTCCATCTTAATCATCAAGGGTGACAACGCATCTGCATTTTAAATTGTAATGGAGAATAAATGCAGATATGTATGGGCCACAGTATCCACTTACCATCAGGAGGACTATGTGTTCGTTTGTCTGCTAATTCTATATTTAAAAAAAAAACTAGTAAAAATTGATGATAAATTGAAAATTACAAGATGATTAAAGATATCGTCTTATAGGGTTTGTAAATATGCTCGGAAATAAGGAAAATACAATTTGGAGGAAAGTTCGCGTCGCAAGGAATTCAAAAAGTCTAAAACGTCCAGTACCTACCGAACTAATTCGAGAGCAGTGGCAGCGTCGAAAAGGTAATGGAAAAAAGGCACAACCGAAGTTTTCACTAATAATCTATGGCGCGGAACCATGCTGCGCCTTTCTTAATTTTTAAATGAAATAAATTTATTTTTCGACGCAAGAAAATAAAATTTAATTTATCAAATGTCATTTTGCCACGTTTTTATTAATTCACTTTTATGTTTGTCGGTCTGTCTGTCTATCTGTCGTTCCGGTGGAATTTAGTAATTTATTTTAAACTAACTTCCCGGTGAGCTGGAAACTTAAAATTTTGTATATAGCTGAAATTCGGATGACAATGAAAGAATATGATAAAAAAACGTAGTATATATTTAAAAAAAGTGTGTGTGTGTCAGCTCCTCTCGGTAGAGAGTAATTGTGTTCTGTGGTCAGCTCCGACGCACGACTGGAGTGTACTCCTTCCGAACGATTATAATATATGAAATTCAATATCAAAACTCCGCAAGTTGACAGATGGTTGACAGTTGTTATTTGTTTATATAAAGTAACAGTAGTACAGTCGAGAGTACTCTGTGCTGGGGGTTGCGCAAGATAAGTTGCGGACGACATTACGTAGTCATGGAAACATGAATACATAACGTAACGCATGACGTAACGTTAGAATTTACTCCCCATAAATTCTCATACCCCGAGCTTATATATGAAAATCGATTCTTAAGGAGTAAACTCCAAAAAAAATTAGTTAATTTTTTTTAAATTTCACTTGTTTGGGGAAACCTATATTCAGTAGTGGACTTTTATAGGCTGTGATAGATTGGTACCTACGTTACATAACAGATATTCATAGATTTATAGCTTTATGTAAAAACATAACTAAATCCGTATTGAATGACGTTCGTTATTTGTTTCTGTTGATAAATTATTTGTATTAAATTTTATGGTCTGTTGTTATTGAAGTGTATATCATTTTATGACTGGAATACGGTTTTATGGCGGACGTTAAGTGTGCAGAGTATAAAATCTCATTGCGAATGGGAAACATAAAAACATTCATCATCATCTTCATCATCATTACAGCCTTTTACAAGTCCACTGCCTCCCCCATAGACCTCCCCCAAGTTATGCTACAAAGCACGGTCCTGAGCCACCTGCAAAAAGAAAACATTGATACACATTAATGTATGTTATGTATTATTACCACGTGTTTATTAAGTCACTTTCTTGTTTGTCTGTCTGTCTGTCTGTCGTTCCGGGTGGAATCTTCCAATTTAAACTTCGAGTACTTTCCGATGAGCTAGAGACATGAAATATTAAAAATTAAAAAAACGGCGTACATATATTAATTTTTTAAGTACAATATTTAAAAAAACACATTTTTTAAACCTGTTTAACCTACCAGCACATTTTTTTTAAAACGTTAGGCTGTTTACATACATGAATATCACAAGGCAAACATCCAGACTCGGAAAATTCAGATGTGTTGTCACTCCTGAGAACTAAGATAGAATGCCTCGGTTACCAGGAAAAAGGGTCTCCGGTTCTCTACACTAAGCATACGAAACACAGCAGTATTAAGTTGCTGTTTTACACTGGTATTCTACGAGAGCGTGGTCCTTCCCCGGTCTAACAGACACATTCGTGCTACAATATAGCTATAAATATAGCTTGAGCATGGTTCTATCACGTGTAAAGTGAGATAAATTTGAAAAGTATCCAGGTTTTAACAAAGGACGAATGTAGGCACCGTAGGGAGTAATCAGGAGTACAACGAGGACGTGGTTAAACGAAATTGCACCTTTGTGAGGAGGGCACCTAGCAGTAACACCTAATGAAGGCAATTCAGCGGGAATTCTACATTAGCACGTCGCTCCGACTGTAACAAATCGTCGCAATTACGGTCTTTATATTGTCAAGCTTTTGTAACTAAGCGTTAGAAAAAGCGAATGGGTAAGAAATTGTTAGTTCTATTGTATTGTGTAGTAATACTGTAATAAGGTTTTTTGTAATTTATTGCATAGGTACTTCTTATATTTACGCCTCGCAAAAGAACATCGATTCCTACCAATGATGATTCGCAAGGTTTTTCATTGATATAAAAAAAATCCTAATTTTAATAGAGAAGATGGATGGGGGAGGGCAGGCACCATCTGCTTAGGATCCTAAAATAAATAAATTTTAACCAAAACCCAAGCATACCACCACAATAATTCAAGATACTGTAAGCTTGTTCTGCGTAGATCGGACCAAAAATTAATATTCAAAAGCTGAAGGTAGCCGAGCTAACTATGACATTCAGACGTCAAATAGCTCAGTTCCCCGCGTAACCATGGGTGCTGTAAAGCACCCGAAACATTAAGTTATTCAAATATAGTATAGCCTAGATCCCTCCTGGTATTGCTATCTCTCATCTGTTCGTAAAGTTTCATCTCAATCGATTCAGCCATTCCGAAGAGTATGTTTGACGGCTCCGTAGCGCAGTGGCTTAGCCTTGTATTGCGGCCGAGGGCGCCAGGTTCAAATCCCGCACGGATTCCTCTTCATCCCGATGGTTAGCGGTCCACTGCCGTGCGATTTACGCGGATCCTTCTGTGACTATACAGTGAAATTTTTATTGCCAGCGGTTTATCCAGACCAATAAGACTTAGGGGCTTATAAGACAAGAGCCTATTCATGTCTTAAAAGCCGGCAACTCATCTCAAATTCCCCTGGTGTAACAAATGTTCATGGGTGACGGTGATTGGATGTTTGTCCTTGTGCAATTTATGTATCCTACAAACACGATAGAGAAAATCCTAGTGTGACTGTGTGCACATCACGTTAATAATAAAAAAAATGTTCTATTCAAATAAAAGGTTTTAGTTAAATTTTAAATAGTTAGTATGATTGCCGTATGGTGGAACGCTTTCTCACATAGTGTCGACCTGGTGTTCAATATATCAATATAAAAGATAATTGTAAATTTGTGGTAAAACTGTACTTTTAAAAGGCAACATTATTGTTATGTTATGTTACATTGTTGCTACTGACAACATTACATACTTTTTGGGAAGTAAGACATTCATTCGCTTTTTTGTAGTGTCGCAGTGTGTGCTCTGTCCTCAGTTTTCTTTTTACGTGTTTATTTCAACCATCGAAGCATTCCATTCTTAATGCTGGTCACAATATTGTGTAAAGAACAACTTTGTATTTATGAATGGTAAATATGTAAATATCATATATCATAAATAATAAACACTCACGCTTGTCAGTTTTCTCGCCTCCTTTACATCAATATACCTACGCATACATGCTCGTCAGTTAAGGGTACTCTTAATCTGGCCCATTTTTAATATCGCCAATTTGGTTGACAAGCTTTCGTCTGGGGCGTTCCTAGCCGACTCTGGCGTTCATTTCCTTAACATAAACTTGCTTTGTCACTCTTTCCTTGTTCATTCTTTCTAAATAACCAAACCACCGAATTCCTTTCTTGATCCTGGTCACAAAATCATCTTGCAAACCACACTTTTCTATTCTCACACAATTTTTTACCCTGTCATTGAGATTCAACCCTAACATACTTCTTAATGACTTATGAATGGTAATTATTAAAAATTCGACGGTTGTTCATTCACTAAAATATTTACTAGTCTTCTGACTGACACGATGTTATTTCACATTTTAATTATTGTCAGTGAAAGGAAATTAAACGACGGGAGTTTATTTAGGGATGCCATTCATCAGCGTGACATGTTACATAGTGTTTTTCATCGATGTTGGATGAGAGCGGAAATTAAACACATAAAGATAAAAAAAAAATGATTGACAAGTCATGTAGATAGGAAAATGAAATGTTTTTTTTTATAGAGCTAATGTGATAAACGAGCACGGCACATAGACATCTATCTTTGACTAAGAATTAAAACGCAGATGGAATGTTTCTTTTCCGGTAATTGTCACCGTTTCTCTACACTCACCATACGAAACACATCAGCATTTAGTTGCTATTTTAAGCTGATATTCTGTGAGAGCGTGGTCCTTCCCCGGTCGAACCGACCCATTCGTGCTACAACCATAATGCAGCTGCAGCATGTCTCTACCACGTACAAAATAAGACAAATTAAAAAAATATCCAGGTTTTTAAGAAATGACTAATGTAGGCACCATAGATAATAATCAGGAGTACAAAGAGGACGTGGTTAAACGAAATTACACCTTTATGAGGAGGGCACCTAGCAGTAACACCTAATGAAGGCAATTCAGCGGGAATTCTACATTAGCACGTCGCTCCGACTGTCTTCGCAATTAACAAATTGTCGCAATTACGGTCTTTATATTGTCAAGCTTTTGTAACTGAGCGTTAGAAAAAGCGAATAGGTAAGAAATTGTTAGTTCTATTGTATTGTGTAGTAATACTGTAATAAGGTTTTTTGTAATTTATTGTATAGGTTGTTCTTATATTTACGCCTCGCAAAAGAACATCGATTCCTACCAATGATGATTCGCAAGGTTTTTCATTGAAATAAAAAAATCCTAATTTTAATAGAGAAGATGGATGGGGGGGGGGGAGCGGGCACCATCTGCTGAGGATCCTAAAATAAGTAAAATTTAACCCAAACCCAAGCATACCAACGCAAGAATTCAAGATACTGTAAGCTTGTTCTGCGTAGATCGGACCAAAAATTAATATTCAAAAGCTGAAGGTAGCCAAGCTAACTATGACATTCAGACGTCAAATAGCTCAGTTACCCGCGTGACCATGGGTGCTGTAAAGCACCCGAAACATTAAGTTATTCAAATATAGTATAGCCTAGATCCATCCTGGTATTGCTATCTCTCATCTGTTCGTAAAGTTTCATCACAATCGATTCAGTCATTCCGAAGAGTATGTTTGACGGCTCCGTAGCGCAGTGGCTTAGCCTTGTATTGCGGCCGAGGGCGCCAGGTTCGAATCCCGCACGGATTCCTCTTCATCCCGATGGTTAGCGGTCCACTGCCGTGCGATTTACGCGGAACCTTCTGTGACCATACTGTGGAATTTTTATTGCCAGCGGTTTATCCAGACCAATAAGACTTAGGGACCTATAAGACAAGAGCCTACTCATGTCTTATAAGCCGGCAACTCATCTCAAATTCCCATGGTGTAGCAGATGTTCATGGGTGACGGTGATTGGATGTTTGTCCTTGTGCAATTTATGTATCCTACAAACACGATAGAGAAAATCCTAGTGTGACTGTGTGCACATCACGTAAATAATAAAAAAAATATGTTTTATTCAAATAAAAGGTTTTAGTTAAATGTTAAAGAGTTAGTATGATTGCCGTATTGTGGAACGTTTTCACACATAGTGTCGACCTGGTGTTCAATATATCAATATAAAAGATAATTGTAAATTTGTGGTAAAACTGTACTTTTAAAAGGCAACATTATTGTTATTTTATGTTACATTGTTGCTATTGACAACATTACATACTTTTTGGGAAGTAAGACATTCATTCGATTTTTTGTAGTGTCGCAGTGTGCGCTCTGTCCTCAGTTTTCTTTTACGTGTTTATGTCAACCATCGAAGCATTCCATTCTTAATGCTGGTCACAATATTGTGTAAAGAACAACTTTATATTTATGAATGGTAAATATGTAAATATCATATTTCATAAATAATAAACACTCACGCTTGTCAGTTTTCTCGCCTCCTTTACATCAATATACCTACGCATACATGCTCGTCAGTTAAGGGTACTCTTAACCTGGCCCATCTTTAATATATCGCCAATTTCGTTGACAAACTTTCGTCTGGGGCGTTCCTAGCCGACTCTGGCGTTCATTTCTTTAACATAAATTTGCTTTGTCACTCTTTCCTTGTTCATTCTTTCTAAATGACCAAACCACCGAATTCCTTTCTTGATCCTGGTCACAAAATCATCTTGCAAACAACACTTTTCTATTCTCACACAATTTCTTACCCTGTCATTGAGATTCAACCCTAACATACTTCTTAATGACTTATGAATGGTAATTATTAAAAATTAGACGGTTGTTCATTCACTAAAATTTTTACTAGACTTCTGACTGACACGATGTTATTTCACATTTTAATTATTGTCAGTGAAAGGAAAATAAACGACGCGATGCCATTCATCAGCGTGACATGTTACATAGTGTTTTTCATCGATGTTGGATGAGAGCGGAAATTAAACACATAAAGATAAAAATAAATCATTGACAAGTCATGTAGATAGGAAAATGAAATGTTTTTTTTTATAGAGCTAATGTGATAAACGAGCACGGCACATAGACATCTATCTTTGACTAAGAATTAAAACGCAGATGGAATGTTTCTTTTCCGGTAATTGTCACCGTTTCTCTACACTCACCATACGAAACACACCAGCATTTAGTTGCTATTTTAAGCTAATATTCTGTGAGAGCGTGGTCCTTCCCCGGTCGAGCCGACGTATTCGTGCTACATCCATAATGCAGCTGCAGCGTGTCTCTACCACGTATAAAGTAAGACAAATTAAAAAGTATCCAGGTTTTTAACAAAGGACTAATGTAGGCACCATAGATAGTAATCAGGAGTACAATGGGAACGGGGTTAAACGAAATTACACCTTTATAATTATAAAATAAGGTCTCTGGTTCTCTACTCTCACTATACGAAACACAGCAGTATATTTTACGCTAGCTCATGTCGTATTACGTGTTGAAACGAAAGTTAACGTGATGAATAAACACTGTATGGATTAATAATATATTAATTTATACTTATGAGGCCTTCGTAACACAATGGCTAAGCAATTGGCTGTGGTACTGCGAGCTTGTGCGTTCAAATATCGCACGGAACAATTGTTTGTGTGGCTTAAAATAATAGTTTTAGCTTTGGCTGACTGAAGTGTTGGCTAGTAAAATAATCATAAAATTGACCAATGATGATGATTTCATCCGACCTTCATTTAACTTGTAGTATTCGTGTAAATTGTGATTCTACCAAACATAATTTCACCAAAAACATAAATGTGAAAAGGGGCAAAGTTCGGTCCAAGGGTCGATTGGGGTTATCGGCTTTGACAATAAGGGTTGAGGTTGGAACGCTTGCCAAGTTTTATGGAATCATTGCTATAGGAATTTATCGTACGTCTCATTGATTAAAAAATATTAAGTTCTTTGATATTTAATTTATACTTCAAGTTTTAACACTCAATAAATAACGTTTAGCGTGATTACATGATTAAAATATTATATTAACTATGTACTTAATGAAAAATTGAAATGTGTCTGTAATATCAAAATTACTGCCTTATATAGCCGAGGGGGTTATTTGCATGTCATTAAGACATGAATACAATTTAAAAAAAAAATTCTGTCTCTCTGTCCGGGCTAATGTTCGGAATGGCTAAACCGATTGCAATGAAACTCAACGAACAGATTCAATTCCAGGTATAATCTAAGCTATATTTTTCCCGAAAAACTTGGGGATTTTTTTAAAATCTAAATAACGCCACATTAATAGATCCTATCCAGGCGAAGCCAGGGTGTTAAGCTAGTAAATAATATTGTTACAAGACTAAAATAAAAAAATTAAGTTGTTCTTTTTTCTATTACAATATAGTGAGACAGATATCTTTGTTTGTGTACCTCGTTGCAAAATTTCAAGTTTCCATGTCACTGAAAAGGGGTCTAGGTTTTGAAGAGTGATCAGTGAATTGGTAAACCAGCGAATATACTTTGTTAGATCTAATAATTGAAATGAAATTTGGGATTCTAGTTATTCAAGCTGATGGAATAAAACTCATTTTGCGGATTTTATCGCGTTTAATTTTAACTTTTTTAATTCTCGACGTTTCGGGCATTTTCCAACGCCCATGGTCACGGGGGGACCTGAGGTGTTTGATGTCCCGATGTCATAGTTAACGAAGGCTACCTTCAAGTTTTAATATTTTGGTCTCTCTTACATGGGCCAAACAAAAAGATCCATAAAAACCCACGTGAAAAAACATATCGATGATGTGAAGCACCGACGCTCCGGGAAGTCTGCAGTATGTCAACATGTTCAGGATCATCCCAACCATTATATAAGATTTGATAAACCACAAATCCTCGCAAAAGAACACCGATTCCTACCAAGGATGATTCGCGAGGCTATTGAAATTAAAAAAACATCCCAATTTCAATAGATAAGATGGCCGAGTGCTACTATCTGCTTGGGATACCATAATTCATAAAATTAAATCCAAATCCAAGCATACTACTGAAAGACATCAAGATACTGTAAGCTCGTTCTGCGTAGAACGGACCAAAATTAATAAATAAATTTTTTTTAAGGATAAGGGTGACAAACAAGCACACAGTCCATCTGATGGTAAGTGGTTGCTGTGGCCCATAGACATCTACATCTATCCTCGATTACGAGTCAAAATGCAGATGCGTTGTCACCCGTGAGGACTAAGATTGAATGCCTCGTTTCTAGTAAAAAGGGTCTCCGGTTCTCTGCACTCACTATACGAAACATAGCAGCGTTGAGCTGCTATTTTACGCTCGTATTCTGTAAGAGCGTGGTCCTTCCCCGGTCGAGCCGACCCATTCGTGCTACAACTATACCAGTTATGTAGCTGCAGTATGTCTCCACCATGTAAAGTTGAAGGAAACCTTCATTAACTATAACATCGGGACGTCCAACACCTCAGTTCCAGCGCCCGAAACGTCGGTAATTAAAAAAGTTAAAGTTAAACGCGATAAAATTCGTAAAATTAGTTTTATTCTATGTGCAGTATTCGCGTGAATATAAGAAATCATTATTCAAGCTGACTTAATAAAACATGCAAAATTACAAGTATATGGGTTTAATAGTAATTTTTTATGTATATTCACAAAAACAAAAGTAATTTTAATAAAAGAAGTGATTTTACACTCTGTAAACATCAGTGACAAACACAAGCCAGTGATACCTACCAGTTTTTCGACTCCACAGAATCAGTAATTCATCCATAGGGAAATGTATTATACGCTGTTACAACAGTCTCAGAAAATATACAATGGGTTTTTGGCGGGAACTTGATCGGCGGCGGTTTGCTGCTCCTGTATTATTGTTTGAATAATGGTTTGAAGTGGATTTTGATATGTAAAAGTGGTGCGATTTTATGTATTAAGTGTCTGCGCATGTGAACTATTAGTGGAAACGGTGATACAAGTGCTCTGATGGTGATGTGATTCTCAAGATAAGGTGTCTATTTGCTTAGGCGCCTTGAGATACCATCGCCAACTGTCAGCTGTCTGCTGACTCAAGTTGCCGTCAAAATCTCCCAAGGGCTGCACAATGTGACGCATCAACATATTGTGAAGCAGTGTACTATGAAGAAAATTATAATAAACCGAATAAAAATACCTAAGACTTGGCCTAAAGGTCTAGATACCAGGCCATAAACAAAAAAATAAAATAAAATAAATATACAATGTCTCTCTATTACGAATTAAAGAAGGTTATTCCAATATAGATGAATACATGGTTGATACTCGTATTAACCCCTGAGATGGTCGCTTTCAAGCTTTTTTTTAAATAAATTTGGTTAGTAGTTTGTACAACCTGTGTTCTTAAATTATAATTTCGCATTAAAAATCTTGCTGGTTCTTCTCAGGAAATAGGTTTTTTCCGAACCAGTAATAAAAGTACAAAATGACTTTCAATATGGATTACTTGTAATTTATATTGAAAAAAAATCCATTATGTTCTAGTTATGTTAGTAATGTTTTGTATTCATATTAATATTATGCCCTAACGTCACCCTTTTCTAATTCGACCTTGTCTGACATATTAGAACAAAAGAAATAATCTGCTCTTTTCCAATACAAAAACACCCATACTAATGCCGTATTATATTTCAAGGATCCTTGAACACGTGATCTTGTAATCTAGGTAATGTTGTAATATATCCCGGCTATATCGGAAACTTTCGAGGAGTAATAGAATTTCATTTCGTTAATTTTTATCCATACATTAAATAAAATTGAAGCGTCTTTCTGTAATTTTTATAGGTGGTATAGCCATGCTGCAGATATATTATATTTGTAGCTGTAATGTGTCTGCTCGACCGGAGAAGTAACACGCTCTCACAGAATACCAGCGTAATAAAACATCTTAATACTGCTGTGTTTCATATGGTGAGTGTTGAGAACCAGAGACCAGGTAAGCAACTCATCTGCATTTTGATTCTTAAATTCTTAATTGAGTATAAATGTAGATGGCTATGGACCACAGTATCCACTTACCATCAGGTGGACTATGTGCTCGTTTGTTACCCCTACTCTATAAAAAAAATATTCAAAAAGCTGTCTTCTATTAAGCTCAGGGGGTTTTTTGCATGGTATTAAGACATAAATATGATAATTTGTAACATTTTGTTCTGTCTGTCTGTCCAGTCTAATCTTTTGAGTGACTGAACCGATTGTGATGAAACTTTACGAACGGAGAACATTGCCAGGAGGGATCTAGGCTATATTTTATCTGAAAGACTTGAAGACTAATTCATAAAATAAAAGGTCTTTAATTACCTTAAGTATATTATGTAACGGCACATTAATAGATCCTAGACAGGCGAAGCTGGGACAGGTCTGGGATATGTTCTCTGGATAATATTAACAATAGCGGTTCTTGACCTTCGGTCGACCTAAATCATTGGATTCAAGTAAGTCGCGTGAGAGTCTAAAATTAATTGAAAAATAACTTGCAGTAAATTAATCAATTTCATTTTCTATAACGTTCGTGAATCCGAACTAACTCTCTTTGCATTAAAGTTTGATATATAGTTATATTTTTGACTTCTTATATGTATTTACGCGAACACTATTCAGTAAATGGTATTTTACGGATTTTATCGCGTTTAATTATCTTTTTTCTATATTTCCGAGTTCTTTGCAGCAGGCGATGATCACCGTGAGTTACGATAACTATTAATCACATTAGTTGTACTTGTTCGGGAGTATAACAGAATATTTTTTTATAAAACCAAAGTGATCAATGTACATACAGTCCACTTGATGGTAATCAGCTACTGCAGCTTATGGACACCTGCAATCAACTTCAATCAAAGAAGGTTAAAGATAAGTTGTCATTTCTGAGGGCTAAGGTGAAAATGCCTTACAGCCTGTAATTATATTCACTGCCATTTGGCGGCAGAAACAGGTAATAGGAAAATTTTAAGTAAAACTAATAAGTGACGTGACAGAGCGATGCTTCAGCTATATTATGCTTGTAGTACGAATGGCTGGACTGGGAAAGGACTACGCTCTCACATAATGCCATCGTAAAATAGCAGCTTTATGCTGCTGTGTTTCGAATAGTGATTATAAAGATCCGGAGACCCTTTTTAATGGAAACGAGGCGTTCTATCTTAGTCCTCAGGGGTGATTATTTAATTTACTATTCAGTGCATCTAATGCTCTAGTATGGTCTGAGGGGTGTGTAGAGCTAGTATAATGACATTTCGCGAAACCTTACATCTTAACACCTTTGATCTTAATACGACTACGTCAGTCCATGAAAGTCCACAGGTAGACCTCTCGCCTGTATGGTTCTCTCACGATGTAGAGAGGATGTGCCTTAATCGTCACGTTTGACTAAGGTAATTGACGATCGCAGTACTGCACGTCTCTCACCTTGACCCAGCTGGCCGTCGTCAGTCTGGATAATTTACGTTTGTCGTAAATTAGACAGTTATAACGCCATCTATCGGAAGCCGTAATATTTTTCTAGCATTTCGCATATTCCCTGTTACGACTCCCACATAGGACAAAAATGAGGTGATGGATTCTCTTACGCCACCACAACACGGCCTTTAGGTTTTTTATTTATAGAATATGGGTGAGCATATGGTCCACCTGATGGTAGGTGCATGCTGTGGCCCATAGACATCTACATTTATTCTCGATTATGAATCAAAATGCAGATACGTTGTCACCCCTGAGGACTAAGATGGAATGCCTCGTTTTCAGTAGAAACGGACTATGGTTCTCTACACTCACTCGAAACTCAGCAGCATTAACACTTTCACTCTCCGGTTTCTATACACAATAGTAAGACAATAGTAATGAGACATATGTGGGTCACGGGACAATGAACGTGTCAAGCTGCTATTTTACGCTGGTATTCTATGAGAGCGTGGTCCTACCGAGGTCGAGCCGAACCATTCCTGCTACACCTATGATATAGGCTCAGCGTGGCTGTACCACGTATAATTTTATGTCGCATTACAAATAACAAAAAAGGTTGTGAAACAATACTCTATTGTGTATTATATATAAATAATGTATGTAGTATACGTTGAATGTTATTTCAGGCAAGTTTTGCAAATGTACGCTGATTGAATTTGTTTTCACTTTTTCAATGTCTCGTATTTTATACAAATACGTTCAAAAACAGGAGCTCGCTTACCAAAATTTCCGGTATCTTTGAGTACGCAGGTGACAGCATAGTTGTGGAGAGATACCAAACAAGTGCTCGGGCCAATCGAAATCAAATCCAGTCCGAGAGAGAAGCTATGGTTGATCGTGTGATTCTCACACTACAGGCAGTCTCCAAATGGGGCGATGACAATCTTGTGAAATTCGACGCCTCCAAAACGCAAGCGTGTCTTTTCACTGCAAAAAGGAGAAAGCTCACCTTGGTTCCTTCTTTCCGAAATGTATCACTGAAATACACCGACTGCCTTCAGTTGTTTGGGGTGTTTGAGGATGTCCTCAAACATAAACTTCGGGCGGTTCATTGAGTCCAAGGCCAAAACAGCTGCAAGGAAGCTAGGAGTAGGTGCGGCTCCTTACTCTATTTAAAGCGCAAGTCTGGTTGCGCATAGCGCGAGTCTTACTGCCATAATTTATGGGCTGGTGCTGCAAAATGCAGAAAAGGCGTGCTAAGAGGTTTATTGGTGACCCGAATCTCGTTAAAACCATTCTTATCAACCTCGAACACAGGCGAAAAGTAGCCAGTCTTTCGGTTTTCTACAGGATGCATTTCGGAGAGTGTGTGCAAGAATTGCATGACTTAATTCCTCCCTCTCCCTTCAACCATCACACAACCAGACGTTCTGCCAGTTTCCACCCGTTCACTCTTACCTTGAATAACGTACATTGTTATCGGCTGGAAATACAAATGCTGGCATATAATTCAATTTCTTTGCTGTACGTATTATGAATGATGGAGCAAACAGTTTGGTTCGAATGTGTGGTATGTCGACAACAAAGTGCAGAGACCAGCCGAGTGTCTGATGGTCTTATGATGGAATGGAGACCTGAATTAAATATCCCGGCCTAGATGAGGGCGTTGCGATTTTACTATAGTGATGGTAAAAAAGGGTTGTTGGTTTAAATGACTAGCTGCTGGTTCAGAGTTATCAAAAGTATGATTTTATATAGATTGCGGGCTGTATGAGGCGATGAGAATATACTATTTCACGATACTGCAAATGCGTTCGGAATATCGTTCAAATAAATTCGGGCTACGGGAAGGATCTGAAGGACTGCATGTGCACTCAGCTGGACTTTTGCTAATCTGCCTCGTATCTCCAGGAGCTGCGTTGTACGTTGGTTGGATGCCGACTGTCTTCACATATATAACTTTCACAGATTATCGCGAAATATAGCGTCGTTGCAAATGTCTATAAACTTTGTTATGTTCTTGTATAGTTCAATATCTAAACCACACAAAGGCGGAAGCGATCACACGAGATATAGGCGATGCGGTTGTTTGCGAGTCTTGAGAGCTTATGAGAACCCCGTTTAACACAGGAGTGCACATGCTAGGCATAAAGGGCGGTAGATAGGAAACCCGGAAATATGGGCCTTGCAGTACTCTCATTGGATAACAATTAATGAATCTCATGAACTTTAGGCGGTAGTTGCAAAGTGGCGCGAACAGATGTTATTTAGAGATGTATGTATATGTTTACTTTTTATAATTCTTTATGTACTTTGTAACCGCCTTCGTACTGTTATCACTTCTCTAAGATTGACTGGCAGAAAATGCTTTTAGCATTAAGTCCGCCTTTTGATCATGTTACGTGTTTTAGCACGAATGGGTAGACTCGACCCGTGTAGGACCACGCTCTCACAGAATACCAGCGTAAATCATTTTTACTGGATACGAGGCATTCCATCTTAGTCATCAAGGGTGTATTTTAAATTGTAAAATATTATATATATATATATATATATATATATATATATATATATATATATATATATATATATATGTGTGAATATCTGTTTGCGTAAATGAAACGTACCTACCTATTATATCTATAACAGCCAATAAAAGTCCACTGCTGACTATAGGCCTCCTCCATATATATATATATATATATATATATATATATATATATATATATATATATATATATATATATATATATATATATATATAGCTTTATGTAAGAACATAACTAAACTTTATTTAATGACGTTCGTTATTTGTTTCTGTTGATTAATTATTTGTATTAAATTATAGAATAGGTAGGTACGTTTCATTTTACGCAAGCAGATATTTAGCTTTATGTAAGAACATAACTAAATCCGTATTTAATTACGTTCGTTATTTGTTTCTGTTCGTTAATTATTTGAATTAAATTTTATCGTCCGCTGTTATTGAACTGTATTATTTTATGACTGGAATACGATTTTATGGCGGACGTTAAGTGTGCAGAGAATAAAATCTCATTGCGAATGGGAAACATAAAAACTTTAAAACATATTAATGTATGTTATGTATTTTTACCACGTTTTTATTTAGTCACTTTCTTGTCTGTCTGTCTGTCTGTCGTTCCGGGTGGAATCTTGCAACTCAAATTTCGAGCACTTCCCGATGACCTAAAGACATGAAGTATTAAATATAAAAAAACGTGGTATATTATTTTTTTAGTACAAATAAAAAAAAACACATGTTTTAAACCTGTTTAACCTACCACTACATTTTTTATAAAACGTTAGGATTTTCTCATTTGTCGTGGAGGCAGTTTACATACATGAATATCACAAGGACAAACATCCAGACCCGGAAAATTTATTTGAAGACTGTATAAATACTTGTTCCGTGCGGTATTCAAACCTGCGGCTCCCTGTGCCGCAGCTCATTGCTAAGCCACTGCGCCATGGAGCCGTCAGCCGTCGTTTCGAAATGAGTTAGACTATTGACTGGAGAAGAAATGGCGAAAGAAACATCGCAGGACTTTTTTGTTAATTTTTTAAAGTTAATATTACACAGCATAGTATATAAAAATAGAAAACTAAAACAGAACCATCGGTAACTTTTTTTTATAGAATACGGGTGAAAACGACCACCTATTGGTAAGTGGATGCTGTGACCCATACATCTACATTTGTCCTCGATTAAGAATCAAAATTAAGATGTGTTGTCACCCCGGTTCCCTACACTCACCATACGAAACCAGTATTAAGTTTTTTACACTGGTATTCTGCGAGAGCGTGGTCCTTCCCCAGTCGAACCGACGCATTCGTGCTATAACCATAATATAGTTGTAGCATGGCTCTACCACGTGTAAAGTGAGATAAATTACAAAGTATCCAGGTTTTTATCAAAGGACGAATGTAGGCACCATAGGGAATAATCAGGAGTACAAAGAGGACGTGGTTAAACGAAATTACACCTTTATGAGGAGGGCACCTAGCAGTAACACCTAATGAAGGCAATTCAGCGGGAATTCTACATTAGCACGTCGCTCCGACTGTCTTCGCAATTAACAAATTGTCGCAATTACGGTCTTTATATTGTCAAGCTTTTGTAACTGAGCGTTAGAAAAAGCGAACAGGTAAGAAATTGTTAGTTCTATTGTATTGTCTTGTAATCCATACTTAATAATACTATAAATGCGAAAGTGTGTTTGTTTGTTTGTCCTTCTTTCACGTCGCAACAGAGCGTCGGCATGGCATGATTATTTGTATGGGGATAGTTCGGTGGCTGTAGTGACATAGGCTACTTTTTTCAGCGGAAAAACATATCGTTCCCGTGGGAAAATCGAATATGTTGCAAAATTAAATTCAGCTAGGTGGCGCCACCGTGATTATACAAGACGGACGACGGTACGATGGACGAACACAGAAGGTCAGAATATCTGGATTATTATGTCTTTTTACCAAAATTAAGATACAAAATGTATGGATCTGTATTTTTCCACGCAGGACCGGGAAGAGCGATAAAAACATAAAATTCAACAGCTGATTTTCTTCAAACGTTTTGGTGCATCGTAATTCCAGAATAGGCGATAACCTCGCAGACGATATTAAGTATTCCGTTGATGCTCTGCCTACCCGCAAGGGTTACAGGCGTGATTATAAGTATGGATCAGAAATACTATCACCACCTGTCACGCTTTCACCCTTAACTATTACTTAACAATGGTAAAACAGTTCTTAGTAAGCCTTATTAATAAGCCTTAGTAATATTTATTGAACGGAAATGAATACAGTTCTTATATGTGGTTATGAATGAATCGGTATTACAATAAGAAAATTGTGCAAAATTATAAGAAAAATATTTTTGAGAGTTCTTATTAACTAACGTATACATAGTTTAAATTGATTCCGCTAGATGTCGTTACTAGGTTTTAAAACGCGGTAACGAAATGTTTTCTGACATGTACTTAACTCCCGCCGTTGAGCCGCGCGTCAACTTATAGTGCATACGGTACCTATACGCTTAAATTGTTTCTATTTCGTAGCTTATTCGACTACCTGCTTTGATTTCGGTTGTTTGTTATTTGCTTTGTGATTTGGTAAAGGTTGAATGGATTTATATTGGCTTTCATTTTCGGATTTGTGTATTTTCTTGGATCGGTTTTGTTGATTTGGTATTCCTTTATACATATTTAGACTCTGGCTTTGATTTTGATTTGTTTATTTAGAATCGTGAATTGGTTTTCGTTGTTTTAGGTTGTTTAACAATATTTCAAAGGAATATTAATAGTATAGATAGTGTATACGGTACCTATACACTTACTTTTTTTCGTTGGTTACATTTATATTGACTACTGCTTTCGATTTCGGTTTTCTGCGATTTGTTTTGTGATTTGGTTGTTGATTCGATTTTTTTGGCTATCGTTTTCGGATTCGTGTTGTATCTTGAATTGGTTTTGTAGTTTTGATTCAAAAAAATATTTAAAAGGCATATTTATTCCTTTTAGATATTTTGGGTTTGCTTTTAAAAAATATTTAAAAGGAAATTTAATTCCTTTTAGGTATTTTAACGTTTTTTATAAATAGGTTTTTCTTACTTCATAATGCCTCGCAAACGTAAGTCCAGCCTTTCAAGAGTATCTTCTCAAAGACAAGCGAAAAGATTAGCTGATCGCTAGAATATTTAGAAGATGCTGAACTGAGAAGGCAAGAACAAGCAGAGCGTCAGGCTGCTTTAGAGCATCAGAGACACTTCTCAAAGTCAGGAAGGCGTCTTGAACAGGCAGAGCGTCAAGCTACTTTAGAGCTTCTGAAACACCTTCTCAAAGTCAGCGAAGGCGTCTTGAACAGGCAGAGCGCCAAGCTACTTTAAGAGCTACTGAAACACCTGCTCAAAGTCAGCAAAGCGTCTTGAACAGGCAGAGCGTCAAGCTACTTTAAGAGCTACTGAAACACCTGATCAAAGTCAGCAAAGGCGTCTTGAACAGACAGAGCGTCAGGCTGCTTTAAGAGCCTGAAACACCTTCTCAAAGTCAGGAAAGGCGTCTTGAACAGGCAGAGCGTCAAGCTACTTTAAGAGCTTGAAACACCTCTCAAAGTCAGCGAAGGCGTCTTGAACAGGCAGAGCGCCAAGCTACTTTAAGAGCTACTGAAACACCTGCTCAAAGTCAGCAAAGGCGTCTTGAACAGGCAGAGCGTCAAGTTACTTTAAGAGCTACTGAAACACCTGATCAAAGTCAGCAAAGGCGTCTTGAACAGGCAGAGCGTCAATCTACTTTAAGAGCTACTGAAACACCTGCTCAAAGTCAGCAAAGGCTATTCGAACAAGTGGAACGTCAGGCCTTAAGAGCCGCTGAAACACCTGATGAAACTCAACACAGACTCATTGAGCCAGCTGAACGTCAATCTACTATAAGTACATCTGAAACACCAGAACAGACACAGGCGCGAAGAGATGCAAATGCACAGCTCCAAGCTGAACGTCGACAAAGTTTTCAAAGAAACAATTGGTCGGTTTTAATGACGCAGCATTCAATTATGATCCGTTGATTGATTATAAAATCACAGGTTAGTTGTTATCGGACTGATGGACAAGGTGTGTCGATTTTGCAGCGCTTTAAAATGGAAAGATGAGACCGCAGGCATGTGCTGTTCCAATGGCAAAGTGTCTCTTCCGTTACTTGGGAAACCAGAAGAACCTTTGAAAACTCTCTTTTATATGATGCTAATGAGTCACGGCGCTTTTAAAAAGGATCCGGAAATATAACTCATACTTTCAAATGACGTCCTTCGGAGTTGACCGAAATAATAATGCCGATTTTCGTTACATTTACGGTGCAAGGCAAATTTATCATAGAATAGGTTCACTTTTCCAGCTGAAAACGAACAGCATAAATTTTACAAGTATATTTTATGGGTGACGAAGAAATTGAGGTAGACCGTCGCTGCCAATTTATCCAGGGAGTTGAGAGAGACACAGTGTTCAAAATTCAAAGATTCTTGCATGAACGTAACATTTTAGTCAAAACATTTAAAACTGCTCAAGAAAACCTACCTGAAGAGGATTATAAAGTCGTCATTCACGCAGATCGGACCCCTCGAGGAGAGCATGAAAGACGCTATAATGCACCTTTAATAAACGAAATAGCAGCCGTAATTAGTGGTGATCAATTTTCTTCACGAGACATTGTCTTGCGAGCACGTGATGATACGTTGCAACGGGTAGCCGATACACAAGTTTTATGACGCTCTGCAATACCCATTGATTTATTGCAAGGACAAGAGGGTTATCATTTTCAAATTCCACTCATTAACCTGGTCACAAAGGAGCCTACTCGAACAAAAAGTATCATGTATGAATTTTATGCGTATCATATGATGTTGCGAAAATGATTTTAACCTCTTAGCCGGTGTAGACAATTATTTCATCAATTTTGGTAGATATGTATGTGAAGGTAGAAAGTGAACGTCTCCGTTATATATCTTTAAATCAAAAAAGCTGCGCGTTGAGAATTATATACATTTACAAGATGCAGTTTCTAGCGACGCCAATGTAAACCCCAGAGATTTCGGTAAAATGGTAATTCTGCCCTCATCATTCGTTAACAGTCCCTGCTACCTACATGAGTACACACAAGACGCATTCGCCTATGTACGAACTTACGGAAGACCTGATCTTTTGTTACTTTTACTTGCAATCCCACATGGAAAGAAATAACCGAGGAGCTAATGCCGGGCCAAAAAGTACTGACAGACACGATTTAGTTGCTAGAGTATTTAGATTAAAAGTACACAAATTAATGTATGTAATTAACAAAGGAAAATTTTCGGAGAGGTGCAGTGCTTCATGTATTCAATTGAATGGCAAAAAAGAGGATTACCGCATGCCCACATTCTAATATGGCTTAAAGAGAAGTTGCGGCCCAGCCAAATAGACGACATAATAAGCGCCGAGATTCCGGATCCTGAGCAAGATAAAGAATTGTATGATACCATCGTCCGAAATATGATTCACGGTCCATGTGGAGCACGAAATTCAATATCGCCATGTATGAAAGAAGGAAAATGTACAAAGAAATTCCTTAAACAGCTATTAAAAGAAACAGTGCACAATGACAATGGCTACCCTTTATACAGACGCAGAGCTCCCGAAGATGGTGGCAGGAAAGTTACAATCAAATCTCGCTCTGGAGCGTTCGAAACCTTAGATAACAGCTGGATTGTCCCGTATTCGCCCATTCTATGTAAAATGTTTAATGCCCACATTAATGTAGAAGCATGTAGCTCTGTCCGTGCAATCAAGTATATCTGTAAGTACATAAATAAAGGAAGCGAACAAGCAATATTTAATCTCAGGAGTGAAGGTGAGGCAAATCCGTTAATGAAGTACAGACCTTTCAAGCAGGGCGTTATGTCAGCAGTAACGAGGCAGCGTGGCGTCTCCTTGGCTTCCTTTACACGAAAGGCACCCATCAGTTACTCACCTTGCTGTGCACTTAGAAAATGGAGAGCGTGTATATTTCACCGAAAGTAATTTCAAGAAAGAATTGCATCACCGCCAAAACTACACTAACAGCCTTCTTTCAACTTTGTCAAACCGACCCTTTGCAAAAACGTTGTTATATTCTGAAGTCCCCGCTATTATACTTGGAACTCATCTAGGAAGAAGTGGAACGCCGTATTCAAGGCGCGCCTGTTGCAAATTAGCCCGGTGTAAAGTCATCAGATGCCCTTGGTCGTGTGTATACCGTCCATGTAACTAATTTTGAATGTTTCTGTTTACGATTGCTGCTGCACCATGTTCGGGGTCCTACAGGATATAAAGACCTTAAAACTGTCAACGGTCAGGAATGCGCAACTTATAGAGAAGCATGTGAAGCTCTGCATCTTTTAGAAAACGATAATCACTGGAATGAAACCATGGAGGAAGCTGTGCAGTGCCAGTCACCAGCCAAAATTAGGGATTTTATGCAACTCTCATATCATCTTGAGGGCTATCTAATGCACATAAATTGTGGGACAAATATAAAGAGTACATGGCGGAAGATATTTTGCGAAGGTTACAGCAGACACACGCGAACATGACATACAATGAACACATTTATAATTAAGCACTTGGAAAATTGAAGATAAAGTAATGGCAATGGTAGGCAAAAATTAAGCGACTTTGGAATGATAACCCTCAGCGAACAACCGAAAATGAACTAAGTGATGAAATTATACGTGAAACAAACTACGATATACCAGCTTTGCAGCAGCAAGTAGCCGAATTTGTACCCTGCTTGTTTCCGAACAAAACGAGTTTTTGACAAAGTATTAGGACAAATTGAATCTGAAAATGTTGCACTTTTCTTTTAGATGCCCCTGGAGGAACTGGGAAGACATTTTGTTAAATTTATTATTAGCGCAAGTACGGAAAGATAAAACATTGCTGTGGCCGTAGCTTCCTCCGGTATAGCCGCCACGCTGCTAAGCGGGGCCGCACTGCACATTCTGTTTTAAAACTCCTCTAAATCTAGCCCACGAAGAATCGCCGATCTGCAACTTTAGCAAAAATAGTGCACGAGGTATAATGCTACGACAATGCAAACTTTTAGTGTGGGACGAAAGTACAATGTCGCATAAAAAGAGTAGCGCTGTAGAAGCACTAAATCGAACGCTCCAGGATTTGCGCAGCAATACCGATGTAATGGGAGGAATGGTGGTTTTACTGGCTGGTGACTTTCGCCAAACTTTACCTGTCATTTAAAAGGGCACACCTGCAGATGAAATTAAAGCATGCCTCAAGTCGTCTATTTTATGGAACAAGGTGACAAAATTCAGTTTAACTACGAATATGAGAGTGCATTTGTATAATGATATCAATGCTGGAAACTATGCTGACACACTATTAAAATTGGCGATGGGCGGTTGGAAACGGATGCTGAGGGCTGCGTTAAATTGACGAGATTTTTGTAATTTAGTACAGAGTCATTCCGAATTAATTGCGAGCGTTTATTCAGATTTAACGAACAACATGCATGAAGACAAATGGTTATGTGAAAGGGCGATTCTTGCACCAAAAATGAGAACGTTAACAAAATAAATTCAGATATATTAAGCGAAGTAGCAGGAGAAATAACAGAGTATTTGTCAGTAGACACAGTTATGAACACAGAACAGAGCACTTCATATCCCGTAGAGTTTCTAAATTCTAGAGTTGTCAGGTGTGCCTCACATAAGCTTCAATTAAAATTAGGCGTCCCAGTCATGCTAATGCGAAATTTAGATGCTCCTCGGTTATGTAACGGGACAAGGCTGCGTGTGACACATCTTGGACGGAACATAATCGGTGCTACAATTTTGACAGGCGTAGAAAAGGTGAAATGTGTCCTCATACCACGGATCCCTATAATTCCCACAGATCTTCCTTTTCAATTCAAAAGGTTGCAGTTCCTATTAAGCTCAGTTTTGCAATGACAATTAATAAAGCGCAAGGGCAAACGTTACAGGTAGCGGGGTCAACTTAGAAAACCGTGCTTCTCTCATGGTCAGCTGTATGTAGCATGTTCGCGTGTGTCAAATGCCCAGAATCTCCACATTCTTTCCCGAATGGAAAAACATATAACATTGTGTACAGTAGCGTCTTAAAATAGTGTTCAGTTAGTTTTTTCCAAAATTCCACAATCAATTAATCAGAATTCACAGATCTTCCCTTTCAATTGAAAATTTCCTATTTAGCTCAGTTTCTTTTCAATTCCAAATGCTGCAACTCTGACGGACCTATTAAGCTCAGTTTCCTTTCAACTCAAAGGCTGCATCTCTGACGGATCTTTTATTTGGCTCAGTTTCCTTTCAATTCAGAAAACTGTATCTCTGACGAATCAATTTAGCTCAGTTTCCTTTTAATGGCTGCATCTCTGACAAATCTGTAAAACTCAGTTTTTCAATTCAAAAAGCAATGGATAGTTCATTTTCCAGTGACCATGCGGGCGAAGCCGCGGGTAACAGCTAGTGATATGATAAATTTATCAGCTTTAATATTTTTTTGTGATTTGTTGTGTAATTTTATTAAAGTACATGCTTTGATTACTTAAGCGTCTATTGCTTTACGACTATGATTAAGAATTATCACATTATTTTGCTTTGCAAATGCTTTAATAAAAATGACAAACAAGAGGATACCTGCGGAGTTTCTTTCGCTATTTCTTCTCCGGACAGATTAACCTCATTTTGAAACGGTAGTAGATTATAAAACATGTTGACGTTCGACAAAAGTAATTTTAATGTATTACGTCGAAAAAAACCAGTTATGTCTTTTCTGAGAGAGTTATTTAACCCAGTTTAGTTATGGAGCAATTAGTCCGCCACACTGCTCCAGTGCATATTGACGGATTTCCTTGAAATATTTTATTTCTTAAGTATGTAGGGTTTTTCAAGATATTTTCCTTTACCACTAAGCGCGTCGAAAATCAGCACTTGAAATTACAATTTGCTGAATCAGCTTTTCTTTCAACAAATTGGTTAAACAAGTGAAATTTTTATATTAAAAAGTTACTACTTTTCTTTATCACATATTCTTGCATTGTCATCCGAATTTGAGCTATATTCAAAATTTCAAGTTTCCAGCTCATCAGAAAGTTAGTTTAAATACTAAATTCCACCCGGAACGACAGACAGACAGACAAACAAGAAAGCGACTTAATAAAAACGTGGCAAAAAATAAGTCGCTTTACGTGTAGATTTCATAAACATAACTAGATAATATATTATTCTTGATGGTCGTGGGTCACATTGCGATATTATATATAATTTATTGGTGTTTTTAAATATTTCAAGCAAAATTGACCCTAAAATCTGTTCCTTGAATATGCAATGTTATTTTGTGATTTGTATAAATAAAAATTTACGAAATATTAATGTAACTATTTTAATATGTAAATGTGTCCAAAAAGATCATAAAACTATAGTGACAGCGAACAAAATCATAAATATTTTATAAAAAAATATTGTCTCTTGGGTGATCAGAAAGCGAAAAAAGTTTAATGTAATTTTGGTTTTCGATGACTAGTTATAATTTTAAAGTACATATATTATTCAGTTTAACCCAAGAAGCAAATTCACAGGTTATCACATACTGATAACTGAAATTTCAAAATTCAACATTTCTCCACGTTTTGAAGTCATTAAATTAGTAGTAGTCTCATTTACTTATCATTTACGTATGTTGATATGGTAGTATATTGGTGAACTTCTTTATCGCACATATCAACACAAATTAATAAGAAATAATGAAATCGTCTCCAAACTAATTTCATTCTTACTCTGTCTCCCTTTCATTAATTCCTTAATATTTTTTATAAAAATCGATTCTAGAGTTATTTTATGAACAAAACAATGAATTTAAAATAAGTCATCAAATTGAATAGTCAATAATAATAACAACGATGCAGAAATTTGTAATTTTAAACACCTACAGAATTGTCAGGAAGTTATATATATAAGCCATACTGCAGCTATTTTAATTGTATATATATGGTGGGTGTAGAGAACCGGAGACACTTTTTACTGGAAAAGAGGCGTCCCATCTTACTCCTCACGGCTGACAACGCATCTGCATTTTGATTCGCAAACGGGGATAGATGTAGATGTTCAGAGTTACAGCAACCGCTTACCATCAGGTAAGTGGTTGCTTGTATGTGTGCTCGCTTGTCACCCTTATCCTATAAAAAAAAATAGAAGAAAATGAAATAACCGCGACTAACGTTTGCATTAATGCAATAAATATTGTTTCCTTCGAGTCCGTCGAAGGATCTTTAATGCGATTAGGTTCATGCAAGAATCTTTGAATTTTGAACACTGTGTCAACTCCCTGGATAAATTGGCAGCGACGGTCTACCTCAATTTCTTCGTCACCCATAAAATATACTTGTAAAATTTATGCTGTTCGTTTTCAGCTGGAAAAAGTGAACCTATTCTATGATAAATTTGCCCTTGCACCGTAAATGTAGGCGAAAATCCCGGCATTATTATTTCCCGGTCAACTCCGAAGGACGTCATTTGAAAGCATGAGTTATATTTCCGGATCCTGTTTAAAAAGCGCCGTGACTCATTAGCATCATATAAAAAGAGAGTTTTCAAAGGTTCTTCTGGTTCCCCAAGTAACGGAAGAGACACTTTGCCATTGGAACAGCACATGCCTGCGGTCTCATCTTTCCATTTTAAAGCGCTGCAAAATCGACACGCCTTGTCCATCATCATCATCATCATCATCATTACAGCCCTTCACAAGTCCACTGCTGAACATAGGCCTCCCCCAAAGAATGCCACAAAGCACGGTCCTGAGCCACCCGCATCCATCGACTTCCTGCATGTCTTACCAGGTCGTCACTCCATCTAGTGGGGGACGCCCACACTTCGTCCGCCGGTACGAGGCCGCCACTCGAGAACCTTTTTCCCCATCGGTTGTCGGTTCTTCGAGCTATATGGCCGGCCCATTGCCACTTCAGCTTACTAATCTGTTGGGCTATGTCGGTCACTCTGGTTCTACTGCGGATATCCTCATTTCTAAGTCAGTCCATCAGTCCGATAACAACTAACCTGTGATTTTTATAATCAATCAACGGATTATAATTGAATGCTGCGTCATTAAAACCGACCAATTGTTTCTTTGAAAATTTTGTCGACGTTCAGCTTGGAGCTGTGCATTTACATCTCTTCGCGCCTGTGTCTGTTCTGGTGTTTCAGATGCCCTTATAGTAGATTGTGGTTCAGCTTGCTCAATGAGTCTGTGTTGAGTTTCATCAGGTGTTTCCGCGGCTCTTAAGGCGGCCTGACGTTCCGCTTGTTCGAATAGCCTTTGCTGACTTTGAGCAGGTGTTTCAGTAGCTCTTAAAGTAGATTGACGCTCTGCCTGTTCAAGACGCCTTTGCTGACTTTGATCAGGTGTTTCAGTAGCTCTTAAAGTAGCTTGACGCTCTGCCTGTTCAAGACGCCTTTGCTGACTTTGAGCAGGTGTTTCAGAAGCTCTTAAAGTAGCTTGACGCTCTGCCTGTTCAAGACGCCTTTCCTGACTTTGAGAAGGTGTTTCGGAAGCTCTTAAAGCAGCCTGACGCTCTGTCTGTTCAAGACGCCTTTGCTGACGTTGAGAAGGTGTCTCAGATGCTCTAAAAGCAGCCTGACGCTCTGTCTGTTCAAGACGCCTTTGCTGACGTTGAGAAGGTGTCTCAGATGCTCTAAAAGCAGCCTGACGCTCTGCTTGTTCTTGCCTTCTCAGTTCAGCATCTTCTAAAGATTCTAGCGATCGAGCTAATCTTTTCGCTTGTCTTTGAGAAGATACTCTTGAAAGGCTGGACTTACGTTTGCGAGGCATTATGAAGTAAGAAAAACCTATTTATAAAAAACGTTAAAATACCTAAAGGAATTAATTTTCCTTTTAAATATTTTTAAAGCAAATCAAAATATCTAAAAGGAATAAATATTCCTTTAAATATTTTTATATCAAAACAACAAAACCAATTCAAGACACAACACGAATCCGAAAACGATAGCCAAAAAAATCGAATCAACAAACCAAATCACAAAACAAATTGCAGAAAACCGAAATCGAAAGCAGTAGTCAATATAAATGTAACCAACGAAAAAGAAGTAAGTGTATAGGTACCGTATACACTATCTATACTATTAATATTCCTTTGAAATATTGTTAAACAACCTAAAACAACGAAACCAATTCACGATTCTAAATAAACAAAATCCAAAATCAAAGCCAGAGTCTAAATATGTATAAAGGAATACCAAATCAACAAAACCGATCCAGAAAATACACAAATCCGAAAATGAAAGCCAATATAAATCCATTCAACCTTTACCAAATCACAAAGAAAATAACAAACAACCGAAATCGAAAGCAGGTAGTCGAATAAGCTACGAGATAGAAACAATTTAAGCGTATAGGTACCGTATGCACTATAAGTTGACGCGCGGCTCAACGGAGGAGTTAAGTACATGTCAGAAACATTTAGTTACCGCGTTTTAAAACCTAGTAACGATATCTAGCGGAATCAATTTAAACTATGTATACGTTAGTTAATAAGAACTCTCAAAAATATTTTTCTTATAATTTTGCACAATTTTTCTTATTGTAATACCGATTCATTCATAAC
This sequence comes from Parnassius orleans, assembly GCA_029286625.1. Classification (NCBI taxonomy): domain Eukaryota; kingdom Metazoa; phylum Arthropoda; class Insecta; order Lepidoptera; family Papilionidae; genus Parnassius; species Parnassius orleans. Next base: position 228,560 of record JAGSMP010000367.1, read on the forward strand.
CACATATAAGAACTGTATTCATTTCCGTTCAATAAATATTACTAAGGCTTATTAATAAGGCTTACTAAGAACTGTTTCTATCATTATTAAGTAATAGTTAAGGGTGAAAGCGTGACAGGTGGTGATAATATTTCTGATCCATACTTATAATCACGCCTGTAACCCTTGCGGGTAGGCAGAGCATCAACGGATTACTTAATATTTTCTGCGAGGTTATCGCCTATTCTGTGAATTACGATGCACCAAAACGTTTGAAGAAAATCAGCTGGTGAATTTTATGTTTTTATCGCTCTCTTCCCGGTGCTGCGTGGAAAAATACAGATCCATACATTTTTATCTTAATTTTGGTAAAGACATAATAATCCAGATATTCTGACCTTCTGTGTTCGTCCATCGTACCGTCGTCCGTCTTGTAGAATCACGGTGGCGCCACCTAGCTGAATTTAATTTTGCAACATATTCGATTTTCCCACGGGAACGATATGTTTTTCCGCTGAAAAAGTAGCCTATGTCACTCTACAGCCACCGAACTATCCCCATACAAATAATCATGCCATGCCGACGCTCTGTTGCGACGTGAAAGAAGGACAAACTTGTGCAATATATTCGATTTTCCACGGGAATGAGATGTTTTCCGCGGAAAAAGTACCTATGTCACTCTACAGCCACCGAACTATCCCCATACAAAAAGTCATGCCATGCCGACGCTCTGTTTCGACGTGAAAGAAGGACAAACAAACAAACAAACAAACAAACACACTTTCGCATTTATAATATTAAAGTATGGATATTAGTATGGATATATCGTCTATTTGGTCGATAAACTTCCATCCATCTCTGCCACTCACTTCTTTATTTTTACGTGTTTGTGCCAACCACCGAAGCATTCCATTCCTAATCCTGGTCTTTCAGATTTTCTTACTCTGTCATTCAGATTCAACCCTAACATTCTTCTTAATGACTTATGAATGGTAATTACTTCATATTTGACGCTTGTTAATTGACTACAGTTATTACTAGACTTTTGACTGACAAGATTTTATTTCACATTTTAATTATTGTCAGTGAAAGGAAAGTAAACGACGCGAGTTTGTTTAGGGATGCCATTCATCAGCGTGACATGTTACACATAGTGTTTTTTATCGATGTTGGTTGAGAGCGGAAATTAAACACATAAAGAAAAAAAAATCATTGACAAGTCATGTAGATAGGAAAATGAAATGTTTTTTATAAAGGTGATGTGATAAACGAGCACATAGTCCACCTGATGGTAGGTGGATGCTGTGGCACATAGACATCTATCCTTGACTAAGAATTAAAACGCAGATGGAATGTTTCTTTTCCAGTAATTGTCACCGTTTCTCTACACTCACCATACGAAACACACCAGCATTTAGTTGGTATTTTAAGTTGATATTCTTTGAGATCGTGGTCCTACCCCGGTCGAGAAGACCCATTCGTGCTACAACCATAATGCAGCTGCAGCGTGTCTCTACCACGTATAAAATAAGACAAATTAAAAGGTATCCAGGTTTTTAACAAAGGACTAATGTAGGAACCGTAGGGAGTAATCAGGAGTACAAAGGGGACGCGGTTATACGAAATTACACCTTTATGATGATTGATATGGAATGCCACGTTTCCATTAAATAAGGTCTCTGGTTCTCTACTCTCACCATACGAACATAGCAGCATTAAGCAGCTATTTTACATAATGATTTCTTATATTTACGCGAACACTACACATTTAAATAAAACTAGTTTTACGGATTTTATCGCGTATATTAACTTATTTTATATTACCTGAACTAACTGTGTCTTGAAGTCTTGCAGTGGTATGCTTGGGTTTAGTTTTAATTTTATTAATTACAGGATCCCAAGCAGGTGGTAGTACCCAGCCTCCCTCTCTATTGAAATTAGGATGTTTTTTAATTTCAATAGCCTCACGTATCATCCTTGGCAGGAATCGATGTTCTTTCGCGAGAATTTGTGGTTTATCAAATCTAATGTAATGGCGGGGGCCGTCTAGGATATGATCACAAACTGCAGACTTCCCGGAGCTATTTTACGCTGGTTGTCATGTCGTGTCGTATTACGTGTTGAAACGAAAGTTGACGTGATGAATAAACACTGTAGGGATTAATAATATATTAATTTATACTTATGAGGCCTTCGTAACACAATGGACAAGCAATTGGCTGTGGTGCTGCAGGGTTGCGCGTTTGCGTCCGAATGGAACATTTATTTGTATGGCTTAAAAGAGTAGGTCTGGCTGACTGAAGTGCTGGATAGTAAAATAATCATAAAATTGACCAATGCAGATGATTTTGTCCGACCTTCATTTAACTTGTAGTATTCGTGTAAATTGTGATTCTACCAAATATAATTCCACCAAAAACATAAATGTGAAAAGGGGCAAAGTTCGGTACAAGCGACGATTGGGGTTATCGGCTTTGACAATAAGGGTTGAGGTTGGAACGCTTGCCAAGTTTTCTGAAATATCTTACGTGTCATAAAGTTCTTTGATATTTAATTTACACTTCAAGTTTTAACAATAAGTTACGTTAGCGTGATAACAAGATTAAAATATTACATTATCTATGTACATAATATAAATAAAATTTAAGTGTCTGTCTGTAATAATAAAATAAATGACTTTGATTATCTTAAATCTAAATACCACCACACTAATCGGATCGACCCAAGCGAAGTTGAGAATTGAGGTCGGAACGGTGCCAAGTTTTAAAGAATCCACGCTATAGGAATTTACGTAATTGATTAAAAAAATAAAAAAATTCTTTGATATTTAATTTGTGACTCCAAGTTTTAAAAGCCAACTTTTAGCGTGATTACGAGATTATAATATTAAATTATAATTAATATTTATTACAAATTTAATTTCAATATGGTAGCGTCATGCTCCACTTATAATTATGGTTTTAGCACGAATGGGTAGGCTCGACCGGGGAAGGCCCACGCTCTCACAGAATACCACAGTAAAATAGCAGCTCAACGCTGCTGTGTTTCATATGCTGAGTTAAGAGTTAGGTGGAGATCCTTTTTACTGAAAACGAGGCATTCATTCTTAGTTCTCAGGGGTGACAACGCATCTGCATTTTGATACTTTATCGAGGACAAATGGACTGTGTGACTAACTAAGTGGACTGTATGACTGTGTACTGTGTACTCGTTTGTCACCCTTTTTCTATAAAAAAAAAACTTCGTCGTACGTCGTAGTTTCCAAGTCACTTAAAAGGGGTCTAGGATTTTGAAGAGTGATCAGTGAATACGATGATAAAAATGACAATTTTCAGAACTCACGAACTTTATAGGTCTAATCATTGAAATAAAATTTCGGATTCTAGGTATTCAAGTGGACATAATTAGACATGCAAAATTACAAGTAAGCGGGTAGTGTAGTAGTAGTGTTTGAGTTTTTACGAAAATTTAATGTACCTATGTTCACAAAAACAAAAGTAATTTTAATTAAAAAAAAAGTGATCGTTTACTCTGTAAACACCAGGGACAAACACAAACTAGTGATACCAGTTTCTCGACTCCACAGAATCAGTAATTCATCCATTGGGAAATGTATACGATGTTATAACAAAGTCTCAGAAAATATACAAGGTCTCTCGATTACCAAATCTATATTTTTTATGAAACAAACACTGTATAAAGAGGGTTATTATAATATAGATGAATACAAATGGTTGATACTCGTAAAAACCCCTGAGAATGAGGTGGTCGCTTTCAAGCTGTTTCTTATATAATTTTTTTCTTAAATAAATTTGGTAAGTAGTTACTACCTGTTCTTGTAGTATAATTTTACTAAAAAAAATCTTGCTGGTCCTTAGAACATACGTTTTTTCCGAACCGTTTTTTACGTGGTAGAGCCATGCTGCAGCTATATTTATAATATAGTTGTAGCACGAATGGGTCGGCTCGACCGGGGAAGGACCACGCTCTCACAGAATACCAGCGTCAAATAGCAGCTTAATGCTGCTGTGTTTCGTATGGTGAGTGTAGAGAACCGGAGACCCTTTTTACTGGAAAAGAGGCATTCTATCTTAGTCCTCACGGCTGACAACGTATCTGCATTTAATTCGCAAATGACGATAGATGTAGATGTCTATGGGCCACAGCAACCACTTACCATCAGGTGGACTGTGCTCGTTTGTCACCCTAATTCTATAAAAAAAAAAAAGTGATAAAAGTACAAAATGACTTTCAATAAGAATCACTTGTAATTTATATTAAAAATGATATTCTATTATGTTCTAGTTACAGGGGTGGGGTTGAAAGTAGCTCGAATAAGCTCGTGTTAATATCATGCCCTAACGTCATCCTTTTCTAATCCGACTTAGTCTGACATAATTAGAACAAAAGAAATAATCTATTCCTTTCCAATACGAATATACCCATGCTAATGCCGAATTATATTTCGAGGGATCCTTGAACACGTGATCTTGTAATCTAGGTAAAGTTTCGTTTAATATATCCCGGCCTTATTTGAAACCTTCGAGGGGTAATAGAATTTCACTTCGCTAATGGCGTTTATCTATACATCTATACATATAATAAATCTGTAGAAAAATCGTGTCTGTAATTCTAATATATTCTTGAAAAAACAAGTCCAGGGAACTAATTAAAGGGTTCTGAAGCCAAATTAGTGGTTTTTAGAATTTTTGTCTGTCTGTCTGTGTATTTCGGATTCACACAAAAACTACTGGACCGATTTACATGAAATTTTGTGTGCAGGTAGTTAGTAACCCGGGCAACTTATAGGCTACTTTTTATCCGATTACGGAACTTCTAAAAAAGATTAAAGTTGGTGTAAATTACTGCAGTAGTATGCTTGGGTTTGAATTTAATTTTATTAATTATGGCGTCCGTAGCAGATGGTAGCACTCAGCCATCTTCCCTATTAAAATTAGGATGTTTTTGAATTTCAATAGCCTCGCGAATCATCATTGGTAGGAATCGGTGTTCTAATGCAAAGATTTGTTGTCTATCAGATCCGATATAATGGTTGGGACGATACTAAACATACTATCACTGACATATGACATGACATACTTTAGACTTCCCGGAGCGTCTGTGCTTCACATTAACGATATGTTCCTTTAAGCGGGTTTTTATGGAACTTTCATCTAAAGATGCGTAATAACCCCCTCGTAAAAAAAGTTAAAATTAAACGTGATAAAATCCGTGACATTAGTTTTATTCCATGTGTATTGTACATTATTATTGAACTGCATTTATGAAATTTTGAAGTCTACTGGAACGTAAAAATATCTACATCTATTTTATGGTACTAATCTATATTAATACCTTTCTTATGGATACATCGGAAGACACGCCCGATATAAAAAATAGTAGGTTTTTCTAGACATATACATATATGCACGTGTTCCTGTAGCTATTATATCTGTGGCAAATACAAATCATCTACGTCTAAATAGTCTTTTAGAATTCAAAAAAAAATCTTTGACAGACATAGAGACACAGACACCGAGGTGACTCTAAGAGTAATCGAATTTTGCTAAATTTGGCACGGAATAGCATTTAATGATGTTTCTAAATTCAAGTTTACGCGAGCGAAGCCGCGGGTAAAATGCTAGTAAAAAATAAAATTGAACGTATGGAATGGGTCTGCTCGACCGGGGAAGTACCTCGCTCTCACAGAATACCAGCGTAAAAAGCAGCGTAACACTGCTGTGTTTCGTATGGCGAGTGTAGAGAACCGGAGACCATTTTTACTGGAAACGAGACATTCTATCTTAGTCCTTGGGTAGCAACGCATCTTCATTTTGATTCGCAATTGAGTATAAATGTAGATGTCTATGGACCACAGGATCCGCTTGCCATCAGTGTGCTTGTTTATCGTCCTTATACTATAAAAGAAGTAATAAAAAAGAAATACATAGATAAGAAGTCACCCACCCATACTCCTTTTTTGTTCAGATCTCCTAGGTAAAAAATGAAGTCCTACTAATTAGTACTATTAAAATAATACAACTTTCATATTAACTTAGAGTATTACAATAATCTTAAAATGGTAAGGAGAGTAAAAAAATGTTTTAAGGACAAAGAACCCGTGCCTGTTCTGCTGAATTTATGTAAACTGCTGTCGTTATAATAAAGAGTGCGTCATTTGACTCATTGCTCTGAAAAAAGAAGCAGGCGCTTGACATTTAAGTGTTATTATTTTATATCTTCTTTTTGTTTTAACGGAGTTATAAGATTCAAGTACAGCTGGGAACATCAGTCTTAAAAGAACAGCTGGTCATTAGTAAAGTTAATTAAACATAATAGGTCTGAGTTTAGGTAGTCGCAATCTTTCAGAAATATGGCACTTTTACGAAAAGGTAAATGTGTAAATGTAAATGTAAATGAAAATGTCTTAAGTTGTAACCAAAATATTACTTATAAAAATTAACCTACTAATTCGATGGATGAGTTTGTTTTTACTTTTTAATACACTTATGTATTAATACTAGCTGAAAGTACTCTTTACCCAAATTGACTCCTAGATGTAAAAGAAGGATGGTTCAATTAATATAACCGGGCGTTCCTTTGCGGAACCATTATATTGAAGATGTTAAAAATTAATTAGCTAATATCCGCGTAATCAAATAAAATGATTTTCTTACCTAGTTTGAAGAGCACCACCCGCCCTACCTCAAATGCCTTCACTATCCCCGTCACCATTAATCCCAGCACCACTACTCCCAACACCACTACACTAGGAAAGACACACCACCGACGATAATACGACATGTTTCGCCTCTAAACGAGGCATCCTCAGCTGAAGTAGTCTCTGCGGTGGCTGACCGCTAAGTTTAAACGGTGGTGGGTTGGAGGATGGGACATTCCTTCTTAACTATTTAATTTACTATTCAGTGCATCCAATGCTCTAGTATGGTCTGAGGGGTGTGTAGAGCTAGTATAATGACATTTTGCGAAACCTTATACCTTACACTTGTGATCTTAATGCGACTACGTAAGTCCATAAAAGTCCACAGGTAGACCTCTCGCCTGTATGGTCCTCTCACAAAGTATAGAGGATGTGTCTTAATCGTCACGTTTGACTAAGGTAATTGACGATCGCAGTACTACACGTCTCTCACCTTGACTCAGATGCCCGTCGTCAGTCTGGATAATTTACGTTAGTCGTAAATGAGACAGTTATAACGTCATCTATCGGAAGCCGTAAGATTTTTCTAGCATTTCGCATATTCCCCTGGATTCTCTTACGCCACCACAACACGGCCTTTAGGTTTTTTTTATTTATAGAATATGGGTGAGCATATAGTCCACCTGATGGTAGGTGCATGCTGTGGCCCATAGATATCTACATTTATTCTCGATTATTAATCAAAATGCAGATGCGTTGTCACCCCTGAGGACTAAGATGGAATGCCTCGTTTCCAGTAAAAAGGGTCTCTGGTTCTCTACACTCAATGGAAACACAACAGCATTAACACTTTCACTCTCAGGTTTCCAGACATAATAGTAAGACAATAGTAATGAGAAATATGTGGGTCACGGGACAGTGAACGTGTAAAGCCGCTATTTTACGCTGGTACTTATTCTGTGAGAGCGTGGTCCTACCGAGGTCGAGCCGATCGATTCATGCTACACCCATAATATAGCCGCAGCGTGGCTCTACCACGTATAATTATATGTCGCATTACAAAAAGTTTATGAGACTATACTCTATTGTGTATTATACATATATATACATAAATAATATATGTAGTATACGTTGAATATTATTTCAGGCAAGTTTTGCAAATGTACGCTGATTGAATTTGTATTCTCCTTTTCAGTGTCTCGTATTTTCTACAAATATGTGGAAAAACAGGAGCTCGCTTACCAAAATTTCAACGCTGGAAGCGCGTGGAATAAATCTTGTTTGAAAGCAGTCTCTTGTGAATTTACGCTAGTCTGTTCTGGGTTTATCGTGTTTTTACCACAATTGTTTTTCTTAGTTCATACATAATATTAGTATTTATTATAAAAGGAGAGCAATGAACTGTAACTTACATAATTTGTAAGGTACTGCGCGAAAGAGAAAAATTTCCTAAAGTTCGCAAAAAATCCCGCTGGGTTTCTTTCTGTTTCTTCCCAGGATAGAGGTTTTTTCCGAACCAGTAGTAAAAGAAAAAAATATATATTTCAATAAGAATTACACGTAATCTACAACAACATAAACACTCACGCCTGTCACCCAGAAGGGTAGGCAGAGACTACGGACTTCCATTAGCACGATCCTGACAAACCCGAAACGGCGAAAGGATACACGTAATCTATATTGAAAAAAAAAAACTGTATTCTATTCTTTCCTTCGGATCGAATTTTGGTCCAAGCCATCTGCGATCATGTGCGTATGTTGCCGTTAAGACATGTAGTAATAATGTTCTTCAGACCGAATTTCGATCACAGTGCGAGTCTCATCAGAGACTAGTCATCTGCGCAGGACGGGATTACAGTACACGGGTGCACAAGCATGGATGCACACTCTATTCCCTCACTCACATAGTACGACGAAAGCCTTCTGTAGGAATACCTTTTTGCTAGCTGACTTCCGTCAAATAGCAGAGAGCCAGTTAATTACAGGCTATGAGCATCGATCACTAATATAAAACTAGATACACAATAAGTGACAAAAAATGTCCTTACCGAATGAGCGCCCACTCGAACATTTGGGTGCGCTTTTAATTTGTACGTAGCTTTGTGAATACAACTTTCGACAATGCAATTAAGGTTGAATTTACATTAATGTATATTTATTTCAACTAGAATTACGTCAAAAAAACTGGCGACAGTTTTTAGAGAACTTTTGCATGGGATTGTGTATCTAGTATTTTATTAGTGATCGATGGCTGTGAGGCATCCATCTTAGTTCTCAGTGACGACAACACATCTGTAGCCTTCTTTGTTTAAAGTTGGTTGCAGGTGTCCGTGGATTGCAGTACCCACTTACCATTAAGCGGGGAATTTACTAGACGGACATGCCCATGGGCTGTTTGTCATGTCTGTCGCCACAATACCACATGAGTAAATAAACGGAACAGAGATAAAGCTCCATACAACCGCGTGAATCGGTTGCACTACTACAAGCACGCGGGGCATGTGTGCGTGACCACTGGCCACTTGTCGCTTACGCGGCGAGACTGGACAAAACCGGTTACGCTGGCACAGCTAATGGACAACAATCTCAGGGTTAGTGCGACGCACGTTGTTTGTTTTGTTAGTTGCAAGATTGAATATTTTAATGTAATATCGTGGTATTATTAATAATGGTTATTTATTGTACTGTGTGTATGAATAATACTAAAAAAAATAAAAATATATCATACTTTAACTATCCCAAGGAGTACAATAGGTAAGTAAATATTTGATTATTACTTAAGTTTCAATTAAGTACCTTTATTTTGTTGTATGATCCTTTTTTTAATAAGAAGAGGGTATTACACGTTGTGTTTTTACCTTTTTATTTTTAGTACAAGCTTTTACTAAACATTTGTAGGTATGTGGGTGGGTTGGTATGTAATAGGTATGTGTGTTAAGTTCACATATTGCAAGTAAGATTTGAACCACTTCCCGATATCTGATTGAGTTGAAATTTTGTATACCGTAACTTCAGTGACAATGCAATAATATGATAGATATAACCTGATGCTGCAGCCAGAATTGTCTCCTCACTAGGGAACTTTTTCTTTCTTTTTTTTTTAAAATAAACGTTTACCCCCACACTAGGATTTTCTCCTGTATAGTGGAGGCAGTTTACAAACACAAATTGCACAAGGACAAACATCCACACCCGGAACAATTATTTGTAGGTGATACAAATACTTGTTACGTGCGGGATTCGAAGCGCAGCAACTCATTGCTAAGCCACTGCGCTACAGAGCCGTCAACTCTTCAACGGGTAGTAGCAGGGTCACGAAATTTTGTATATTAGTTTAATTTTGATAGTTTAATACGATTTTTATCATGAACTGCTGCAGCAGCCATCTTTAACGGTTAGTAGCACGGACTCGAAACTTTGTATTTGAATTTAATTTTGTTTGCTAAACATGATCTTCAACATAAACTGCTGCTGCAGACAGGATATTCTCCTCACGAGGGAACTCTAAATTATAAAAATTACTACAACACACATACACACAACACACACACATACACACACACACACACACACACACACATACACACACACACACGCATACACGCACGCACGCGCGCACTACACATACTCACTATCCATACTCACCACACACATACACGCGCACACACACGCACACACGTTCAATATTTATGTATACGACCTTATAGGTAGATATAAAAAAAATTAAAGAAGAGCGGGGCGGTCCACTAAGACAGGTATTGATATAAAAAGGAGACCCCAGCCTTGTTAATGTATTTAAATTTAAGATGCTGAATAAATAATTTTTTGAATATTTTTTTGAATTTTGAATAAAAAAAAAAAATAAAAAAAAATAACAAAAATTATTTGAGTAAGTAATTTGTAAAGTATTCTATCATACTGAACAATAAAACTATTTAACAAATGTTTTGTCTAATTTGTCTTCACCTATTGTGACAACCCTACCAAAATAGGTAACAATTTTGCACGTTCTTAAGAAGCTTTTTCTCTGTTCCGTTTATCTACTCATGTGACAATACACTACACAGACGCATCAGTTTGTTTTAGACCGGCTACGTGATTAGTTGTGCGTGCACATTAAGATGACAACGAAACGACGAAAAATTGCAATAGTAGCTGGTGCTGCATTAATACTGTCCGATGATAAGAAAAAGAAAAGAATTTGGTGCAAAGAATGGTATATAAATAGCAATAAGTTTAGACGTATCAATTTACTTAAATAATTAGAAATTGATGAACCAGGAGACCTGTACAATTACTCGCGCATGGACATAGAGTCGTTTGAATTTTTATTACAACGAATAAACTCTCTCTTCTCAGAATATTTTATTTTCTTCCCAGAATATTTTTTCCCTTTTCGATGGTGCAATCCGAAGGTGGGTATAGGATCTCAGTGACGGCACTGGATAGAACGGTCGTGTTTGAACTCATTTGAAAGGGCTCATAAAGACCTTGGTGACTGTTATGACTTAACTATATTACATATATATCTACTCAACCGTCCACGGTGACTACAGTCCCCAAAATTATTGCCTCACCTGTCCATGGTGAATATAGTCACCAAACGACATCTTTCGGGTTAGACGTGTACAGTGCAAAAGACAGCTGTTATTAATACAGTAAAATTATAGATGGTGCTATTTTAAATTTGTCATCTGTGAGTGAATTTTATCTGTATGTATGTAATAGTAACAAAATATTTAGAAAAAAAAGTGAAAATGAAATTACGCCATTTTTTGTTTGTGGACTGTTAAAGTGAGAAATTCGATCAAAATGTGATATCTATCTGTTTTTATACGTTATTTCTAATGCTATTGTACATCAAACTGACGACAATTCCAAAACGTTTACATATAATAATTTAGCTCGATATTTTAATCACTATATGCGATCATCGTTTATTGATTATATGTTGTTTAAAAGGTATTCTAATCACTTTTTTGTGTTAAATTAATGCTAAATATAAAAGAATGCTTCACTATTAACACGTTGATAGCCGTTTATAAACGAAATATCTGTTGAGATGTGCCTAGAAATTATTAAAGCTTATTTTTATTTATTTATTTACTTATTTATTAAAATTATTTTGAGTAAACATTATATACTTATGTATATTTAGTATATAAGATATTATTAATATTGGTGTCATTTTAAAGAGAATATCATGTTCTATAATAATATAAAATAATTGTCTCCAGTAAATATTATACTTTTCTTGTAAAACTGAAATAAAAAATAAATACGATTTTTTTTTATATTTCCATTTTAAGCTTTATTTTCAGCCTTTAAATTAAAAAAAATTTGACCTATTTTCTTTTAACATAATTAAGTTTTGAATTCTTTGAGTCTTTTGAGGATATTTTTATTTGAATGTAGCTAACGTAGTTTTCAGTGGTAATCGTTTTGTTGAGACAGTCTCGCGCGGTCGTAAAAAATAATGACATTTAATCCGCGGACAGGTGAGGCGAGAATCACTCGCGGGGGTGGACAGTTTAATGGATATATATATATATATATATATATATATATATATATATATATATATATATATATATATATATATATATATATATATATAATATCGTTTCTTATATATTAACCCTTCAAAAGATATTTTTATTCATGATAAGATAAGTTTTAAGACAATTTTGAAGATATTATATTTTATTCATTATAGTATATTTTATTTATTTATTTTCAACTGTTTATTTTAATTATTAAAATTAAATTACCCTTCTGTCCGTGGGCATGGGCATTCTGAAGGTCTTATGATGACCAGATAATGCTTATCGGTTTTCAGTAACGGAAATAGGATGGCCTAGCTTTCTATGTTTATCTAATTGCATGTTACATTCTAAAATAAAGTTGAAGTACCCAAACGTCACGAATTAAAATAAGTAAAAATAAGTTAAATGAATCAAAATAAAATCCGAAAATTTTGTTTTATTAAATGTGTAGTATTCGTATGATAAATCTTTGAGAACAACATTGTTTCATTTACTAAATCTAAAAATCTTACTTCCATTCAAAAATCATTGAATTCTAAATACTGAGTACAGGTAACTTGGTCATTTATAAGAATTGGTGTTAATGGTGCTTGTAGATTTTCTTGAACTACGCAGATATTTTCGTCTTCTAGTTGTAGTTAGTTATGCTTTTCCGTTCTGCCTTGTTTTCATTGCCTGTAAAATATGTCCGATTACTAATTTTATACCTACTTGTGAGTTTTGCTGGTTTTAATCGCCTGGAAACATAATAAAATGAGTAATAATACTGTTTTACTATTACAGTCTGGTAACAAGCCACAAACTTCAATAAATCTGAAAGGGTATTTCAACTAGTTACTTCTTGAGCCCTTTCAAATGAGTACAAACACGATGATGTTTCGTAGTGGCATGACTGAGTCATTTACCCCACCTTCTAAGTCCAACATCATGAAGGTAATATTGTCACAGTAACCTAGGTCTTTATAAGCCCTTTCAAATGAGTTCAAACACGATCGTTCTATCTAGTGCCGCCACCGAGATCCTATACCCACCTTCGGATTGTACCATCAGAAAGGGGAGGTCATAACAGTCACCTAGGTCTTTATGAGCCCTTTCAAATTAGTCCAAACACGATCATTCCATCTAGTGCCGTCACTGAGATCCTATACCCACCTTCAGATTGCACCATCAAAAAGGGGAGGTCATAACAGTCACCTAGGTCTTTATGAGCCCTTTCAAATTAGTCCAAACACGATCATTCCATCTAGTGCCGTCACTGAGATCCTATACCCACCTTCGGATTGCACCATCAGAAAGGTGATATCATCACAGTCATCTAGGTCTCCATTAACCTTTTTAAAAATGCTAACCATCAGGTGGACTGTGTGCTCGTCTATCAACCTTATTCTAAAAAAAAATAAGTGTAGGTTATAATGATAATGATGAAATCCGATAAAATTAAGATTAATTCATTGGGTACAGTTGTACTGGATGCAACTTCGCGAAGCTTTTGCCACTGGGATCGCAACTTGGACTATTGTTTGTTATTAGTTGTTTATTGAGGCAGTCTTCGCTTCAAGTGGCCGCTGAAGATACTCGAGGCGTAATCTACAGTAATACGAAATGCAAATTCAAGTCGTAACATCTGTTAGAGACCTGGTTTTAGAGAAATTTATGTGTGATACTTTCAAGGTTGTTATTTGCGCAAATGTTGCCAATCCGCAACTTAAATTGGTCATGGATATTATATAGGTATATGTATAAGCTATGACCACAGCGCACCAGATTGTTGATTCTTTTTTTTTCTATAAAATTTCAATGACAAACCTATGTACTTTTTTGATAATTGTAAATGATGATGCGGCCAAAGTTGGTAAAACGCACCGACTTAGCTTAACAAAAACCTATTCACTCTTGCCTTGAACCACACATTGTAATCGGATCGAAAGACAGATGCTGGCAACTTCATCCACTCCTTTGCTGTAAGTATGACGAACAATGAAGGGTAATAAAGAAAACAAACAAGAAGGGTGGAAGTATCTTACAGTTTATCATAAGTACAACTGCAGCCCTGCTGCTATCTTCAAGCAAAGAAGGCTACAGATGCGTTGTCATATCAGAGGACCAAGATAAAATGACTCCTGTAATTGTACTGGTTCTGTACTCTCTACAGATCAGAACACAGCAGAACAAGCACTGCTGCTTAGCGGCAGTAATAGATAAAGGTGGTACACACCTGGATCGACTTCTAGGCAGAAAATAAGTCCTTACACCTATTAAATTAAGAATCAAAATGCAGATGCGTTGTCACCACTGAGGACTAAGATGGAATACCTCCTTTCCAGTAAAAAAGGTCTCCGGTTCTCTACGCTCAACATACGAAACAAAACAGCATTCAGCCGCTTTACGCTGGTATTCTGTGAGAGCGTGGTTCTACCCCGTTTAAGTCAACCCATTCAGGCTACAACCATAATATAGCTGCAACGTGGTTCTATCACGTCAAAAAATATAGCATAGTTGCAACGCGTCGCAAGCGGTTTGGCAACGTTTGTTTTTTTGTTTTTATACAGCTGTTATTAAGAAGATACTGCAGTCCATCTCCTGGTTCAGTTTTCTTTTGTCGCCCCTTACGACACCCTTGGGTTGATAAGGGGAAGTGGGTATACTTACACCGCCACTACACGGTTCAAATATACTATATTATACACAAATCAAGAAAATCTAAGACAGCTTATTATATCCTAGATTTCACTATCAAATAATCATCTAATTAAAAGTAATGTTTATTAATTAGGTTGCCCCCCAGTAGATGGTTAAAGTGTAAAGTGTACAAGTGTGCATGGTAAAGTGTAAGGGAAGGACGTGCCAACTTTTTATCCAAATGCCAAGCTCACCTTCATGTGTGTAACTTTCTCACTAAGATGTGGCTCTTTTGAGCTTTTGACCGACTAAGAGTGGAAAAGCCGTCCAAATATGGCTGAACCCAAACACAAACTAATGACGGGCCGCAACATTATCAGTGCGAGGGTATCAGCTCAGCACCTAATCCACCTGCCCAGCGAACAGAGTATGGATATAAGGAATCAGCCTAATTCATTAATCCATTCATTACACCCAATAAAAAGTTCACTGCTGACCATCGCTTTAGATTACCTCAAAGGGGGTATATTTGTCATAGTTGCCACGCTTGGCAGGCGGGTTGGCAACCGCAGTTATTATTATTTTCAGTTGTAATTAGGAAGATGCTGCTGCTCATCTCCTGATTCCTTATTACGACACACACGGGTCGTAATAATGAATATAATAAAAGATATGAGGTACTGGATACTCTTAGGCCCGTATTATTAAACGTTACTCAGGTCATGTACACGCACTTGAGTACAATCTTGAGGTTATGATCTTATTAATAAACATATCTCAAGATGCGGTTTAGGTTTACGATATCAGCTGAGTGCCACACTGATTAATAAACAAAACTCGACTCTCAAGTGGGTATACTTGAGTGCAAGTCACAGAACAGTATTCCTAAGTACAGCGTTTTGAGATACTGTTTTATGTGTTTATTAATTAGCAACGATCTTGAGATGCTGATTTCGTAATGAGGGCGTATCAAATGATTACGCACTTGAGTTCGTCGTTGAGTAACGTTTATTAATACGGGCCTTAGGCTTCCATCATACGGCGTAATATCAGCCAAATAGCGCTCACCAAACGGCGCATTCTTAATTAACTATTATAAGCCAGTGCTTGACTACTATCCCACCTGATGGTAAGTGGTGATGCAGCCGAAGAGGATAAAGCGCACTCACTTAGCTTAACAAAAGCTTATTCACGCTTGTCTTGAAAACACCCACATTGTATTCGCAGAAAGGCTTATGTAATAATGTCCTCCAGAACGAATTTTACGGAGGCCATCATAGCCATCTGCGCAAGACAGGAATATAAAGCCAAAGTATATGCGCAAGCACAGGTGCACTCTCTTTTCCATCACTCTCATAGATGGGACGGTAATCCGACACGACCGGAGAGAGATCAGGCGCAGGACCAATTGTTTATGTGTTTTCCAAGGCACGGGGGTAATACACCGCCCTCTGACTCCGGGCTGCTAGTGAGAATTTCTTGAATGGAGAAACCAATTACTGATTTTAAACCCGACCCGGGATTCGAACCCGGGACCTCATGATCAACAATCGCGTTTATGACCAATAGACCAACAAGGCAGTCAAAAAGACAACTTAAATGGCTGTTAATGCGTGTGAAATTTAAAAGCGTTTTGATGTAGTATGAAATCATAAATTATTAGCGTTCATAATTCAGATAATTGAGTTATTAATTAAATCATAAATTGGATCGTAACCAGTCGATTGGACGCGAGCCAGCAGATGAACCGTAGTTCATTTTCCATGGTGTTTGTTAATAGATTTGTTTATTTAAATTTATTTGTTATATTTTTTTATATTAACAAGTTTAATTAATTGCCCGGTATTGCCTGCCAACTTTTTTATGAAACTAGTGACCGCCATGGCTTCTCTCGCGTGGGATTGGAAATTACGGCAATTTTAAAGAACTATGCTTTTTTTAGAATAGGTGTAACGTTTAGTGTGTGCTGTTACTGGACACAGTAAACCCATATACCCATATATATATTTATTATATTAATGCGTATAGACCGGATCCTTGAATAATTACCTCATTTTTTTTAAATAATTATAGTTAAGGAAATATGGCAAGTTGTAAGCAAAAAGATAAATCCTATTTATTCTCGATCCCATTAGAGTTTCGAAAAATCTTTCCTTATTCCTTGTCTAAATTACAAAGGGAGCCTCTGTGCGAAATTTCAGCGTTATAGGTCCAAGAGTTTGTTCTGGGCGTTGATTAGTCAGTGAGTGAATCGGGACTTGTCTTTTTAATAGATATATTGTTATTGTAGTATTTCGTCTTTCAAGCTTAGCTGAAACAAAACGTAGGCAGCAGCGTCCTCCGAAACTTGTCTTGTGATAGCGACTCAAAATAATAAAAAAACTGCGGTTGCCAATCCGCCTGTCAAGCGTGGCAGCTATGGTAAATATATCTCTTATGACAATCTACGGAGGATGTTTAGCAGATTTTGATAGACTCGAATAAAAAAAAACGTGTGTGTGTGTACTTATGTACGCACGTAGGAAGTTATACTTCTTTAGCGTAACAAAACAAAAATAACTAAAAATAACTACCTTAAATATAGTTATCAGCTCCCACGAAAACTTGAGAGAGTTACCCAATGAAGTTGTCGCTTTGAGGTGTCAGTGTGCGTGCGCATCGTAACAACTTCATGGTGTCATTTTTAGCTGTCGGTGTTCGCGCGCATCGTTAAAAGTTCACTCTCGTAATTTTTCCTAAACGCCCCAAAAGAAGTAATATTTCAAAATTAATAAAAAATATTAATCCCATGGGTGTCGCCAACCCGACTGCCAAGCGTGGCAACTACGGCATTTGTTGTTTATGAGGCAATCTGTGATCGAGATCTATATTGATATATAATATATGCATTGTCAAGAATGAACCAAATATGAATGATGTTTAGTCCTTTCTTGTGCATTCTTGACACTGATGATTCTTATTTAAACGAATTCTTTAAAGATGCGAATAAAGAGTCTAAGATGTATGTATAATAATTATGGAAAATTATATGGTAAAACTAGTGATGCTAAGAAATATGTCAGTTAGTATTTAGTAGTAATTAATATTTACAATAAAAATTGCCCTTTTTTAAATTGCAATGCCCCTACGGTGCGTCACATGTTTATATTGTATAGCAAATTATAATAAATAAATAAATAGTTGAATGACATATTTTCGGTAAACAGCCGTTGCCTCGTAGAAGCGTCTAGAGTCTGACGTGTTAAACAGCGTAGAAACCACTCCTCTACTCTCGTAATTCAACGAAATGCCGCTGTCACAGTGGAGCCTGGCCGAGTGCCAGTCATTTACGTCGAGAGCTGGAACTATTGAATAGAGGATTAAGATTTAGCTATAACGTATTTCCTCATAAAATAATGTAATGTTCCAGACCGCATTTCCCTCACGGCGGTCAATATAGAAAATAGAATTGATATAAAAGCTATGGACTTGCCAAATTTTAAAATGCACCTCAAGAAGTGGTTAATACATAATGTTTTTATAATTTACATGAATATTTTAATACCAAACATTAATTAATATATATTTTTTGTTCTTAATTATTGCATACGCGATTTGGGTAAACTGTGTAACATTTAATTATAATGTCACACGCAAATTGTACATACACAGTTTATTGGGAATAAATATTCTGATTCTGATTCTGAATAATTTTATTCAATATCTGGTATATAAAAAATAATGTTTGTTTGTTCGTATTTTATGTGCTCCCATACCGTTCATCAGATTGCGGTAACACTTTGTCAACTTATTGCTTACAACTTAACAAAACTTATTTATTATTTTATCTGCTATTCCTTATTTAGGAACAATATTAGTAAATTGAATTTGGGGGGGATTTGCTGTTGATAATGCTACCTTAACTCGTTTTTATTCATTTCATTTTTTATTTCCATTTATTATTTTAATATTAACTATAATTCATTTATTATTTTTACATCAAACAGGTTCTAATAATCCTTTAGAATTAATAGAAATTTAGATAAAACCCATTTCATCCATTTTTACTTTTAAAGATTTAATTGGATTTATTATAATATTAATATTATTAATTATATTAACATTAACTAATCCTTATTTACTAGGAGATCCTGATAATTTTATTCCTGCTAATCCATTAGTAACTCCAATTCATATTCAACCTGAATGATATTTCTTATTTGCTTATGCAATTTTACGATCTATTCCCAATAAATTAGGAGGAGTTATTGCCTTAATAATATCTATTTTAATTTTAATCATTCCTTCCTTAACTTTTAATAAAAAAAATTCAAGGAATTCAATTTTACCCAATTAATCAAATATTATTTTGTTATAACTTACACTAGGTGGCGCGCGTTGTAACGACAATTTTTTGAAAGTTGTAGATCATTCAATTTCAATTATTGTATTATCATTCCTAATTAAAAAATATTATAACTCTTCCAATTTTAAAACGATATTTCCACAGTTATTTCTTCTGCGGAAGCAATGCGCTAGGTACCAGCTAGTAGTTAATAAAAATACTTATTGAAAGTCATTTATGCTTTTACCACTGGTTCTGCAAGAACTTTTGTCCTGGCAAGAACCAGCAAGAAGCCCAACGGGACTCTTTTTTTAAACATTATTTATATTATATACTTAGCGGTCAGATACCGCAGAGTCTACTTCGTCTGAGGATGCCACGTTTAGAGGCGAAACACATGTCGTATTATCAACGGTGTTGTGTCTTTCCTAGTGTAGGTGGTGCTGGGATTGGTGGTGACGGGGATAGTGCACGCAAATTAGGAAGAGTGGGAGGCGCTCCTCAAACTTGGTAAGGCACATCATTTTATTTTGTTACGCGGATCTTAGCAAATTAATTTTTAACATCTTTAACATAATGTATTTCCGCAGAGTAACGCCTGATTCTATAAATTACTTTTCATTTTTGATAGAGTGTGTAATATCGAGTAATAATAAGAATATTTGTTATTTTTTTGTCAGAAACTACAATATCTTTTCCTACGTCACGATCGAGCTTTGTTAATGATGTTCAGACAAACGTCTTCCCAAATAGCTTAGTCAAGCGATTTAGCAGCAAATGAGTATATTCCATTTGAAGTTGCTTAAGTGGAACTGGCTCGTTGCCAGGGACCATTGTGTTGTGGAGTGGAGGAAAAGCGATTTGATTTAGATGAGTGTTCGTTTGTATGTATTTAAGATGGATATATTTAAAAGATTATTATTACAGCCCTTAACAAGTGCACTGCTGAACATAGGCCTTCTCCAAGGAATGCCACAAAGGACGGTCCTGTGCCACCTACATAAATCGACTTCCTGTATATCTTACCAGGTCATCTCTCCATATCTCGCTGAGTGACCTTCAACTTGCTCATACGGCCAGTAGTGAAGGATCACGTCTCTACGTTTAGAAAATGAACCTACTAAGTATTGAACGATATATGTACATCATGACGTATACTCGTAGTATAGACATTATTCCATGTGACGTTTGTGTTTGTGGAATTTTACTCCTATACAGGAAAATTCCTGCAGTAGGGGTAAGATAGTTGAACAAAAAAGCAAAGTAATTTATCTTTTATTTTATTTAGCATAAGTCAATCGTTTGCCTTGTGGTGACGGCGTAAAAAGTCAATCATGTTACATCCCGTAAGTGTCGTAAGGGGTGACTAAGGCAGCAAGATCTTATGGCTTCCGATAGATATATGAATTTTTTTTAAATTCTTTGCCTTTGTTTGAAAGACGACTTGACTTTTACTTTTTATTAAAAGTTATTTTTCCCTGTTGAGCAGATTTAAAAATATCACAATCGCAATGTTTTTTTAAATAGTTACATTAAAAACTTCACCCCTATTATAGATGGGATTATAGATGGGGATCCCCCTCCAAATTTAACTATTAAATAAATAAAAAAATCTTCAAAATCGTTTCACAAATAATAACGATATCGCTCAACATACATTCATAATTTATAATTAAAAATTTTGTACAACCGACTTCAATATAAATTATTAAGAATAACTCAAAAACTATTGATCAGACCTTAATCACATTTATATGGGACCACATTAAAAGTACCAGCTTTCAAATAAAAAAAGTATCATCGAAATCGGTTCACCCAGAAAAAAGTTATGAGGTAACACACATTCAAAAAAAACCTACAGTCGAATTGAGTACCTCCTCCTTTTTGAAGTCTGTAGAAAAGAAAACAACACATTTTAAACCTTTTTTGTTTTGTTGAAGTCGGCTAAAAAATATCAAAATGACGAGGAAAAAAGAAATAAAAGAAAAACAATAAGTCACGTGCTTGATTTTATTCATTTTTATAGTTTACATTTTTTATGTAGGATAAAGGAATTATTATTATTATTATATTAAAATTTATTTAGGAAGGCAATACGAATGTATTTATAATATTAAATGTGTAGAATATCGCGATGCGTATTTATACGTTATACAGTATAGGACGAGATAGCAAAACCACATGGTAAACCTATTGCTATCATTTTGTTATTAACGTGAAAGGGAGAGGTCGAGGCGCAATATTAAAAAAGTAGTTTTTGTATTTTTATCCTAGTTATGTTAAGATATGAAACATGATTTTATATATATTGCGGAAATAACACGGTATTCTAAATATTCATGTATTTGTTTGCATTATAAATCATAAATTTTAACAGAATTACTTCCTAAACGTTTTCTTTGAGGCGTGGATATATTCGTTTCATCAGACTAAGAAATTCACTCTCAAACTCACTCTCAGAATCAGAAAACGTGGTATAAATTTCTACTCGTGCGTCGGCGAGGAAGTAACAAGAGTGTTAGACGCCAAACGTTCGTTGCATTCGTAGGTCAATTGTGTACACCAACGTAGGAGCGTTGCATCGCATACGTTGCGTATGTGGGACCAGTCTGTCCATACTCTAAACCTACATAAAAATTATAAACTAAGCTTTCTTCGCAGTTATATTCCCCACTTATCAAAATCGGACTGAGAAAAACACCATATTTGGTTTAAATATTTAAAGAAGTAGTACAGAAACGCCAAGTAGCTTTCTTTACTCTCTAATTCCTCTCTCCCTTTTCACAACTGGACAACCATACGCTCGATAGATTTCCATTTTAAACACAACACTTCATGGATTCGATTAAAGCAGTTTGCATCGTTGAGTGGAATAATTAGATTACAACGCGGATGTCTTCAAGGCGAGAGTGCCGGCTTACACTAAGCCAGTGCATTTATTGAATATATTGATATGAATGAACAAAATGTCCATTTACATAATATTTGCAGGCGGGTTGGCAACCGTGTAGTGTCGGTGTAAGAATATCCACTACCCCATATCATCCCGTGGGTGCCGTAAGAGGCGACAGAGGGAAACAAATCAGGAGATGGGCTTTAACGTCTTCCTAATAACAACTAACAATAAAAAACTGCGGTTGCCAACCCGCTTGCCAGGCGTGGCAACTATGGCAAATATCCCCTCTACAAAGCAATCTACGGGGAAGGTCTATGTTCAGCAGTCGACTTCAATAGGCTGTAACGTTGGCAATCGCAGTATTTTACTATTTTGAGTTGTTATTAGGACGACGTTACTGCCCATTTCCTATTTCAGTTTTTCTCTTTCGCCTCTTACGACGCCCACCTGATGGTATATGGAGGTTGTGTAACTCTCTTATGCTGCAACTATACGACAACAGAGAAACAGAAACAGAAACAGAAACTTTTTTATTCAATATAGATTATAAATAATACTTATTGAAAGTCACTCTTTTGTCTAATTACCACTGGTTCGAAAAAAAACCTCTGTCCTGGGAAGAACCAGCAAGAAACCCAGCGGGACTTTTTTTTAAAAATAACAGCTTACAATCATGTATGTTACACAATTAACCACACAAAACAAATTAGAAACAGCCTGGCAGCGAACACCTCATTCCCAGGGGTTATTATCATCCATAAATTCCTTAATATTATAATAACCCTTTTTATACAAACTATGTTTAATAAAGTTTTTGAATTTTGAGCAGGTCGAATTTTGTATATTTTCTGGGATTTTGTTGTAAAAGCGTATACATCGCCCCAAGAATGAATTACTGACTCGGTGGAGTCGAGTAACTGGTACTACTAGCTTGTGTTTGTTCCCCACCCATTCTCGTTAGAACACTCTCATTTGTAATTTTTACGCGGTAGAGTCATGCTGCAGCTATATTATGATTGAAACACGAATGCGTCGGCTCGACCGGGGAAGGACCAGCGTAAAATATCAGCTTAATGCTGCTGTGTTTCGTTTGATGAGCGTAGAGAACTGGAGACCCTATTTACTGGAAACTAGGTAACTTAGTCCTCAGGGGAAACAACGGAACTGTATTTAGATTCTTAGTAAAGAATAAATGTACATGTCTATGGGTCTCAGCATCCATCGCAATCATAAGATGGACTCTATGCTCGTTTGTTACCTTTATTATGTAAAAAATGCATTATATGAAGAAGAAAGCGCAATCAGGATTTTTTGTATAAAATAGCCCGGGTATTTAGAGTGAGCACGAACTAGTAGGTACGTCTGATTTTTTTTATAACTTTACTACATACTATGGTTTTCCTCCTGTATCGTAGGGTTAGTTTACATACATAAATTTCAAAAGGACAAACATCCAGACCCGGAACAATTATTTGTAGGCCACACAGATACATCTTCATTGCTATGCCACTGCGCCACTGCGTCGTCAAATTTATATATATATAAAAAAATATAACCGAAAAATTTATCTCGTGCAATTCAATATTTCCATTGTGAATTAATTACTATTTTATCAAAAACACTACCCATACAACAGTGCAGAAACTTCTTATGTAGCGTGGATGTTTGTTAAACACGACACGCCCAGACTTGGAACAATTATTAATAGGTGATACAAATATAACACCTGCTATAATATGAGCCGCTACAGTTCGTGAGCCGTCAGCTTATGTTTATCCTTCTACCACAGGATCAGAAGAGACGAATCCTTATAAGATTTGTTGTAATATACCTTTAGATGTTAGAGTCAAAACGAGCTAACATTTCACGTGACGGTATATAGTTACCGCAGCCAGTTAACACCAGTGATGAACTTTAAACAAAGATGGCTACAGGCGAGGTCACCTGTGGGGACTAAGATGGAATACCTTACAGTCTGTAATTATAATGGCTTTCTATAGCCTTCAAACCGAAACACAGCAGTGCAAGCACTGCTACTTGGCGGCAAAAATTAGTAAAAAGGTGGCTCCCACCTATGTAGACTGACTCCTAGGCAAAAAGGCTGCCTTTTTATAGAATAAGGGTGACAAACGAGCACACAGTCCACCTGATAGCAAGTGAATACCGCAGCCCATAGACGTCTACATCTATCCCGAGTTATAAATCAAACTACAGATTCGTTGTCACCGCTGAGAACTAGGGTGGAATATCTCGTAGTACGAGGTGACAGGTACGGGGTGACAATGCAACTGAATTTTAATTCATAACCGACTGAATACGAGGCATTCCATCTTATTCCTCTAAAGTAAAAAGGGTCTCCGGTGTTCTACACTCACCATACGAAACACTGCAGCATTAAGCATATTATTTTATGCTTGTATACTATGTGAGCATGGGCCTTCCCCGGTCGATCCGACCCATTCGTGCTACAACCATAATATAGGTGCAGCATGGCTCTACCGCACATAAATAAAATAACCGGCCAAGTGCGAGTCAGACTCACGCATGAAGGGTTCCGTACCACCACACACGTTTCTAGTAGGGGAGCCTCCTTTAATTTTTAATTTATTTCATTTGTTATTATTTGTTGTTATAGCGGCAACAGAAATACACATTTTGTGAAAATTTCAACTGTCTACCTATTACGGATCATGAGATACAGCCCGCTGACGGACAGACGGACGGACAGCGGAGGCTTAGTAATAGGGTCCCGTTGGTTACCCTTTGGTCACGGAACCCTAAATATCTGCCTTCCTTACTACTCCTTATTGATATCTGGCTGCTGAATGGTATATATCTTTTTAATATCTTATAAATATTATTTGCAATAAACTGCGCATTGTGACAACTGAAACAATAAAAGATTAACGTGTTTACACTCGGACTGTGAGCTGTCAAATGCTCCCAGTTAACTACGCTCTTTAAATGCATACTCACAGTGTGGCGGAGTGTTTCTGAAACAATATCAAGGACTTGCATAGTAAGCAGACGTTCAACTTGAATATATTAACATAACGCTAACCGCAGTAATGCTAATTTAGTTTTAGTTAGATAAATTATCATTAAACGTTCTGTTTATTTAGCCGCAATTGAGTTTTTATGCAAAAACTTCTGTAAATTACTAAATCGGCAATTCAGAACGAAAATTGTATCACGGCTGTGAATCGCACGGGCGCGTGTAAGTACCCAGCAAGGTAAATATGCCTCACAGTTGTATTTTCATTAACAACAGTTACTGTTTTTAAATACGAAATAAAGTTATATAATAATCTCAAATAAACTTCAAATGCCGTTTACAAAATGCGCACATAAAAATAACGACAGCGTTTTCTTATTCACATTAAACAAAATTAGTGTTAGATTGTTGGTAACAACGTTCGCGGTATACAAAACAAAGAATTAGTGTTCTCGCCTGCTCGCAGTCGAGTCGAGCGTAGCTTAGTGCGCAATGTAGGCCACTATACCCGGTCATGCTACACGATGTATATAATATTTATGGCATAGACCATAGTCGCCTCTCACAATATCCATGAGCCGAAAAGGGGTGATGAATTCTCTCATGCCGCTACCACTCAAATGTATTACATTTTTTTACGTCAAAGAAATAAAGGTATTTAATTACATTTTATTTTACAGGCAATAATTATACAGCAGACCCGAAAAACTAAAATGTGTGCTTAGGTATAGAATAATAATGACAAGCTCGCACATAATCCACCTAATGGTAAATGGATGCTGCGGCCCATAGACACCTAGATCTAAGGAATAATCATTATTTTGTTACCATTGAGAACTAAGATAGAATGCTCCGGTTCCAGTGAAAGGGGTTTCCGGTTCCATACACACGCTGTAAGAAACATAGCAGCATTAAGCTGCTATTTAACGCTGGTATTCTATGAGAGCGTGGTACTTCCCCGGTCTAGCCGGCCCATTCGTACTGCTACCATTAAATAGCTGCAGCGTGGCTCTACCACGTCAAAGTACACTTAATTACAGAGGCAAGCTTTAGCTGGGATACAAACATGTAACCGCTTATTGGTTAGTCGACAACTAAGACAGGCGGTTGAATAAATCAGTACCTATATACAATGTCTGAAATGATATAATAAAAAATAGCCTTTATTCTACTCCTTACAAATGTTAATTTTTTGTATATAAATAAAATAAAATATTTAAAAATTGTTAATATAGTATAGTTAATATTTAAAAAAAAGTTAGTTATAGGCCCCCAACTCCTTCCATTTCTCTGTTTTTGCAATCTTCAACCAATGCTTTTCTGCTCTCTCCACTGGATCATCACAAAAGATGTGACATTACACAATCTTTTCTTAGGCCTCCTTCTTTTCGGTTTTTCTCCTCTTGATTCCAATTCCGTAATCCTTTAGCTTTTGGTTTTCCATTTTGCTTATATGCCCCGCTTATTTTCATTTTAATTTCTATTTTCTGTAGCTATATTAATTGCATAGTTGTAGCACGAATGGGTCGCCTCGAACGGGGAAGGACCACGCTCTCACAGAATACCAGCGTGAAATAGCAGCTTAATGCTGCTGTGTTTCGTTTGATGAGCGTAGAGAACTGGAGACCCTATTTACTGGAAACTAGGTAACTTAGTCCTCAGGGGAAACAACGCAACTGTATTTAGATTCTTAGTAAAGAATAAATGTACATGTCTATGGGTCTCAGCATCCATCGCAATCATAAGATGGACTATATGCTCGTTTGTTACCTTTATTATGTAAAAATGCATTATATGGAGAAGAAAGCGCAATCAGGATTTTTGTATAAAATAGCCGGGTATTTAGAGTGAGCACGAACTAGTAGGTACGTCTGATTTTTTTTATAACTTTACTACATACTATGGTTTTCCTCCTGTATCGTAGGGTTAGTTTACATACATAAATTTCAAAAGGACAAACATCCAGACCCGGAACAATTATTTGTAGGCCACACAGATACATCTTCATTGCTATGCCACTGCGCCACTGCGTCGTCAAATTTATATATATATAAAAAAATATAACCGAAAAATTTATCTCGTGCAATTCAATATTTCCATTGTGAATTAATTACTATTTTATCAAAAACACTACCCATACAACAGTGCAGAAACTTCTTATGTAGCGTGGATGTTTGTTAAACACGACACGCCCAGACTTGGAACAATTATTAATAGGTGATACAAATATAATACCTGCTATAATATGAGCCGCTGCAGTTCGTGAGCCGTCAGCTTATGTTTATCCTTCTACCACAGGGTCAGAAGAGACGAATCCTTATAAGATTTGTTGTAATATACCTTTAGATGTTAGAGTCAAAACGAGCTAACATTTCACGTGACGGTATATAGTTACCGCAGCCAGTTAACACCAGTGATGAACTTTAAACAAAGATGGCTACAGGCGAGGTCACCTGTGGGGACTAAGATGGAATACCTTACAGTCTGTAATTATAATGGCTTTCTATTTCTATAGCCTTCAAACTGAAACACAGCAGTGCAAGCACTGCTACTTGCAACAAACATTAGTAAAATGGTGTCTCCCACCTATGTAGACCGACTCCTAGGCAAAAGGCTGCCTTTTTATAGAATAAGGGTGACAAACGAGCACACAGTCCACCTGATAGCTAGTGAATACCGTAGCCCATAGACGTCTACATCTATCCCCAGTTATAAATCAAAGTACAGATTCGTTGTCACCGCTGAGGACTAGGTGGAATATCTCGTAGTACGAGGTGACAGGTACGGGGTGACAACGCAACTGAATTTTAATTCATAACCGACTGAATACGAGGCATTCCATCTTATTCCTCTAAAGTAAAAAGGGTCTCCGGTGTTCTACACTCACCATACGAAACACTGCAGCATTAAGCATATTATTTTATGTTTGTATTCTATGAGGGCACGGGCCTTCCCGGTCGATCCGACCCATTCGTGCTACAACCATAATATAGGTGCAGCATGGCTCTACCGCATATAAATAAAATAAAATATTTAAAAAATAGTTAATATAGTATAGTTAATATTTAAAAAATAGTTAGTTATAGGCCTCCCCCAACTCCTTCCATTTCTCTGTTTTTTGCAATCTTCAACCAATGCTTTCCTGCTCTCTCCACTGGATCATCACAAAAGATGGTGTGACATTACACCATCTTTTCTTGGGCCTCCTTCTTTTCCGTTTTTCTCCTCTTGATTCCAATTCCGTAATCCTTTTAGCCATCTTTGGTTTTCCATTTTGCTTATATGCCCCGCTTATTTTCATTTTAATTTCTATTTTCTGTAGCTATATTAATTGCATAGTTGTAGCACGAATGGGTCGCCTCGAACGGGGAAGGACCACGCTCTCACAGAATACCAGCGTGAAATAGCAGCTTAATGCTGCTGTGTTTCGTTTGATGAGCGTAGAGAACTGGAGACCCTATTTACTGGAAACTAGGTAACTTAGTCCTCAGGGAAACAACGGAACTGTATTTAGATTCTTAGTAAAGAATAAATGTACATGTCTATGGGTCTCAGCATCCATCGCAATCATAAGATGGACTCTATGCTCGTTTGTTACCTTTATTATGTAAAAATGCATTATATGGAGAAGAAAGCGCAATCAGGATTTTTGTATAAAATAGCCGGGTATTTAGAGTGAGCACGAACTAGTAGGTACGTCTGATTTTTTTTATAACTTTACTACATACTATGGTTTTCCTCCTGTATCGTAGGGTTAGTTTACATACATAAATTTCAAAAGGACAAACATCCAGACCCGGAACAATTATTTGTAGGCCACACAGATACATCTTCATTGCTATGCCACTGCGCCACTGCGTCGTCAAATTTATATATATATAAAAAAATATAACCGAAAAATTTATCTCGTGCAATTCAATATTTCCATTGTGAATTAATTACTATTTTATCAAAAACACTACCCATACAACAGTGTAGAAACTTCTTATGTAGCGTGGATGTTTGTTAAACACGACACGCCCAGACTTGGAACAATTATTTATAGGTGATACAAATATAATACCTGCTATAATATGAGCCGCTGCAGTTCGTGAGCCGTCAGCTTATGTTTATCCTTCTACCACAGGATCAGAAGAGACGAATCCTTATAAGATTTGTTGTAATATACCTTTAGATGTTAGAGTCAAAACGAGCTAACATTTCACGTGACGGTATATAGTTACCCCAGCCAGTTAACACCAGTGATGAACTTCAAACAAAGATGGCTACAGGCAAGGTCACCTGTGGGGACTAAGATGGAATGCCTTACAGCCTGTAATTACAATGGCTTTCTATTTCTATAGCCTTCAAACTGAAACACAGCAGTGCAAGCACTGCTACTTGCAACAAACATTAGTAAAAAGGTGGCTCCCACCAATGTAGACTGACTCCTAGGCAAAAGGCTGCCTTTTTATAGAATAAGGGTGACAAACGAGCACACAGTCCACCTGATAGCTAGTGAATACCGTAGCCCATAGACGTCTACATCTATCCCCAATTATAAATCAAAGTACAGATTAGTTGTCACCGCTGAGGACTAGAGTGGAATATCTCGTAGTACGAGGTGACAGGTACGGGTTGACAACGCAACTGAATTTTAATTCATAAGCGACTGAATACGAGGCATTCCATCTTAGTCCTCACGGGTGACAACGCATCGCAAACGAGGATAGATGTAGATGTCTATGGGCCACAGCAACCACTTACCTTCAGGTGGAATGTGTGCTCGCTTGTCACCCTTATCCTATAAAAGCTTCGATTTGTCTATATTACATCCGTTATAAAAGTCTTTTATTGATGTCTTTGTTTGCCAGTTTAATACCTAATTTGAAAGGATACAATAATCTGGGTAAATTTGGCTTGTGGCCAGCCGGGCTGCAAAACATAGTATTATTAATGGGTCCATTTGCGGTGTTTAGTTATAGGTTATAAATTAGAGAAAATTTTGACATTTATTCCCATCGATTGGTTAGAAAAACTGAATATAATTTTTTTTTAGGTACAAATTTGTAATTATATTTGAGCACATAGTTAACCGCGTAGCGGTGGTGTAAGAATATCCATTACCCATATCATCCCGTGGGTGCCGTAAGAGGCGACAGAGGAAACAAATCAGGAGATGGGCTTTAACGTCTTCCTAATAACAACTAACAATAAAAACTGCGGTTGCCAACCCGCTCGCCAAGCGTGGCAACTATGGCAAATATCCCTCTACAAAGCAATCTACGGGAAGGTCTATGTTCAGCAGTGGACTTTTATAGGCTATAATAGTGGACCGATAACGGGTTTAGATCCTCATCAGCACCGAAAATCTTAATTGCAATTTTAAGTACTGATTTATTACGTGTTTTGTGGCGAAACAGGCAGTGGAACGTATAAAGATATCTCAAAATGCTGCTTATATCACTCAGCTAATTATGAAGACTGTTTTCGGGGTTTCTCTATTTTATAAAATCTGTAACGGGATTCATACCAGAGTATTTGACATAACTTATCAAATTTGTAGGCTAAAGTGGCAACTGACCGCTCATATCATTCTCGCGTGGCAGCATCGTAATACTAAGCAGTGATAGACGACTCTCCTATTATATGGAACAACAACCCGATGACACAAGCAGGAAGTTGTTGGATTCAGGTTATTTTCCTGTATAGTCCTGATAGCATGTGAATGCCTTGACACATATGCTCCTACAGCTATCCTCGTTTAAGAATCAAAATACAGATGCATATTACCCCTGTGGACTAAGATGGAATGCTCCGATACTAGTAAACGGTTCTCCAGTTCACATACTATATTAAACAGCAGCAACGTGCCGAGACATATTGATGAGACGGGTTGTGGCAACAGTTAATTGTTGATCCGTTGGCAATTTTTGATACGAACGGTTTTTGTTGATCTAATGTATGTTTCTGTTTCTGCGAGCTAATGTGGCTTCGATCAGATCAACAATTGCTGACCCTCTGTTGGTAAAATTATGAACTATTCATAGCATTTTTTAAACAAATCCTCTCCATTAACGTCTGTATAGCATTATATGCACTTTTTTCACTCAAGAATTGGTCGTCAGAATGGGACTATAGAAATCGGGCATCAAACAAATACTTGTTTCGTGTAGCCTTAGTATACATTGTAAGCTGGCAAACTCTTTGAAATAATGTATAAAAATATTAACTTTTAATAAAAAAATTCAAGGAATTCAATTTTACCCAATTAATCAAATATTATTTTGTTATAACTTCCCGGTCTAGCCGAACCTTTCTTGATGTAACTATAATATAGCTGCAGCGTGGCTCACCACGTTAAAAGACATAGATTACATTATATACCGATATCTTCCCGTGGGTGTCAAGAGGCGACAAAGGAAACTGATACAGAAGATGGGCAGCAGCATCTTTCTGATAAAGCCAAAAATAATAAAAACTGCGGTTGCCAACCCGCTCGCCAAGCGTGGCAACTATGGCAATATACCCCTATGAGCGACGACACAAAGAAACGGCCCCAGTCCCCGGCGGCCCCGCTATTCCTGGCTACGGTGGCGACCATGGTAACGGCGGGGCAGGGGTACTAAGAATCTCCGGTGGAGGTTCGGTTGCTACCTACGACGACTCGACCTGGCAACATATAACGCACGCACCCTGAGGACTGACGAGAAGATCCTGAGCTGGAAGAAGAGATAGATAAGTTACGCTGGAATATAATAGGACTATCCGAGGTCCGAAGAGAGGGGGAGGACACGGTAATCCTCGAATCCGGCAACTTATTCTATCACCGGGAGGGCGACCATCTGTCCCAAGGAGGTGTCGGTTTATCGTCCACAAGTCTCTCGTTAACAACGTTGTAAAGATCGGAGTGTGTCGACGAGGTTGCGTACCTTATACTCAGAATCACCAAACGGTATTCGCTGAAGGTCATACAGGTTTACGCACCAACCTCGGCACACCCCGATGAGGAGGTGGAGGAAATGTATGAGGATATCTCTAGAGCCATGCATTCCTCCAAAACCCACTATACGGTGTTAATGGGAGACTTCAACGCAAAACTAGGCACAAGAGAGAGCGGTGAGCTGAAAGCAGGAAATTCAGAATAGGCAACGGAACCCAGGGGCCAGCAGCTGGCCGACTTTATGGAGAAAGAGGGACTCTTTATGATGAACTCTTTCTTCCAAAAGCGGCCCCACAGAAAGTGGACCTGGTCGAGCCCCGACGGTTCGACAAAAAATGAGATTGACTTCATTATGACGACCAGACGACAACTGTTCAGTGATGTCTCAGTGATCGCGAGGGTGAAAACTGGCAGCGATCACCGAATGGTGAGAGGCACACTGAACCTAAACGTTAAGTTGGAGAGGTCGTCTAATGAAGTCAACGCCCGTCCCCTCGTGCTCTAATCCAAAGTCCCGAAAACTTTCAGCTCGAGTTACAAAATCGTTTTCAGTGCCTAGAATTTTGCAATGAAGTGGACAATATGAATGACAAGCTTGTGGAAACTGTCCATGCGGTCGGAGCTAAGTTCTGTAAGACCCGTCGCAGAAGAACACAAAAACTCTCCGATCACTCTTAATCTCATGGCTGTTAGACGGGAGATGAAGCTGCAGTCTTCAGCAGATTTGACAGCATACAGGCAACTGAACAGACAGATCTCCAAATGCATGCGGCGGGACTTGCGTAACTTCAATACAGCTCGTATTGAAGAAGCGATCGAGCGGAACCAGGGCTCCAAAGTCTTTGCCAGAGATCTGTCTGCCAGAAAGAGCCAACTGTCGAAGCTGAAGACCGATTGTGGCAGCATCGTTTCCGGACACCTGAGATTTTGAATGAGATTGGAGGTTCTATGGGCAGCTGTACACGTCATCGTCGGAGCCACGCGCAAGTGTGTGAGTGACGATCCAAGAGCAAGTCTTATCCGACACTATTCCGATGATATCCCGGACGTCAGTCTGAGCGAGATTAGAATGGCTCTTTTGCACCTTAAAAACGGCAAGACCCCATTCGAGGATGGAATTACAGCGGAGCTTCTGAAAGCGGATGGAAAACCGGTACTTGAAGTCCTTCAGAAGCTCTTTAATTCCGTCCTCCATGGTGGTACTACACCGGAGGCGTACAGCAGAAGTGCATTGGTCTTGTTCTTCAAGAAAGGCGACAACGCTCCCTTGAAGAACTACAGACCAATTTCCCTTCTGCGCCGCGTCTACGTGCTGTTTTCGAGAGTCAGTAAGAATCGTCTCGCATGCAGACTCGACGACTTCCAGTCTCCTAAACAAGCCGGTTTCCGAAAAGGCTTTAGCACCATGGACCACATAACCTTCGGCAAATTGTACAGAAGACCGACGAGTACAATCTGCCACTTTGCCTTGCGTATGTGGACTGGAGAAAGCCTTGATTCCGTCGAAATTTGGGCGGTGCTGCAGTCCCTTCAGCGGTGCAAGTGGACTGTCGGTATATCGAGGTGCTGAAGTGTTTGTACAGTAGGGCTACGATGGCTATCCGAGTACAGAACCAGAGTACGAAACCTATCCAACTGCAGAGAGGTGTAAGACAGGGTGACGTAATATCCCCGAAACTCTTCACCGCTGCATTGAAGACGTTTTCAAGCTACTGGACTGGAAAGGATACGGTATTAACATCAATGGCGAGTACATCACCACCTTCGATTTGCCGACGATATAGTCCTTATGGCAGAATCGCTGGGGGACCTAAGCACCATGCTCAATGACCTCAATAGTGTCTCCCAACGGATAGGTCTCAAGATGAACATGGACAAAACAAAATCATGTTTAATGTCCATGTCACACCTATGCCGGTAGTTGTTGGAGCACTAAGCTCGAAGTTGTTGACGAATATGTTTACCTGGGACAAATAGTCCGACTAGGTAAGTCCAACTTCGACCGAGAGGTCAATCGACGGATTCAACTCGGCTGGGCAGCGTTCGGGAGATTACGACCCATCTTCTCGTCAGGCATACCTCAAAACCTCAAAACTAAATTGTACAACCAGTGCGTGTTGCCAGTGATGACATACGGAACTGAGACGTGGTCCTTCACTGCTGGCCGTGGCGAGGCTCAAAGCTCAGTTAGGAGAGGGCTATGCTCGAGTTTCTCTGCGTGATAAACTTAGAAATGAGGATATCCGCAGTAGAACCAGAGTAACCGACATAGCCTGTATAATAGTAAGCTGAAGTGGCAATGGCCGGGCTATAGCTCGAAGAACCGACAACCGATGGGGAAGAAAGGTTCTCGAGTGGCAGCCTCGTACCGGCAGGC
Organism: Parnassius orleans; assembly: GCA_029286625.1. Classification (NCBI taxonomy): domain Eukaryota; kingdom Metazoa; phylum Arthropoda; class Insecta; order Lepidoptera; family Papilionidae; genus Parnassius; species Parnassius orleans. Next base: position 262,879 of record JAGSMP010000367.1, read on the forward strand.
GAAGTGTAGGGCGTCCCCCCACTAGATGGAGTGACGACCTGGTAAGACATGCAGGAAGTCAATGGATGCAGGTGGCTCGGGACCGTGCTTTGTGGCATTCCGTGGGGGAGGCCTATGTTCAGCAGTGGACTTGTGAAGGGCTGTAATGAATGAAAAAAAAAAAAACATTATATACCTTGATCATGAGCTGTAATGATCCTGATAATTATTTATTTTATCCTGGTAATCCTGATCAGGATACTAGGATACAGTTATCAAATTATTGTACTGTCATGGGTCATTGATACGAGTGCAAATTTTCAAATCGGCCGTCTACAGATTGTGGATGGCTTTGCACAAAAAAAGAGCGCAATTTACTTTGAATATTTTATTGAAAGCCGTATACATATTGTATGTACCCAACCTTTTCAAATAAGATGGGCGGGTACGTCGTTATTACATCACATTAAAAATTCAGTCCCTTATAAATAAATCAACCTAAATGGAGGCTATAAATAACGAATTTTATAATGTCCTTGTAAGAATTGTTTATAAAGGTTGGAAGCGATTTGTGTCATAGACTACTTACGAGTATAAAAGATTATGACACGCGTAAGATAACAAAACCTACTCGTAATATAATGACGTGTCACTCATTGTGCATTACTTGCAAGTGCATTAATTAAGTAGTTTGCATCGTTGAGTGGAATAATTAGATTACAACGCGGATGTCTTCAAGGCGAGAGTGCCGGCTTACACTAAGCCAGTGCATTTATTGAATATATTGATATGAATGAACAAAATGTCCATTTACATAATATATGCAGGCGGGTTGGCAACCGTGTAGTGACGGTGTAAGAATATCCACTACCCCATACCGTCCCGTGGGTGTCGTAAGAGGCGACAGAGGGAAACAAATCAGGAGATGGGCTTTAACGTCTTCCTAATAACAACTAACAATAAAAAACTGCGGTTGCCAACCCTTGCCAGGCGTGGCAACTGGCAAATATCCCTCTACAAAGCAATCTACGGGAAGGTCTGTGTTCAGCAGTCGACTTTAATAGGCTGTAACGTTGGCAATCGCAGTATTTTACTATTTTGAGTTGTTATTAGGACGATTACCGCCATTTCTATTTCATTTTTCTGTCGCCTCTTCACGCCCACCTGGTATATGGAGGTGTGTAACTCTCTTATGCTGCAACTATACGACAACAGAGAACAGAAACAGAAACAGAAACTTTTTCAATATAGATTATAAATAATACTTATTGAAAGTCACTCTTTGTCTAATTACCACTGGTTCGAAAAAACCTCTGTCCTGGGAAGAACCAGCAAGAAACCCAGCGGGACTTTTTTAAATAACAGCTTATAATCATGTATGTTACACAATTAACCACACAAAACAAATTAGAAACAGCCTGGCAGCGAACACCTCATTCCCAGGCGTTATTATCATCCATAAATTCCTTAACATTATAATAACCCTTTTATACAAACTATGTTTAATAAAGTTTTTGAATTTTAGCAGGTCGATTTTTGTATATTTTCTGGGATTTTGTTGTAAAAGCGTATACATCGCCCCAAGAATGAATTACTGACTCGGTGGAGTCGAGTAACTGGTACTACTAGCTTGTGTTTGTTCCCCACCCATTCTCGTTAGAACACTCTCATTTGTAATTTTTACCCGGTAGAGTCATGCTGCGGCTATATTATGATTGAAACACGAATGCGTCGGCTCGACCGGGGAAGGACCAGCGTAAAATATCAGCTTAATGCTGCTGTGTTTCGTTTGGTGAGTGTAGAGAACCGGAGACCCTTTTTACTGGAAACTAGGTATTCTATCTTAGTCCTCAGGGGTAACAATGCAACTGTATTTAGATTCTTAGTAAAGGATAAATGTACATGTCTATGGGTCTCAGCATCCATCGCAATCATAAGATGGACTCTATGCTCGTTTGTTACCTTTATTATGTAAACACTGCATTATATGGAGAAGAAAGCGCAATCAGGATTTTTTTGTATAAAATAGCCCGAGTATTTAGAGTGAGCACGAACTAGTAGGTACGTCTGATTTTTTTTATAACTTTACTACATAGTAGGATTTCCTCCTGTATCGTAGGGCTAGTTTACAAACATACATTTCAAAAGGACAAACATCCAGACCCGGAACAATTATTTGTAGGCCACACAGATACATCTTCATTGCTATGCCACTGCGCCACTGCGTTGTCAAATTTATATATATATAAAAAAATATAACCGAAAAATTTATCTCGTGCAATTCAAAATTTCCATTGTGAATTAATTACTATTTTATCAAAAGCACTATCCATACAACAGTGTAGAAACTTCTTATGTAGCGTGGATGTTTCTCGAACACGACACGCCCAGACTTGGAACAATTATTTATAGGTGATACAAATATAATACCTGCTATAATATGAGTCGCTGCGGTTCGTGAGCCGTCAGCTTATGTTTATTCTTCTACCGCAGGATCAGAAGAGACGAATCCTTATAAGATTTGTTGTAATATACCTTTAGATGTTAGAGTCAAAACGAGCTAACATTTCACGTGACGGTATATAGTTACCCCAGCCAGTTAACACCAGTGATGAACTTCAAACAAAGATGGCTACAGACGAGGTCACCTGTGGGGACTAAGATGGAATGCCTTACAGCCTGTAATTACAATGGCTTTCTATAGCCTTCAAACCGAAACACAGCAGTGCAAGCACTGCTATTTGGCAGCAAAAATTGGTAAAATGGTGTCTCCCACCTATGTAGACCGACTCCTAGGCAAAGAGGCTGCCTTTTTATAGAATAAGGGTGACAAACGAGCACACAGTCCACCTGATAGCAAGTGAATACCGTAGCCCATAGACGTCTACATCTATCCCTAGTTATAAATCAAAGTACAGATTCGTTGTCACCGCTGAGTTCTAGGGAGGAATATCTCGTAGTACGAGGTGACAGGTACGGGTTGACAACGCAACTGAATTTTAATTCATAAGCGACTGAATACGAGGCATTCCATCTTATTCCTCTAAAGTAAAAAGGGTCTCCGGTGTTCTACACTCACCATACGAAACACTGCAGCATTAAGCATATTATTTTATGCTTGTATTCTACGAGAGCATGGACCTTCCCCAGTCGATCCGACCCATTCGTGCTACAGCCATAATATAGGTGCAGCATGGCTCTACCGCACATAAATAAAATAACCGGCCAAGTGCGAGTCAGACTCACGCATGAAGGGTTCCGTACCACCACACACGTTTCTAGTAGGGGAGCCTCCTTTAATTTTTAATTTATTTCATTTATTATTATTTGTTGTTATAGCGGCAACAGAAATACACATTTTATGAAAATTTCAACTGTTTACCTATAATGGATCATGAGATACAGCCCGCTTACAGACAGTCGGACGGACAGAGGAGGCTTAGTAATAGGGTCCCGTTGGTTACCCTTTGGTCACGGAACCCTAAATATCTGCCTTCCTTACTACTCCTTATTGATATCTGGCTGCTGAATGGTATATATCTTTTTAATATCTTATAAATATTATTTGCAATAAACTGCGCATTGTGACAGCTAAAACAATACAAGATTAACGTGTTTACACTCGGACTGTAAGCTGTCAAATGCTCCCAGTTAACTACGCTCTTTAAATGCATACTCACAGTGTGGCGGAGTGTTTCTGAAACAATATCAAGGACTTGCATAGTAAGCAGACGTTCAACTTGAATATATTAACATAACGCTAACGGCAGTAATGCTAATTTAGTTTTAGTTAGATAAATTATCATAAAACGTTCTGTTTATTTAGTCGCAATTGAGTTTTTATGCAAAAACTTCTGTAAATTACTAAATCGGCAATTCAGAACGAAAATTGTATCACAGCTGTGAATTGCACGGGCGCGTGCAAGTAGCTAGCAAGGTAAATATGCCACACAGTTGTATTTTCATTAACAACAGTTCCTGTTTTTAAGTAAATACGAAATAATCAGGCGTTACTTTGCGGAAATCCATTATATTATAGTTGGAAAAATTTACTTTGTCAATATCCGCTCAATAAAATAAAATGATGTGTCTTACCTAGTTTGAAGAGCACCTCCCGCCCTCCCTCAATTGCGTGCACTATCCCAGTCACCACTAAGCTAGCGGTCAGCCACCGTAGTGTCTACTACACCTGAAGATGCCTCGTGTTTATTTTATTGAGCGGATATTGTCAAAGTAAATTTTTCCAACTTTAATAAAGTTATATAATTATCTCAAATAAACTTCAAATCCCGTTACAAATAACGACAGCGTTTTCTTAGTCGCTGAACTAAGAAAACGCTGTCGTTATTTCTCGAGTCGACTGCTCGCGTCGAGTCGAGCGTAGCTTAGTGCGCAATGTAGGCCACTATACCCGGTCATGCTACACGAGGTATATAATATTTATGGCATAGACCATAGTCGCCTCTCACAATATCCATGAGCCGAAACATGAACTCTCTTATGCCGCTACCACTCAAATGTATCACATTTTTTTACGTCAAATAAATAAAGGTATTTAATTACATTTCATTTTACAGGCAATAATTATATAGCAAACCCGAAAAACTAAAATGCGTGCTTTTTTATAGAATAATAAAGACAAGCTCGCACATAATCCACCTAATGGTAACTGGTATCTGCGGCCCATAGACACCTAGATCTAAGGAATAATCATTATTTTGTTACCATTGAGAACTAAGATAGAATGCTCCGGTTCCAGTGAAAGGGGTTTCCGGTTCCATACGCACGCTGTAAGAAACATAGCAACATTAAGCTGCTATTTAACACTGGTATTCTGTGAGAGCGTGGTACTTCCCCGGTCTAGCCGGCCCATTCGTACTGCTATCATAATATAGCTGCAGCGTGGCTCTACCACGTCAAAGCACACTTAATTACCTACAAGCAATTAAGTGTGATTTGAATTTTAAATTCGTACTGCAAGCTCCAGCTGGGATACAAACTCGTAACCGCTTATTGGTTGGTCGACAACTAAGCCAGGCGGTCGAATAAATCAGTACCTATATACAATGTCTGAAATGATATAATAAAAAATAGCCTTTATTCTACTCCTTACAAATGTTAACAGAAACTTTAAATTTTTTTTTGAGTATAAATAAAATAAAATATTTAAAAAATAGTTAATATAGTATAGTTAATATTTAAAAAATAGTTAGTTATAGGCCTCCCCCAACTCCTTCCATTTCTCTGTTTTTTGCAATCTTCAACCAATGCTTTTCTGCTCTCTCCACTGGATCATTACAAAAGATGGTGTGACATTACACCATCTTTTCTTGGGCCTCCTTCTTTTCCGTTTTTCTCCTCTTGATTCCAATTCCGTAATCCTTTTAGCTTTTGGTTTTCCATTTTGCTTATATGCCCTGCCTATTTTCATTTTAATTTCTATTTTCTGCAGCTATATTAATTGCATAGTTGTAGCACGAATGGGTAGCCTCGAACGGGGAAGGACCACGCTCTCACAGAATACAAGCGTAAAATAGCAGCTTAATGCTGCTGTATTTTGTATTGTGAGTGTAGAGAACTGGAGACCCTTTTTACTGGAAACGAGGCATTCCATCTTAGTCCTCACGGGTGACAACGCATCGCAAACGAGGATAGATGTAGATGTCTATGGGCCACAGCAACCACTTACCATCAGGTGGACTGTGTGCTCGCTTGTCACCCTTATCCTATAAAAAGCTTCGATTTGTCTGTATTACATCCGTTATAAAAGTTTTTTTTTCTCAGTCTTTTTATTGCTGTCTTTGTTTGCCAGTTTAATACCTAATTTGAAAGGATACAATAAATATAATGTCACGGCAGTAAATATATCTCAATATGGGTAAATTTGGCTTGTGGCCAGCCGGGCTGCAAAACATAGTATTATTAATGGGTCCATTTGCGGCGTTTAGTTATAGGTTATAAATTAGAGAAAATTTTGACATTTATTTCCACCGATTGCTTAGAAAAACTGAATATAATTAATTTTTTTTAGGTACAAATTTGTAATTAAATTTGAGCATATAGTTAACCGCGTAGCGGTGGTGTAAGAATATCCATTACCCCATTTGGTCCCGTGTCATAAATGACGAAAGAAACTGAAATAAGAAATGGAAAGCAGCATCTTCCTGATAACAACACTAAATTACAAAAAACTGCGGTTGTCAATCCGCAAGCATGGCAAACATAGTTATCTTTCCTATTAGGCAACCTATGGGGGAGGTCTATGTTCAGCAGTGGACTTTTATAGGCTATAATAGTGGACCGATAACGGGTTTAGATCTTCATCAGCACCGAAAATCTTAATTGCAATTTTAAGTACTGATTTATTACGTGTTTTGTGGCGAAACTATTTCAACAGCTAATAATGAAGACTGTTTAGGTTTCTCTATTTTATAATCTGTAACGGTTCATACCAGAGTATTTGACATAACTTATCAAATTTGTGGCTAAAGTGGCAACTGACAGCTTATACCATTCTCGCGTGGCAGCATCGTAATACTAAGCAGTGATAGACGACTCTCTATTATATGGAACAACAACCCGATGACACAGCAGGAAGTTGTTGATTCAGGTTATTTTCCTGTATAATCCTGATAGCATGTGAATGCCGTGACATAGGCTCCTAAGTTATCCTCGTTTGAGAATCAAAATACAGATGCATTACCCTTTTTTCTTTTTTATAGAAATAGGGTGACAAGCGAGCACACAGTCCACCTGATAGTAAGTGGTTGCTGTGATAGACATCTACATCTATCCTCGTTTGCATGCGTTGTCACCCATGAACTAGATGGAATGCCTCTTTTCCAGTAAAAGGGTCTCCGGTTCTAAACTCACCATAGAAACACAGCAGCAATAAGCTGCTATTTTACCTGGTATTCTGTGAGCGTGGTCCTTCCTGGTCAGCCGATCCATTCGTGCTACAACTATATATAAATATAGTTGCAGCATATCTACCCTAGAAGGAGGACCCTGAGGACTAAGATGGAATGCTCCAATACTAGTAAACGGTTCTCCAGTTCACATACTATATTAAACAGCAGCAACCACTCGGCACATATTGATGAGACGGGTTGTGGCAACAGTTAATTGTTGATCCGTTGGCAATTTTTGATACGAACGGTTTTTGTTGATCTTATGTATGTTTCTGTTTCTGCAAGCTAATGTGGCTTCGATCAGATCAACAATTGCTGACCCTCTGTTGGTAAAATTATGAAATATACATAACATTTTTTAAACAAATCCTCTCCATCAACGTCTGTATATATATATTATATGCACTTATATATTATATGCACTTTTTTCACTCTAGAATGGGTCGTCAGAATGGGACTATAGAAACCGGGCATCAAACAAATACTTGTTTCGTGTAGCCTTAGTATACATTGTAAGCTGGCAAACTCTTTGAAATAATGTATAAAAATATTAACTTTTAATAAAATAAAGGCGACTTTAAAGAAACAATAAAATTTAATAATTTCTCATTATGAAGTGAGGATTTAATTTCTATATATACCCTACGGTTGGCATCGACTTCAAAATGTGAAATTATTATATTATTTTAGTTATTTGGAGTCTAAAAAGTTTTTTTTTTCACTCTTTTGAGTAGACTAAGTAATATCACAATCTCAATGTCGTTTATAAGGAACATCCCGAAGTATAACCTAGGTATTTGAAAAGACATCATCATAATTTAAAATTAAAAATTTTGCACAACCGACTTCAATATATATTATTAAGGATAACTCAAAAACTATTGGTCAGATCATAATCACGTAGAACAAAGTTATGAGGTAACACACATAAAAAAAAGAACAAAAAAAACATACAGTTGAATTGAGTACCTCCTCCTCTTTGAAGTCGGTAGAAAATCGGTTTACAATGAGGGCTAAAAATCTTCTCACTAGATGTCACTAGTTGGGACTGAGGTGAAGTTTCACCAGCAATAAATTGAGAAGTTAGTTTTAAATAAAAGTTTATCATTCTCTAGAGTATTATATTAATACAAAGAACAATGCCTCAGTGGTTTGCATTTAAATTTTTTGCACATTTTTAAACTTTTAAAAAGTTCTACTTTTAGGAATATCCATAGTTTGGTTTGTTCATTTCTGATCTAATTAATATAAAGTATAACTAACATTGCGGGAAGAAACATTAACTATACTACTAATATGCTGCAGCTATATTAGTAGTATAGTTGTAGTGCGAATGGGTCGGCTCGACCGGGGAAGGACCACGCTCTCACAGAATACCAGCGTAAAATAGCAGCTTAACACTGCTGTGTTTCGTATGGTGAGTGTAGAGAACCGGAGACCCTTTTTACTGGAAAAGAGGCATTCCTTCTTAGTCCTCACGGGTGACAACGCAACTGCATTTTGATTCTTTATTGAAGATAGATGTAGATGTCTATGGGTCACAGCAACCACTTACCATCAGGTGGACTGTGTGCTCGTTTGTCACCCTATCCTATAAAAAAAAAAAAATATCAATGTGGAGTCGCCCCGGTAGCAGGAAAAGTCGTGGATGCCCTCATTGACGAAGATATCGCGTAACATACTAAAGTTAACATATTAAGGTTTGCAGAATGTTTGACAGCTTTGTTTTGCTAAAACAAGAGAAAACGAAAGGAAATTTGTACGTAAAGTCACAAATAAAGTTTTATTGATTTTTAATCTCTTTGTGTTGGTTAATAACACGATATATTAACGGTCTATCTATCTATCAACACACGCTTTATGCCTCTGAGAGCTAAGATGGAATGCCTCGAAACCTGTAAATACCCGGCTCTTTATGCCATTCAGACCGGAATAAAGTTGCGCAAGCACTGCTATTTGGTGGCGCAAATAGCTTAGAGGGTACTTACACAGACGGACTCCATCTCCGTACAGGCAGAAAAGGAGTCAAGAAAATATGAGCTTTAAAAAAACACTAAAAGTAGGGATGACAAACAGCACACAGTTCACCTGATCGCAAGTGGATACTAACCATCTACCATGGACTAAGAATGACTATGTAGATGCGTTGTCCTCCTAGAGGGCTATGATGACTATGATGAAATGCTTCGTGAAATGGGTCTCCGGCTATCTACGTTCACCATACGGAACACAGTAGCATTGAGCTATCAATTCAAGTTGGTATTGATACGAGTGCAAATTTTCAAATCAATCGGCCGTCTACAGATTTGGTGAAAATTACATTTGGTGAAAAATTGTTTATTTCAAAACAATGGGTACATTATATTATATTAGTGACCGTAGCGCCCTTTTAAGCTAATGAGCCTGTATCAGGGAGCAACGCTCTTCCATTAATTCAAGTCGTTTTAGAAGAATGTACAGTTTAAAAATAATAAATTTTAAATTTTATTTTATTTTAATTTTAGAATTTTAATTTTGAAGTCTTTGTTTTATATAATACCTGTCAGCATGTTGAAATTGTGTTCTGTTTTGTAGACCAAATAAAGAGAAAAAAAATCTATCTATCTGTGTAACGGAATATTTAAAATATGTAATTTTCCGGGAGTAAAACCGGCGACCAGGTTCGCCACCCGTCACGTTCTGTCTCCCGGAGGGGCGAAAAGTGGATTGCGGAGGCCCGTCTGGCTACGCTGAATGTATGTGGAGCAATGAATGATAAGATGGATGAAATATGCGAAATGATGAATGATAGAGGAATAGATGTGTTATGTGTAAATGAGACGAAACGAAAGGAAAGGATGCCTGCACATGGCATGTATACCGCTTACTGGTCTGGTGTAGACGAGACCGAGCGGGCATGCCAGAGTCGGTGTCGTCCTTTCAGAAAGAATAGGTCAATGTGTGAAAGAGTATGAATGTGTAAGCCCAAGGCTGCTGTGGATACGAATGAAAGTGGGCTTAAAGTTGTTTGTGCTAGGGTGTACGCCCCAGACATATCTAAGCCCACTTATATCCGAGAGCAGTTTTGGGACATGGTAAGAGATGGTGTTGATGAAATGTAAGAAAATGAAAATATCATTATGTTAGGAGATTTTAATGGAAGGGTTGGGGTGAAGAGGTCTGGTTATGAAAGGATATTAGGAATGTTTGGCGATGAAAGTGTAAATGAGAATGGTGAAGACCTCCTCGCCGTATGTGAGGAAAGAATCTTTTGTGACGAATACTTTCTTTCGCGCTAAGAGGATTCACATGTATACATGGGAAAGAGGTAATGATAGAAGCATGATAGATTTCATAATTGTGGATGAAAAATGCGGAGCGCAGTGGTAGATACAAGAGTTTACCGGGGATCCAACGTAGGGTCGGATCATTACCTGGTCTTATGCCGAATTAATGGTCTATTCAGGCGTTGGCGGCATCGGACATCTGTGTCTACCACTGCGTTACAGCGTATAAGAACAGAGAGTTACAAGATGAAGGTGTGAAGAGAGTATAAATGTAGACTGAGGAGAATATAAATGGTTTGAATGAAATATGTATGAATGATTTAGACCTGAAGACTGTATGGAATAATGTTAAGAAAGTTTTGGTGGATGCAGCCACCAAAGTATGTGGTGTAAGTAAGAGAACGAATGAAAGGAAAAATAATACGTTGTGGTGGGATGATGAGATTCGGATGGAAGTTGAAGCAAAGAAGAGAGCATGGCTAGATTTACTGGCAACCAAGCTGGTAATTCTGGCGGTATGAATGATGAGATTGAAAGAAAAAGGCAGACTTTAGACTTATAAATAAGAGAGTAAAAGTTGTTGAAAGGAAAAGCAAGAAAGAACGGATAAGAATGATAGAAGGATATCTGATAACTTCCAGGCAAATATTAAAATGTTCTGGAAACTCGTAAGAACTGCTAGGAAATTCAAAACAGCCTAGAATGAATGCTATACGAGACGAGAATGGCTGTATGCTGAATGATGAAGTTTCAATTTAAAGAGATGGAAGGAATACTTTGAAAGCGTGTTTATGAGTGAAGGGTCGTCTGAATTAAGTGAAAAGAAATTCCAAAAGAAGTGGAGAGAGGTAGGAGATAAGTGTAGATGAAATAATGAAAGCAATGAAAAGCATGAAAGCAGGTAAGGCATCCGGATATGATAGAGTATCACTCGAAATGCTAAGGGCTGGAGAGGGGTGGTGGCAGGCCTGCTGTACACCTTGTTTAATTTATGTTGGGAACTGAAGCGGTACCGGAAGACTGGTGCAAAGCCGTTATAGTCCCAATATATAAAGGAAAAGGGTCACAGCAGGACTGTAAAACTACTGTGGTATCAGCTTGCTTAGCATTGTGGGTAAACTGTATGCTAAGGTGTTAATTGAAAGAGTTATGGAAGAAACTGATGGAAAAATTTGGGATGTGCAAGCTGGATTTAGAAAGGGAATGGGTGTACGGATCAAGTATTTTCCATGCGCATGATTGCGGAGTAGTTTTGGCCAAAACCAGAAAGTTTTTGTGCTTTCATGGGCTTGGAAAAGGCTTATGACAGAGTGGACAGGAATGTGTTATGGCAAACACTTAACTCATTTGGTTTGAGCGCTGGTTTGATACAGGCATTGAAGTCTCTTTATAGGGACTCTAGTGCTTGTGTCAGGATCAACAGGGTCTACTCGGACTGGTTTGGCATCCAAAAGGTGTCAGACAGGGCTGTAGCTTCCCCTGGCTGTTTAACCTATTTATGGACAGTTGTTTGCAAACTTTGAAAGTTGAAGAATGTGGGTTGAGAATGGGTGAGTTAACCGTCAAATGCCTTTTGTACGCCGATGATCAAGTCATATTTGCATCGTCGGCGGCCGAGTTGCAAATGATGGTTACTTTAATGAACCGATCATTAAAAGAAAGAGGTATGAAAGTGAACGCAAGTAAGACGAAAGTGATGGTTTTGAAAGAAGAAAGTAAAACGTTATGTGAAATAAGAATAGAAGGAGTTGATTGAGCAAGTGGATGAGTTTGTATATTTGGGATGTTTATTTAGTAGGGATGGTAGATTTGATAAGGATATAGAACGACGAGTGAACGCAGGAAATAGAGTGAATGGGGCTCTACACGCTATTGTGAAGAGTCAGAATGTGTCAAAAAAGGCACGTTTGGCAATTCACAATGCTGTGTTAGTCCCTACTTTAATGTATGGTAGTGAAAGTTGGGTCTGGTAGAAGAAGCATGAGAGTAGAATAAATGCTGTATAAATGCGGTCATTAAGGGTATGCTAGGGCTGAATCTGAATGACAGGGTGAGAAATAATGTGATAAGAAAAGTGTGGTTTGCAAGATGACGTTGTGACCAGGATTAAGAAAGGAATGCTTCGGTGGTTTGGTCATGTAGAAAGAATGAACGAAGAAAGAGTGAAAAAGCAAATTTATGCTGCAGAAGTGAACGGCAGAGTCGGAAAGGGACGCCCTAGACGAAGGTTTATCGACCAAATTGGCGATATATTGGAAATGGGCCAGATTAGGAGTACCCTTAACCGACGAGCGTGTATGCGTAGATATATGGATGTAAAGGAGGCGAGAGAGGTGTGCCAGGATCGTGCCAAGTGGAAGTCCGTAGTCTCTGCCTACCCCTCTGGGTGACAGGCGTGAGTGTTTATGTATGTATGTATGTAATTTTCACCAAATCTGTAGACGGCCGATTGATTTGAAAATTTGCACTCGTATCAATGACCCATGACAATACGATAATAACTGTTTCCTAGGATCCTGATCAGGATCACCAGGATAAAATAAATAATTATCAGGATCATTACAGCTCATGATCAAGGTATCTATGTCTTTTAACGTGGTAGAGCCACGCTGCAGTTATATTATAGTTACATCAAGAAAGGTTCGGCTAGACCGGGAAGCTCTCACAGGATACCAACTTGAATTGATACCTCAATGCTACTGTGTTTCGTATGGTGAACGTAGATAGCCGGAGACCCATTTCATATATATATATATGTGTAGACACAGCTTGCACAAAATTTATCTGTAATTAACAATAATTAAAATTAAATTACAATTAATACAATTAAATACAATAAATATATATAATAAATAAAATAAATAAATTACAATTAATACAATTAAATACAATAAATATATATAATAAATAAATTACAATTAATTAGATACAAGCGCAGCTAATAAAAGCGTGTTAAAAATCGAGCCGTTTGTAAACACATACGCGTGAGAACGGCCTTACTTGAATTGTGGATGGCTTTGCACAAAAAAAGAGCTCAATTTACTTCGAATATTTTATTGAAAGCCGTATACATTTGTATGTACCCAACCTTTTCAAATAAGATGGGCGGGTACGTCGTTATTACATCACATTAAAACTTCATTCCCTTATAAATAAATCAACCTAAATGGAGGCTATAAATAACGAATTTTATAATGTCCTTGTAAGAATTGTTTATAAAGGTTGGAAGCGATTTGTGTCATAGACTACTTACGAGTATAACAGATTATGACACGCGTAAGATAACAAAACCTACTCGTAATATAATGACGTGTCACTCATTGTGCACTACTTTCAAGTGCATTAATTAAGCAGTTTGCATCGTTGAGTGGAATAATTAGATTACCACGCGGATGTCTTCAAGGCGAGAGTGCCGGCTTACACTAAGCCAGTGCATTTATTGAATATATTGATATGAATGAACAAAATGTCCATTTACATAATATTTGCAGGCGGGTTGGCAACCGTGTAGTGTCGGTGTAAGAATATCCACTACCCCATATCATCCCGTGGGTGCCGTAAGAGGCGACAGAGGGAAACAAATCAGGAGATGGGCTTTAACGTCTTCCTAATAACAACTAACAATAAAAACTGCGGTTGCCAACCCGCTTGCCAGGCGTGGCAACTATGGCAAATATCCCCTCTACAAAGCAATCTACGGGGAAGGTCTATGTTCAGCAGTCGACTTTAATAGGCTGTAACGTTGGCAATCGCAGTATTTTACTTTTTTGAGTTATTATCAGGACGACGTTGCCGCCCATTTCCTATTTCAGTTTTTCTCTGTCGCCTCTTACGACGCCCACATGATGGTATATGGAGGTTGTGTAACTCTCTCATGCTGCAACTATACGACAATTTATTAAGAATGCCAACAGGCATTGAACCCACCCATTCTCGTTAGAACATTCTCATTTGTAATTTTTATATGGTTGAGTCATGCTGCAGCTATATTATGATTGAAACACGAATGCGTCGGCTCGACCGGGGAAGGACCAGCGTAAAATAGTGTAGAGAACCGGAGACCCTTTTTACTGGAAACTAGGTATTCTATCTAAGTCCTCAGGGGTAACAACGGAACTGTATTTAGATTCTTAGTAAAGGATAAATGTACATGTCTATGGGTCTCGGCATCCATCGCAATCATAAGATGGACTCTATGCTCGTTTGTTACCTTTATTATGTAAAAAATGCATTATATGGAGAAGAAAGCGCAATCAGGATTTTTTTGTATAAAATAGCCCGGTATTTAGAGTGAGCACGAACTAGTAGGTACGTCTGATCTTTTTTATAACTTTACTACATACTAGGATTTCCTCCTGTATCGTAGGGTTAGTTTACATACATAAATTTCAAAGGACAAACATCCAGACCCGGAACAATTATTTGTAGGCCACACAGATACATCTTCATTGCTATGCCACTGCGCCACTGCGTCGTCAAATTATATATATATAAAAATATAACCGCAAAACTTATCTCGTGCAATTCAAAATTTCCATTGTGAATTAATTACTATTTTATCAAAACACTACCCATAAAACATTGTAGAAACTTCTTATGTAGCGTGGATGTTTCTCAAACACGACACGCCCAGACTTGGAACAATTATTAATAGGTGATACAAATATAATACCTGCTATAATATGAGCCGCTGCAGTTCGTGAGCCGTCAGCTTATGTTTATCCTTCTACCACAGGGTCAGAAGAGACGAATCCTTATAAGATTTGTTGTAATATACCTTTAGATGTTAGAGTCAAAACGAGCTAACATTTCACGTGACGGTATATAGTTACCCCAGCCAGTTAACACCAGTGATGAACTTCAAACAAAGATGGCTACAGACGAGGTCACCTGTGGGGACTAAGATGGAATGCCTTACAGCCTGTAATTACAATGGCTTTCTATAGCCTTCAAACCGAAACACAGCAGTGCAAGCACTGCTATTTGGCAGCAAAAATTGGTAAAATGGTGTCTCCCACCTATGTAGACCGACTCCTAGGCAAAGAGGCTGCCTTTTTATAGAATAAGGGTGACAAACGAGCACACAGTCCACCTGATAGCTAGTGAATACCGTAGCCCATAGACGTCTACATCTATCCCCAATTATAAATCAAAGTACAGATTAGTTGTCACCGCTGAGGACTAGAGTGGAATATCTCGTAGTACGAGGTGACAGGTACGGGTTGACAACGCAACTGAATTTTAATTCATAAGCGACTGAATACGAGGCAATCCATCTTATTCCTCTAAAGTAAAAAGGGTCTCCGGTGTTCTACACTCACCATACGAAACACTGCAGCATTAAGCATATTATTTTATGCTTGTATACTATGTGAGCATGGGCCTTCCCCGGTCGATCCGACCCATTCATGCTACAACCATAATATAGTTGCAGCATGGCTCTACCGCACATAAATAAAATAACCGGCCAAGTGCGAGTCAGACTCACGCATGAAGGGTACCGTACCATCACACACGTTTTTAGTAGGGGAGCTTCCTTTAATTTTTTATTTATTTCATTTGTTATTATTTGGTTGTTATAGCTGCAACAGAAATACACATTATGTGAAAATTTCAACTGTCTACCTATTATGGATCATGAGATACAGCCCGCTGACAGAGAGACGGACGGACGGACGGACAGCGGAGGCTTAATAATAGGGTCCCGTTGGTTACCCTTTGGTCACGGAACCCTTAATATCTGCCTTCCTTACTACTCCTTATTGATATCTGACTGCTGAATGGTATATATCTTTTTAATATCTTATAAATTTTATTTGCAATAAACTGCGCATTGTAACAACTGAAACAATAAAAGATTAACGTGTTTACACTCGGACTGTAAGCTGTCAAATGCTCCCAGTTAACTACGCTCTTTAAATGCATAGTCACAGTGTGGAGTGTTTCTGAAACAATATCAAGTACTTGCATAGTAAGCAGACGTTCAACTTGAATATATTAACATAACGCCAACCGCAGTAATGCTAATTTAGTTTTAGTTAGATAAATTATCATAAAACGTTCTGTTTATTTAGTCGCAATTGAGTTTTTATCCAAAAACTTCTGTAAATTACTAAATCGGCAATTCAGAACGAAAATTATGTCACGGCTGTGAATCGCACGGGCGCGTATAAGTAACCAGCAAGGTAAATATGCCACACAGTTGTATTTTCATTAACAACAGTTACTGTTTTTAAGTAAATACGAAATAAAGTTATATAATTATCTCAAATAAACTTGAAATCCCGTTAACAAAATGCGCACATAAAAATAACGACAGCGTTTTCTTATTCACATTAAACAAAATTAGTGTTAGATTGTTGGAAACAACGTTCGCGGTATAGAAAACAAAGAATTAGTGTTCTCGCCTGCTCGCAGTCGAGTCGAGCGTAGCTTAGTGCGCAGTGTAGGCCACTATACCCGGTCATGCTACACGATGTATATAATATTTATGGCATAGACCATAGTCACCTCTCACAATATCAATGCGCCGAAACGGGGTGATGAACTCTCTTATGCCGCTACCACTCAAATGTATCACATTTTTTTACGTCAAAGAACCTTACATTTTATTTTACAGGCAATAATTATACAGCAGACCCGAAAAACTAAAATGTGTGCTTTTGTATAGAATAATAATGACAAGCTTCCACATAATCCACCTAATGGTAACTGGATGCTGCGGTCCATAGACACCTAGATCTAAGGAATAATCATTATTTTGTTACCATTGAGAACTAAGATAGAATGCTCCGGTTCTAGTGAAAGGGGTTTCCGGTTCCATACACACGCTGTAAGAAACATAGCAGCATTAAGCTGTTATTTAACGCTGGTATTCTGTGAGAGCGTGGTACTTTCCCGGTATAGCCGGCCCATTCTTACTGCTACCATAATATAGCTGCAGCGTAGCTCTACCAAGTCAAAGCACACTTAATTACCTAGAAGCAATTAAGTGTGCTTTGAATTTTAAATTCATACTGCAAGCTCCAGCTGGGATACAAACTCGTAACCGCTTATTGGTTGGTCGACAACTAAGCCAGGCGGTCGAATAAATCAGTACCTATATACAATGTCTGAAATGATATAATAAAAAAATTGCCTTTATTCTACTCCTTACAAATGTTGACAGAAAGTTTAAATTTTTTTTTTTGAGTATAAATAAAATAAAATATTTAAAAAATAGTTAATATAGTATAGTTAATATTTAAAAAATAGTTAGTTATAGGCCTCCCCCGACTCCTTCCATTTCTCTGTTTTTTGCAATCTTCAACCAATGCTTTCCTGCACTCTCCACTGGATCATTACAAAAGATGGTGTGACATTACACCATCTTTTCTTGGGCCTCCTTCTTTTCTGTTTTTCTCCTCTTGATTCCAATTCCGTAATCCTTTTTAGCTTTTGGTTTTCCATTTTGCTTATATGCCCTGCCTATTTTCATTTTAATTTCTATTTTCTGCAGCTATATTAATTGCATAGTTGTAGCACGAATGGGTCACCTCGAATGGGGAAGGACCACGCTCTCGCAGAATACCAGCGTAAAATAGCAGCTTAATGCTGCTGTGTTTCGTATTGTGAGTGTAGAGAACCGGAGACCCTTTTTACTGGAAACGAGGCATTCCATCTTAGTCCTCACGGGTGATAACGCGTCGCTAACGAGGATAGATGTAGATGTCTATAGGCCACAGCAACCACTTACCATCAGGTGGACTGTGTGCTCGCTTGTCACCCTTATCCTATAAAAGAAAGCTTCGATTTGTCTGTATTACATCCGTTATAAAAGTTTTTTTTTCTCAGTCTTTTTATTGCTGTCTTTGTTTGCCAGTTTAATACCTAATTTGAAAGGATACAATAAATATAATGTCAGGGCAGTAAATATATCTCAATATGGGTAAATTTGGCTTGTGGCCAGCCGGGCTGCAAAACATAGTATTATTAATGGGTCCATTTGCGGCGTTTAGCTGTAGGTTATGAATTAGAGAAAATTTTGACATTTATTCCCACCGATTGCTTAGAAAAACTGAATATAATTATTATTTTTTTAGGTACAAATTTGTAATTAAATTTGAGCACATAGTTAACCGCGTAGCGGTGGTGTAAGAATATCCATTACCCCATTTGGTCCCGTGTCATAAACGACGAAAGAAACTGAAATAAGAAATGGAAAGCAGCATCTTCCTGATAACAACACTAAATTACAAAAAACTGCGGTTACCAATCCGCAAGCATGGCAAACATAGTCATCTTTCCTATTAGGCAATCTATAGGGGAGGTCTATGTTTAGCAGTGGACTTTTATAGGCTATAATAGTGGACCGATAACGAGGTTGGATCCTCATCAGCACCAACGAAAATCTTAATTGCAATTTTAAGTACTGATTTATTACGTGTTTTGTGGCGAAACTATTTCACTCAGCTAATAATGAAGAGGACTGTTTTCGGGTTTCTCTATTTTATAAAATCTGTAACGGGATTCATACCAGAGTATTTGACATAACTTCTTGAACAAAAGAATGAAAACCACGACTATTATTTGCAATGTTAGATTTACTGAGGGAAACCGCAAAAAACCCAAAAAATTTTTCAAGTCCTTTTTGATTATTTTTTGCTGCTCCAAAGCCCTATAAAAAAATAAGGAAGGCCGGCCCAGTGGTGGGACGTATGTATATAACTTATAATTTTACAAATGTATTATTTGCATTAATTATATTTTACTGGTCTGGGCCGCTCTAGTTGTAGATCGGATATGTCTTACCAGACGTTTCGCATCTATGACGCTGATCAGCAGTCTCCGGTTTGGATATTTAACTCTTGGAGCAAAGGATAAGGTAACCACCACAATATTTTTCTGGAACTTTCCATAGTTTTGCCTTTTAACCTTTCCATTAGCCTTTTAACGGTGGTAGAGCCACGCAGGAGCTTTTGTTGTTGCACGTATGGGCTGGCTCGAGCCGGGTTAGTACCACGACCTCACAGAATACCGCCGTGAAGTGGAAGCTCTGGTTTTGCGTTTCGTCTGATGAGTGCAGGTGACCGGAGGCCAATTCTGCCCCATCAACATGAATGGAATTAAATCATAGACTACCCCAGGAGGTACAAGCACTCCTGGAGAATCCTCGCTGAGCATCCACAACCATGCTACTCCACTCCTGAGCGTGGGTGCTCAGGCTGCCCATGCATGTATTCTGGGGGCAAAATTCCGCTCAAAACAATAACTGCTCAGGGCAAACTGAGCAACAAGATCAAGGCGACCCCTGCCACGCTATCCGTGAATTACTGCAACATCAGGGACTTCACTCGAACCTAAACGCCGTCCACTACCATCTCGAGACAGCGAAGCCGGCCTTGCTCTTTCTGACCGAGACGCAGGTGTCCTCTCCGGCTGATACTTCGTATCTCTCCCTACCGGGGTACAAATTGGACGACGCAAAATTTAGCGACGACCATCCGCGCGTCTACGGTGCCTCTATAGGTCCCACAGCGGTAATGCCGAAACAGACCGACTCATCGACCACGTCCAAATGGCTACAGATTCCTTGCTACAACAGGTCCCAACCGCAAAGATCGTGATCCTTGGCGATTTTAACGCCCACCACGCCGAATGGCTCGGTTTACGTTTAACTGATCATGCGAGGAGATCTGTTTATGACTTTGCCTTGGCAAATGGTTTGACACAACTGGTTACTTCGCCTACGCGGATTCCAGATGTGAAGGATCATACCGTCCCTGTTGGACCTTCTGCTGACCTCTCATCCGGACGGATATCAGGTTTCCGTCGATGCCCTCTCGGCTCTTCGGACCATTGTCTGATCCGGGTGTGGTGCCACTCACGCTCCCTCGCGGTTGCGTTCTGCAGGTTGCCGCCGTGTTTGGCATTACAGGTTCAAATTTGTAGGCTAAAGTGGCAACTGACCGCTCATATCATTCTCGCGTGGCAGCATCGTAATACTAAGCAGTGATAGACGACTCTCGTATTATATGGAACAACAACCCGATGACACAAGCAGGAAGTTGTTGGATTCAGGTTATTTTCCTGTATAGTCCTGATAGCATGTGAATGTCGTGACACATAGGCTCCTACAGTTATCCTCGTTTGAGAATCAAAATACAGATGCATATTACCCTTTTTTTCTTTTTTTATAGAAATAGGGTGACAAGCGAGCACACAGTCCACCTGATAGTAAGTGGTTGCTGTGGCCCATAGACATCTACATCTATCCTCGTTTGCGATGCGTTGTCACCCGTGAGGACTAAGATGGAATGCCTCTTTTCCAGAAAAAAGGGTCTCCGGTTCTCTACACTCACCATACGAAACACAGCAGCAATAAGCTGCTATTTTACGCTGGTATTCTGTGAGAGCGTGGTCCTTCCCTGGTCGAGCCGACCCATTCGTGCTACAACTATATTATAAATATAGCTGCAGCATGGCTCTACCACGTAGAAGGAGGACCCTGAGGACTAAGATGGAATGCTCCGATACTAGTAAACGGTTCTCCAGTTCACATACTATATTAAACAGCAGCAACCACTCGGCACATATTGATGAGGCGGGTTGTGGCAACAGTTAATTGTTGATCCGTTGGCAATTTTTAATACGAACGATTTCTGTTGAGCTAATGTATGTTTCTGTTTCAGCAAGCTAATGTGGCTTCGATCAGATCAACAATTGCTGACTATCTGTTGGTAAATTATGAACTATTCATAGCATTTTTTAAACAAATCCTCTCCATCAACGTCTGTATATATAGCATTATATGCACTTTTTTCACTCAAGAATGGGTCGTCAGAATGGGACTATAGAAACCGGGCATCAAACAAATACTTGTTTCGTGTAGCCTTAGTATACATTGTAAGCTGGCAAATTCTTTGAAATAATGTACAAAAATTTTAACTTTTAATAAAATAGAAGCCGACTTTAAAGAACCAATAAAATTTAATAATTTCTCATTATGAAGTGAGGATTTAATTTCTATATATACCCTATGGTTGGCATCGACTTCAAAATGTGAAATTATTATATTATTTTAGTTATTTGGAGTCGGCTTTTACTTTTTACGAAAAGTTATTTTTCACTCTTTAAGTAGACTAAGTAATATCAAAATCTCAATGGCGTTTATATGGGAACATCCCGAAGTATAACCTAGGTATTATATTTGAAAAGACATCATCATAAAAGTTACAGCCTATATACGTCCCACTGCTGGCACAGGCCTCCTCTCATTTCTGAGAGGGTTTTAGGCAAGGAAATGTCCGCCGCGCTGCCCCAATGCGTGTTGGCGAACTTCACATGTCTTCGAAATATTTTTTTGATTTCTCAGACATGCAGGTTTCCTCACGATGTTTTCCTTCACCGCCGAGCACGTGGTAAATCAGCACTTAAAATTGCAATTAGCAATTTCATTGGTGCCGGCGGGATCGAACCAGGTTGCTCGCGTACTGTGAAACTTACAGCGAGCGCTAACCATCTGAGCTACTACGGCTCCTCATTCATCATCATAATTTAAAATTAAAAATTTTGCACAACCGACTTCAATATATATTATTAAGGATAACTCAAAAACTATTGGTGAGACCTTAATCACGTAGAACAAAGTTATGAGGTAACACACATAAAAAAAGAACAAAAAAAAACATACAGTTGCATTGAGTACCTCCTCCTCTTTGAAGTCGGTAGAAAATCGGTTTACAATGAGGGCTAAAAATCTTCTCACTAGATGTCGCTAGTTGGGACTGAGGTGAAGTTTTTTTATACAATGTCAATTAATTGAGAAGTTAGTTTTAAATAAAAGTTTATCATTCTCTAGAGTATTATATTAATACAAAGAACAATGCCTCAGTGGTTTGCATTTAAATTTTTTGAACTTTTTTAAAATTTTCTACTTTTAGGAATATCCATAGTTTGGTTTGTTCATTTCTGATCTAATTAATATAAAGTATAACTAACATTGCGGGAAGAAACATTAACTCTTACATTTTCATAACAACAGTCACATATCAATGTGGAGCCGCCCCGGTAGCAGAAAAAGTCGTGGATGCCCTCATTGAGGAAGATATCGCGTAACATACGTACAAAACCAAAGAAAAAGTAAATACAGCAGAATTGTAAGCCTCCGTCTAATTTGCCTTGTATGTCGAAATGAAAGTGCCTAGCGTGGCATATTATGTTGTTACTACTTGGTTACTTGCGAGTAAGAGGAAAACTTTGCATACGTTGTACGCGATTTGGACTTGATCCAGGATAACTTTAGCTGATTTGCAACAGATAAATTGCATGTTGTCGTGAGGTTTGCAGAATGTTTGACAGCTTGTTTTGCTAAAACAAGAGAAAACGAAAGGAAATTTATACGTAAATACGTACGGAAAGTCACAAATAAAGTTTTATTGATTTTTAATCTCTTTGTGTTGGTTAATAACACGATATATTAACGGTCTATCTATCTATCTATCAACACACGCTTTATGCCTCTGAGAGCTAAGATGGAATGCCTCGAAACCTGTAAATACCCGGCTCTTTATGCCCTTCAGACCGGAATAAAGTTGCGCAAGCACTGCTATTTGGCGGCGCAAATAGCTTAGAGGGTACTTACACAGACGGACTCCATCTCCGTACGGGCAGAAAAGGAGTCAAGAAAATATGAGCTTTAAAAAAACACTAAAAGTAGGGATGGCAAACAGCACACAGTTCACCTGATCGCAAATGGATACTAACCATCTACCATGGACTAAGAATGACTATGTAGATGCGTTGTCCTCCTAGAGGACTATGATGACTATTATGAAATGCTTCGTGGAATGGGTCTCCGGCTATCTACGTTCACCATACGAAACACAGTAGCATAGAGCTATCAATTCAAGTTGGTATTCTGTGAGAGCTTCCCGGTCTAGCCGAACCTTTCTTGATGTAACTGTAATATAGCTGCAGCGTGGCTCTACCACGTTAAAAGACATAGATTACATTATATACCTTGATCATGAGCTGTAATGATCCTGATAATTATTTATTTTATCCTGGTGATCCTGATCAGGATACTAGGAAACAGTTATTATCGTACTGTCATGGGTCATTGATACGAGTGCAAATTTTCAAATCAATCGGCCGTCTACAGATTTGGTGAAAATTACATATTTTAAATATTCCATTACACAGATAGTTAGATAGATTTTTTTCTCTTTATTTGGTCTACAAAACAGAACACAATTTCAACATGCTGACAGGTATTATATAAAACAAAAACTTCAAAAATTGTATTCTAATATATATATATATATATATATATATATATATATATATATATATATATATATATATATATATATATATATATATATATATATATGTAGACACAGCTTGCACAAAATTTATTATATTCATGCTAAACTTAATACCAAATTAAATTAAGGCTAAATTAAAATACAATTAATATAATTAAATACAATAAATATATATAATAAATAAATTACAATTAAATACAAAAATTAGATACAAGCGAAGCTAATAAAAGCGTGTTAAAAATCGAGCCGTTTGTAAACACATACGCGTGAGAACGGCCTTACTGTAATTGTGGATGGCTTTGCACAAAAAAAGAGCTCAATTTACTTTGAATATTTTATTGAAAGCCGTATACATTTGTATGTACCCAACCTTTTCAAATAAGATGGGCGGGTACGTCGTTATTACATCACATTAAAACTTCATTCCCTTATAAATAAATCAACCTAAATGGAGGCTATAAATAACGAATTTTATAATGTCCTTGTAAGAATTGTTTATAAAGGTTGGAAGCGATTTGTGTCATAGACTACTTACGAGTATAACAGATTATGACACGCGTAAGATAACAAAACCTACTCGTAATATAATGACGTGTCACTCATTGTGCACTACCTTCAAGTGCATAGGGTGGGATGTGGAAAAAATCTAAATATATATAATAAATATTTATTTTCATTTATATACACACACACCATTGGTGGGGGCATGGGGGAGACAGACCAGGATATGGGCAGCAGAATCTTCCTGATAACTCAAAACCATAAAACACTGCGGTTCCCAACCCGCCTGTCAATCATGGCAACTATTGCAAAATCATACATGGAGCTATCTATGAGGGGAGATGGATGAGATGTTCAGCAGTGGAGTTTCATAGGCTGTAATGAATGGATTTATTATAAAATTGTTAACAATCTTAAAATGTCGGGGTGTCGTGAATGGCGTCATGAAAATTGACGTTTTGAGAGTAAAGTTGTCACTAAGTACAATCTTACCAAACTGAAGTGAGAAACAAGGCTACAGAATACGGTGTCGTCTCTGAAACTAAGATAAAATGTCTCTTCAACCTGTAATTATACTGGTTCTCTATACCCATTAAAACAGAACAAGGCAGAGCAAGCTCAGCTGCTTTGCGGCAGAAATAGGTAAAAGGGTGATAGTGTCACACTGCAGCTATATTATGTTTGTAGCACGAATGGTCGGTCGACCAAGGAGGGACCACGCTTTCACAACATACCAGCGTAAAATAGCAGCTTAATGCTGTTTTGTTTCGTATGGTGATTGTAGAGAACCGTAGACCCTTTTTACTACAAATGAGACATTCCATCCTAGTCCTCAGGGGTCTAGGCATCTGCATTTTGATTCTTAATTGAGGAAAAAATGTAAATGCCTATGGGCCACAGCATCCACTTACCATCAAGTGGATTGTTTGCTCGTTTGTCACCCTTATTTTATAAAAAATAGAAAAGGCCTCTGGATATGGGCCTCTTCTGTTGTATGTATGCGTAACTCTTTAGTGCTTGATTTTTGTTTTTAAATTTAGAACGAATTTATTTTTAAAGTCTCATTATTGTCTGTTTTATTTTGTTTCATTTTAATTTGTTTGAAATGCTTATAGCTATAATGTAATTACAATAAACAATTAAGGACATTTACAAGTTTTAAATCTTATTTTAGAAATTGTTGCCTTTTTTGTTTCAGCCAGCATATTCTATGACTGGACACAATCCACTCGTTAGTTGGGAGAAAATTAATGAGTGTTTACGCAATTTCAACAAAATTTCTTGAAATAAAATCCATAAGTATATTTAAAATAACCATTACATTTTATTATGTAAAAATGTGTAGAGTTTTTTTTGTGTATGTTCGTTTAAAACTATGTAAATTTGTAAAATTATTTGTTTTGTTTGAAAAAAAAATTAATTTGACCCCGACGTGATTTGAACACGCAGCCTTCTGATCTGGAGTCAGACGCGCTACCGTTGCGCCACGGAGTCGCTGGGTAATGCATTAAAATCACAAGTGAGTACCTAATAACCTTTAAGGCCATAAATAATATACTTAAATATTTGAAAAAAGAAAACATAATACTCTCATCACTTGACGACCGGATTTTTTTCATACATGTTTCGAACTAAGAACCTCTTTTTAATGAGATATATAGAAGATGATAGATGAGATAAATTTATTCCTAGGAGAACATGAAAGGGGAGAGCATGAACATTCAACAATCAAATCACGGATACGGACGGATAGTGTGTGTGAGTGTGACTAGTGTATTATCCTTTCCGTAATATAGTATCCCGTATACCGTAGTAATAGTATACCGTAGTATAGTATCCTTCCCTTAGAAGTCCCCTGCTTTGCATGGGCCTATCGCAGTGCAGATTTCTCGCATCTTTGAAGTTGATGTCCGTCGTCGATATGAGTATTTTACGTATGATGTAAATGAGATTATACCGCCATCTTTTGACACTGCTGTCAGTCGTCGATATGGGTATTTTACGTATGGTGTAAACGAGGTTATACTGCTATTTATCGGAATTTGGAACCCATAGTTTTTATTTTTGTTTGATTAATTTTACTGGCATTTTCCATAGTCGTCTCTTACGACATCCACCATCACCACACGACACCTCAAAAGTGTGACTAATGGGTTAGTAGTACTAAATGTAACTATTCTGTATTTTACGCGCGATAGATTTCGTTACTGTGTCTGAAATCCCATAGAAAGATATATTTCTATACGTATATGGTGTGGAATTTTTATTCGTTAAATGACAGTTATTGGTCTTTCATCCTAATAAATTTCTTATCACGAGTGACATTTTCTCGAAAGAAATCTTAACGCACTGTTGGATTCAATTTATCGGTCCTAAAATATTTCAAACATTAAAGAAAATGTAGAATACAAAGGTTATTATACGACCTTTCTGTTCGGACTGAAGTTTTGGTAAGGCAAAGAAAACCGATTTTCTTGGGGAATTATTTATATTAATAGTGATGTTTCTTTGAGATTTATATATAAATACCTTGTTCATAACATGCTTGCAATAGACGTATTTAACGATAATATTACCCTTACAAATATTAAGTGTTGAATATTTGTCCATAAGTCCAAAATTCGCCAAAATCATCCTTACGTAATCAATGAATGGCCCCTAATTACATTTAATTAACATCAAAGAGATATTAATGAGATGAGATATTAAAAAAGCATGTCATACATTGAAGTTGAAAAAAATACGAAACGGTAGCTGGGCTGTGGCTCACATTCTTAATAATTTTTTTATAGAATAAGGGTGACAAACGTGGATCCTGTGATCCATAGATATCTATATTTATCCTCGATTAAGAATTTAAATGTAGATGCATTGTTACTCCTGGGGACTAAGATGGAATACCTCGTAAAAAGGGCCTCGTATCTAGTAAAAAGGGTCTCCGATTCTCTTCACTCACCATACGAAACACAGCAGCTTTAACATGCTACTTTACGCTGGTGTATCCTGACAGCGTGGTCTTTCCCTGGTCGAGCCGACCCATTTGTGCGGCAACCATAATATAGCTTCAATATACGCAGAAAGTATGTTTCTCATATCAATCCAGATTGTAAACACACTATTTTAGAATGATTATGGATCAAAATGTATCTCTTTTTAATATAAGTATACCTAAATTGTTTAATAATAAAATAGACTTCCCTTTGAAAAACTTAAAAGTGTTAAAATTTCTAGGTTGCCATTACAGCGTCTTTCGACTCCTGCTCCGAACTGCTTAGGATATTGAGCAGTTATTTTTTTATAGAATAAGGGTGACAAACGAACCTACAGTCCACCCGGTGGTTAGTGAATGCTGTGGCCCATAGACATCTACATCTATCCTCGATTAAGAATCAAAATGCAAATGCGTTGTGACCCTTGAGGGCTAAGATGGAATGGCTCGTTTCCAGTAAAAGGGGTCTCCGGTTCTTTACACTCACCATACGAAACACAGCAGTGTTAGCTGCTATTTTACGCTGGTATTCTGTGAGAGCGTGGTCATTCCCCGCTCGAGTCGATCCATTCGTGCTGCAACTATAATAAAGCTGCAGCATGGCTCTACCACGTATAAAAGTTGCTTAGTTTAACTAAATACAGACAGTAAATCCTACACCATGTACATAGGTAATATTCTCCACCTAGAAACACAAATTGTCGCGCCAAATGCCACTGTAAGGTCGAAAGATATTTTTCTTATATTACTTATTTATGACAAACGCGTGTCAGCGACAACCCGCCCGGAGCCACAAGTGTTGACAGGCCGTGAAATATTACTATTTTCGATTTACGTGCTTAGAATGTTGCGGAAAGTTGGGTCGGATCGATTTTACGTTTGTTGTATTAGTAAATAGTGTGTAAGAATAGACACTGCCGCATAAACTTCCGTGGGTGTAGTAAGAGGCGACGAAGGGAAACTAAAACAGGCGATGGCAGCCGCATCTTCCACAATAATTCAAAGTTAATGAAAAAAAACTGCGGTTGCCAAACCGTATGCCAAGGTAACTATGGTAAAATGTGTGTGGTGGACTTCTAAGTGGACTTCTAACGACAATGGACTTGTAACGGATAATGGCTTTATGGTATCTAATCTATGGTATATAAAAATAATAGTATGGAGTACCTTTATCTTTGTCTTGTTTAAATAGACATAGACCTCTCAAAGGGAGAATTCCCCGCGGACGGAATGATTGCAGCTTTAGATGCCTGGCGATTTTGAATATTTCACCCTTAGACAGAGCTGCCACCGGTGTGAGTATTTAACATTATTTGGCATACGAGTTGGTTATAACGCCATCTGTCGGAGGCGTTAAAATACATCAAGGCTAGTGCCTTACTAAGTAAATCCATTGATAGATTGATTTTCTTGTACTTCCACTTCATAGATATCTTTTGTATGTTTACGTCTTAAAAACAATGTAAAATTGCAAAATTTATTTTTAAGATACTTATTTGACCCCGACGTGATTTGAACACGCAGCCTTCTGATCTGGAGTCAGACGCGCTACCGTTGCGCCACGGAGTCACTGAATAGTGGATTGATTAATGATATTATATGACGATCACGACTTGACTGTCTCGTTAGTTTTTATACGTGGTAGAGCCATGCTGCAGCTATATTAGTAGTATAGTTGTAGCACGAATGGGTCGGCTTGACCGGGGAAGGACCACGCTCTCACAGAATACCAGCGTAAAATAGCAGCTAACACTGCTGTGTTTCGTATGGTGAGTAGAGAACCGGAGACCCCTTTTATTGGAAACGAGCCATTCCATCTTAGTCCTCACGGGTGACAACGCATCTGCATTTTGATTCGTAGTCGAGGATAGATGTAGATGTCTATGGGCCACAGCAACTACTTGCCATCAGGTGGACTGTATGCTCGTTTGTCATCTTTATCCCATAAAAAAAAAGTTTAGTGGTCGCAAACGTGATTGCTGATCATGAGGTACGGGGTTCGAATCCCGGGTTTTGCCAAAATCAGTTATTGGGTTTTTCTGTAAAGAAATTCTCCGTGAGAGTGCACCTGTGCTTGCGTATACACTTGCACACTATAATATTGTCCTGCTGATGGCTAGTCTCCGTTGAGACTTGCCGCCGTAACCAAAATTCGGTCTGGAGGACATTATTATGACGACCACGATGAATATGTGATTGATTAAGAATATACTATCCAACTTTCATATGATTTGCATTTATTCATTTATTTATTACCATAACAATTGCATCTAAAACTGCAATTATCAATTTCATTGTCGTCGAGGGGAATTGAAGCTGAGTTGCTCGGGTTAAAAATATGAAACTTTTACCATCGCACATTGCGATAAAATTTTGCGATACCATTCACACCATTCAGATCCAATCATTCACATTGGCGGTCCAACAGTGTGCGATTTACCAGAAGATTAGAAGTTTTCTTCCTCGCACAACTTATTTGTGGAATCGGCTACCGCCAGCGATATTTCCTGACCGATACGATTTAGGGACCTTCAAGAAAAGAGCCTACTCTTTTTGAAAAGGCTGGCAACAGCCCTGCAATTCCTCTGGTGTTACAGAAGTTCATGGGCGGAGGTAGTCACTTAATATTAGGTGAGCCACATGCTCGTTCGCCCACCTTATATATTATATGTAAAAACTTTGATAAAAGAACTATTACAGAGATGATGTGTGAACATAAATAATATACGAAGACCATATCCTCGTTATTCCTCTAATGCCGTTAAGTTCACGTTCCGCAGCGATTTTGAGCGATCGCGGTGTCGGTGATCATAAAATGGCTAAGCGCCTGCTCCGCGCGAACACAACGGATTTATAGCAATGGCGGAAGCGACTGAAAATAATACTCGACTGACTTTATGTCGACTTATTCATATTTTGAATTTTTTCTTATTTACCAAAGTATATCCGTGTAGTGGCGGTGTAAGAATATCCACTACCTCACATCGTACCGTGGGAGTCGTAAGGCGATGGAGGAAAGCAAATTAAGAGATAAACAGCGGCGTCTTCCTTATAAAAACTAGAAAATAAAAAGTGGTTGCTAACCCGCCTCCTCAGCGTGGTAACTATGGCAAATAAATTGCCTTATGAGTTAATCCATGGGTAGGCCTATGTTTAGCAGAAAGGATAGATAGATGGATGGACTATTTTAGAAACACTAATCAAATATTCACAGACAATTCTATTCGGTTCCATTCCATTACAGCCTTCCACGAGTCCACTGCTAAACATGGAAGATTATTATCGACCAATAGGACCTTAAGATTATTCTTAAAGGTAAATTAAAAGCACCCTCAACCAAAGAGCATGTATACGTAGATATATGGGTGAAAAGCGGGAGAGGTCTGTCAGCGTCGTCAAATAGAAGTCCGTAGTCTCTGCTTACCCCTCTGGGAAACTGGCGTGAAAGTTTATGTGTGTATGTATGTATATTAAGTGGTAGGTGGTTTTGTGGTAATAAAACTTAGTGGTGTAATCATACTAAGTATAAAGTCAGATCAAATAGTAAGATATAAGTTAAAAAAAAAGTTTGTACAGCTACCTCACGTCATGTTAATTATAACGCCCGTATAAATTCAGGTCGTCTCATGTGATATATTATATAAAATTAAACATAAATTAAATGTGACATAAAATGTCTATAAAGCTATTATTCTTGCCTGGCGTTAAGTCTTCATCGTTAAATTTATGTGCCGTGGACGTACTCTTATATATCAAACGATTTCGATGATACCTACGGTTCGTAACCTAACATAAAGACTTCCTTACGGGGATCTTTCATTTAATGATGAAAGTAGATAAAATAAGCTCTATGATGATAAACGCTTTTGCACTTAAATAGAATAACTTAAAAAAAGAAATGTTTTATAGATCTTAAAAACTTGTTAGCTATGATCCGCGTAATAAAATAAAACTGGCCAAGTTCGTTTCGGGCCACGCGTTACGCGAACACTACACATTTAAATAAAACTAGTTTTACAGATTTTATTGATTGTATATTAACTTATTTTATATTCCCGATGTTTCGAGCACTTTACAGCACCCATAGTCACGGGGGGACTGAGGTGTTTGACGTACCAATGTCATAGTTAACCACGGCTACCTCCAGATTAAAATTATTAATTTTTGTTCCGATATACGCAGTATGAACTTACAGTATCTTGAAGTCTTGCAGTTGTATGCTTGGGTTGGGATTTAATTTTATTAATTATAGGATCCCAAGCAGATGGTAGCACCCAGCCATCTTCTCTATGGAATTTAAGATGTTTTTTGGAATCATCCTTGGAACGAATCGGTGTTCTTTAGCGAGGATTTGTGGTCTATCAAATCTAATGTAGTGACGGGGGTGATCTTGTACATGTTCACAGACTGATTTCTTATATTTACGCGAACACTACACATTTAAATAAAACTAGTTTTACGGATTTTATCGCGTATATTAACTTATTTTATATTCCCGACGTTTCGAGTACTTTACAGCACCCATGGTCTCGGGGGGGACTGAGGTATTTGACGTCCCAATGTCATAGTTAACCACGGTTACCTCCAGATTAAAATTATTAATTTTTGTTCCGATCTACGCAGTATGAACTTACAGTATCTTGAAGTCTTGCAGTTGTATGCTTGGGTTGGGATTTAATTTTATTCATTATAGGATCCCAAGCAGATGGTAGCACCCAGCCATCTTCT
Organism: Parnassius orleans; assembly: GCA_029286625.1. Lineage (NCBI taxonomy): Eukaryota > Metazoa > Arthropoda > Insecta > Lepidoptera > Papilionidae > Parnassius > Parnassius orleans. Next base: position 294,560 of record JAGSMP010000367.1, read on the forward strand.
CTATTAAAATTAGGATGTTTTTTGATTTCAACAGCCTCGCGAATCATCCTTGGAAGGAATCGGTGTTCTTTAGCGAGGATTTGTGGTCTATCAAATCTAATGTAGTGACGGGGGCGATCCTGTACATGTTCACAGACTGCAGACTTCCCGGAGCGTCGATTCTTCACATCAGCTATGTGTTCTTTAACGCGGGTTTTTATTGATCTTTTAGTTTGTCCTATATAAGAGAGACCACATTCACAATCAAGCTTGTACACTCCTGCATCTTGCGGAGGGACATTACACTTAACTTATGGTAAAAACTGACTAATCTTCTTCGGCGGCTTGAAATATGTTTTAATAGAAGCACGCTTCAAGATGTAGCCAATCTTGTCAGTGACACCTCTGACATATGGCAGTACAGCAGGCACTCGCTCGACTGTGGCCGGCTTCACTCGTTCACTGTGACGTAGGCGCGGGACCCGAAGCTTATTGTCGTGCAAAACTTGCTTGACGTGTTGGAGCTCGGCAAGCTCATACACTTCGCTACAGCGACTAAAAATAGGCCCAAATAGGACGATGGTTACTGAAGGACTGGTATTCAAAAATGATTTAAAAAATTACGTTTTGATAATAATACAATCTATATCAAATCATTCACATACCAAGTCCGTACAAAAATTGTCATAGTTCCCTATCCATGTATTAGTTCCCTGCAGTGGAACCCTAAGATATACATGACCGTAACGAACGTTCCTGTAAACCATCACTTCCCTAAACTATCCGCGTAACCCAAGAACTGTCCGCGTATCCCGCGTAAACCATGAGTACTACGAACGTAACTGTATGAGGCTGTATTAATGTATGAATACTGTGAATGAGGCCTACAATAACTACCAACTAAAAATAAGCGAAACTGGTATGTCAGGATCGATTCTCTCCGCTTACCTCACTAAGGAAAAATTAAAGCTGTAATAGTCATGCATAAAGTCGTTTTCTTCAAAGAATGTTTATTTCTTACAGTTTACAATAACATTATAAAGTTATTATATTATAAGTATATAGTAGAATAGTTACAGCACGAATGGGTCGTCTCGACTGGGGAAGGACCACGCTCTCACAGAATACCAGCGTAAAATAGCAGCTTAACGTTGCTGTGTTTCGTATGGTGAGTGTAGAGAACCAGAGACCCTTTTTACTGGAAAAGAGGCATTCCATCTTAGTCCTCACGGCTGACAACGCATCTGCATTTTGATTCGCAAACGAGGATAGATGTCTATGGGCCACAGCAACAACTTACAATCAGGTGGACTGTGTGCTCGCTTGTCACCCTTATCCTATAAAAAAAAAGTTATAATGCAGCTAGTTTTAGGTCATTTCATATGGAATTGTAACGAAATTTTTACTGATCCAAATGCATTTTATAAGTTGGTCGACTGTTACTCCTCCTGTTAAGCTTACTTAGCTGTGATAGTTTTCCTCTTAATTTAATTATATATACTATTATCGTGGATATATAATAAATGAATTTGTTGTTGCTTGTATAATGAATTATCATAAAACAGTTTCCCAAATAGCACAGACTCTAGGGTGCCTTTTGATTGTTTGTATAATCTGTTTATTGTGTTAATGAATCATTTATCATTATTATTATTGTTTATAAGTGCTGAAAACCGTTACCTTTACAAACGTAAATGTCACTGTACGAAAATAATTTAATTAATATAACTGGAGCGTAGGTGTGTTAAACCTACACAACTAATTTTAATGGAAATAGGTAAATTTGTTCACATTATCGAATCATGTAGGTAGGCGTTTATTCAAGTTAACAAGGAAAATGATATATTCTTAACATTTGAACATTTATCATTTATAATAATATTAAAGACGTTTCTATGGCGCAGTGGCTTGGCATTGAGTTGCGCGCTGAGGGCCGCGGGTTTGAATCCCGCACGGAACAAGTATTTGTATGGCCTACAAATTAATAATTGTTCCGGGTCTGAATTTTTGTCCTTGTGCAATTTATGTTTGTAAACTTATACTGCCTCTACGATACAGAAAAAAATCCTAGTGTTGGGGTAACGTTTTTAAAAAAAGAAAAAAAGAGATAAAATAGAATTTTTTTTAGCTAAGATCCGCGTATAAAATTTAAAAAAAAGTGTTGGGTATAGTGGTGTTCGATTAGTGTTGACGATAAAAGTGCACGCATTTTTATTTTTCCCGCGCATCTGTCTGTCAAATCTATATAATCAATTTTAACATCTTAGATATAACGGATTTTCACGAAGTTACGCATGGTCTTACTTTTTTTTAAATTTTTTTTAATCATGTTGATGTCATCTTAACACACAGAAGAAATTACAGCATTTGTATGAAGTAAGGACGACAAACATCTGTCACACAGTTTATTATAGACACCTACATTATCCTTGATTTAGAATCAAAATGCAGATGCGACCAGACCCCTGAAGTCTTAGACGGAATACCTCGTTTTAAGTTAAAAGAAGTTCAGTTCTCGTACTTAACTATACAAAACATTATGCTTCTATTTTGCTTACATACGATACAGTTTGACTTTATTTTGTACATTGGCCTATGTCAATTATTTTGGGGTATATTTTTCAAACAGTCACTAAAGTTATATTGAACAAATTATATTAAAAAAAATACGATAGACCGTAATGCGTTTAGTAAAAGAATGGAATATTGTGCCAGCATCTGTCGTTCCGTCCGATTACAATCTGAGTGAATGAGCTTTTGTCACGCTTAGACAGTGCGATTTACCATCTTGGTTTTCAACTCTACTTTTTTTTGGTGTTGTAGTAAAGTACTAGCTTATCTTCTTTTTCTTCTTTCTGCACATTTCCCAAGTTATTTGCGGTCGACATAGCACGTCTTCCCCCTCCATTCTCCACTATTAGCTGTCATTTCTTCACTCACTCCTTTCTTATCATACAGTCCATCCATATTTTCTTAGCTTAAACCCATCCACTTGCTAACTATGCTAAGCTAGTGGAGTCAAACATTTATTGTTTACCTCCCCAGAAGCTCTCTACACTTTGTACTCTGGCCTACTCCATTGGCGATTACAGTCGTGAAACGTTTACTATTTATGCGCACATGGAGAAGAAATTGGATTTTATATTGTTTCATTTTTAAGATCTCCTCATTCCACAATACGTGTGATAAAAATATGAAAAGATAATATTTCGTAACTAAAATAGTATCTTATCATATTTTTGCATGAACGAGTACAAATCAATTAGTACATAGTGCGATAGGGGCGCCGTTGCGAACGCTTTTGCTAAAAATCATATTAAATTTAACAGAAATCGTAACTTTTTTCGATTGCCGTATATCGCCGGCATTACATTGGAGCAGGTAGATCAGATTTATGACCTTGGTAGATCAGATTCATTGACTTTTGATAGCAAGCTTAGTTTCTCATTTTGAGACAATCACTGTTTAAAGATTTTCAGATGTTTGATTTCATAAAGTGTAACAGTGTGTTACACTTTATGGAACACAGTGTATTATACTTTATGACACTTTAAGAATAACCGAACGGTAAATATCCTATACAATATTCTAGTTCGAAGCCACCTGGAGTTTGCAATTACGCGACATATAGCATTGAAACCCCAAATTTCAGCCATAGATGTGAACATAATGATTACCTTATAAAATTTGGACTAATGTATCTTGCTGATCGTCGTGAGATCCTTGATTAAATTTTTTCGTCAAATAGATTGTCAAGATATTCTCAATGAGGTAACATTATCTGTACCCCCGCAAAATAACTAACAAATGCCTATGTTGTGCCACGCATGCAGACTAACCTTGTGTTAAATGTTACGCAGTTACAATGTAATTAACTTGACGGCTTCGTGGCACAGTGGCTTAGCAATGAATTACGGTGCTGAGGGCCCTGGGCTCGAATCCCACATGGAACAAGAATTTGTATAGCCTACAAGTGATTGCCCCGGGTCTGGTTGCTTGTTCTTGTGAAATTTATGTATGTAAACTGCTTCCACGATACAGAAGAACATCCTAGTGCACCCAGCCATCTTCTCTATTGAAATTAGGATGTTTTTTGATTTCAATAGCCTCGCGAATCATCCTTGGAAGGAATCGGTGTTCTTTAGCGAGGATTTGTGGTCTATCAAATCTAATGTAGTGACGGGGGCGATCCTGTACATGTTCACAGACTGCAGACTTCCCGGAGCGTCGATTCTTCACATCAGCTATGTGTTCTTTAACGCGGGTTTTTATTGATCTTTTAGTTTGTCCTATATAAGAGAGACCACATTCACAATCAAGCTTGTACACTCCTGCATCTTGCAGAGGGACATTTACCAGGGTTATATTTGGGTTGCATGAAAGTCCTAAACCAAAGAAGTAAATAATTAAACAATAATTTTTGACTTTATGTGTCCTCGAGATGATATTTTATACACCTAAGATATGAAGAATATGCCATGTTTCCCGCCGTAATAACTCGCCCTGCTAAACGTAGTAACTATTGGAAATATCTCCCCTATGGGAGATGCCTATCAGCAGATAACATAAAAATAGTTTATTTAGTAAATGATCATACACAATAGCCGGGGTTTGGGTTTTCTTTTAACTATAAAAACTTGTGTTCAGAGATTGAGTAATGATAATGGTGATCATAATATTATGTATGTTTCCGCACGGTGTTTCCTCTCATCGCCGAGCAAAATTATTCCTTAAAATCCATTCAGTTTCGCCGGTTTACCCGAAAAATTTAAATTTTGATTTGAAAAATTTATATCTTTACTTGCGTTCATATATACTTACTATTCTCGCTACTTCACACTGATACCTGGCAAAGAGCCAACCATCACTTAAGCTTTGCATCAAATACGCTTCAATACGTGCAATATTTATTCAGCATTTTATTAAAAGTTGAAGATGACTAGTATATGTCATTAAATTTATTTTGAATAGTGATTCTAATAATTATTTATTGATGAATATAAGAGCAAATAACTACATAAATACTTAAACTCTGATGCCTGTTAACCAGAGGATCAGACAGAGACTACATAATTCAATTTGGCACTAACCTGATACCCTCTTTCGCTTCCTTCACATCAATTTACTTACGCATACATGTTCGTTGTGTACTCGTAATTTGGACCATCTTCAACATTATATCGATCAACTATCGATCAATAAACTTCCATCTGTGGCTTCCCTTGTCGACTCTGCCACTTACTTCTGCAGAATAAATTTGCTTTGACACCCTTTCCTCATTCATTCTCACTAAATGTTCAAACATTAGGAGCATACCTTTCTTAGTCATAGTTACAATATCTTTTTGCAAACCAGACATATCTTTTATCACACAATTTATTACCCTTTCAGAGTCAGCCCTAACATACTCCTTAACGACCGTATTTTTACAGCATTAATTTTACTTTCATGCTTTTACACCAACGCGGCATTGTGAATTGTCATTCGTGCATTTTTTGACACATTCTGATTTCCCACAAAACAATAATAGAATTAATAATTTATATGTTACTAGCTGGCCAGGCAGACGTCGTTCTGCCTGTTCCGACGACCCTTGGCCCTAAAAAAATCATTAAATTCGCAATAAATGATGTTGGGGGTCACTTATCGGGATAAAAGCTATCCTATCTCTCAAATTGGAGCAAGCAATACACATTTACAAAATTTTATTGAAATCAGTTTAGAAGTTTAGGTGTTCATCGCGGACAAAGTGACACGTAATTATTATATATAAAGATTTATGATAGCTTAGTATAGATAGCTATTAAATTTAAATAACAGCCTGTATACGTCCCACGGCTGGGCACAGGCCTATTCTCATTTCTGAGAGGTTTATGGTGCAAGTAGTCCGCCGTACTGCATTTAGTATCAAAGGTCTTCGAAATATGTTATTCGTCACACATGCAGGTTTCCTTGCGATATTTTCCTTTATCTCATGAATAAAAAAAACTACAAGTACTCTTTACAGTGTTTTCGGGCATGACCATGGAGGACCATGCTCGGAACTCGCGAAATAAATTGGTAAAAATTTAGTAGTAGGCTTAAAACTATTGTAGAACAGCCTTTATATTTACCACGCTTGACCTCGAGTATTAGTATGAATGTAATGGTAATTTTGTAATTAAATTTTCACCCACATCCGAACGACAGATTAATCTGAAATTTTGCAGACGCGTTAAAAATCGATAACAATACAATAATTTCTTGACGATAATGTTCCCCAGATCGAATTTCGGTTGCAGCGGCAATTCTCAACGGAGACTAGCCATCTGCGCAGGACGAAAGGAGATCCCAATAACTGATTTTGGTCAGACCCGGCATTCGAAACCAGGACCTCATGATCAGCAACCACGTTTATGACCACTAGACCAACGATGCAGTCATTCTTGACTATAACATAATATTCTTTTCTTTCTTTTTAAAAAAATAAACGTTACCTCCACACTAGGATTTTCTCCTGTATCGTAGGGGCAGTTTACATATGAGTACATAAATTTCACAAGGACAAACATCCAGACCCGGAACAATTATTTCTAGACCATAAAAATACATGTTCCGTGCGGGATTTCAACCCGCGGCCCTTAGCGCAGCAACTCATTGCTAAGCCACTGCGCCACGGAGCCGTCGTACATTACTTAACATAATATTCTCACTAGGATCACCTCAGCTCATAATCAATGCGTGTTGTTTATGTCCTGTTCCGTGTTCTGCATAAAGGTCATTCCTTTTGTCTTAATATTGTGTCAAATCGGATGGCAAAAGTGTAAAGTTTTCTTATACACTTATAATGTGGTTAATATTAACGTTCCACTACAACAATGCGTATTTAAGAATAAACCCGTAAGCACTTAACGTATTCAAATAAAGTAGAACAGTAAAAGTAAATTAACTTATTTGTAGACTACAGCCTTAGTATAAGCATTCACCGTTTTACCTTAGGAGTCCGTATCTAAATGGATTTATCTCGGATTTGCGGCGTTTCAAAGGGTCCTATCCTTTGATTATCGTCTTAACGTGCGAGTGCTCGATGAATCTTAAATCATTTGTATTGAGAAATGCAGATATAATATTATGTAAGCTATGAAAAGGGCGATAATATAGTTTTTTTTACAGCATTTCAATAACGATAAGAGAATACTATATGTAGAACGTAATATGAGAATGATAAAACACAATTTAACTTAATAATCTTCAGGCGTTACTTTGCGGTAATTCATTATATTGAAGATGTTAAAAATTCATTAGCTAAGATCCGCGTAATAAAATAAAATTATGTGTCTTACTTAGTTTGAAGAGGACCTTCCGCCCGTCCACAATTACGTGCGCAAACCCCGTCGCCACTAGAGGAGAACATTATTATTATTAATAATTATTAGATTCGGGCGTTAGTTTGCGGAAAGCCATTAAATTAATGATGTTAAAAATTAATTTACTAAGATCCGCGTAATAAAATAAAATGGTATGTCTTACCTAGTAGAACAATGTTCATCAATGTCGAATCCCCATTTACCCCCGGTTTGTTTTATGAAATAAGGGAGACAAACGAGCGCACAGTCCACATGATGGTAAGTGGATACTGTGGCCTACAGACATCTACACCTATCCTGGATTAAGAAATTAATTACCCCTGAGGACTAATATGGAATGTCTCGTTTTCAGTTTAAAGGGTGACGGTTATCTGCACCTACCATAAGAAACGCAGCAGAAATAAGTTGCTATTTTACGCTGGTATTCTGAGAGAGCGTGGTCTTTCCCCGGTTGAGCTGACCTATTCTTGCTTTAACTATATTATTGTTACGAGCTTGGGGTTCGAGACAATTAAAAACTGCCGAGTGAATTACCAAAATTGACACTTTAATTACACAACACTAATTACAACTTTAAACCACACTAATAACAAAACACAATTTTACTACAAATCGCTTTAGATCGCAGTTGTATCGCTTCGAAGTCTTCGCTTGTATCGCCAATTCAATACTGACTCAGTCGCGGTCTATACCGGCCTTATATAGGGCCTCAGATAGTTTCCAGAACCTTCTACTGTAGAAACATCTAGAATGTTCGAGTACATATCGGTCCCGAAATTTCTAGAAGGATCTTAACTCTCCTAGTTCTGCTACTCGATACTAGAGGGCGCTAGTGGTAACTAGTGTTGCCATGTACAAGACATTAATAGCGGCGCGCAACACTGCACCCTCCTAAGACATGCTCGTCCTGAGCATTATTAGCCCCATAATAACGCGCCAGTCTTAGAATTTCTGGACTCCTCGTTTAATGGCCCCGCAAGGTTTCTCGCTGAACGACCTCGATTTTCTAGAACGTGTGCTGATTGCGCTCTCATGCGTGTACTGCACTGCAGGCACATGGATAGGTGCTGTCGTTTTGGATTTTTTAGATCTACGAGGATAATTAGCTTGCATTTGCATTAATACGTGTAACAATTTTTGTTTCTTGTACATTGATCTCATTGATTCATTCATAACATCCTCCTCCATAGATTGCCGCGTAGGGGGATATTTGCTATTGTTGCCACGCTCGGCAGATTGGTTGGCAAAAAGGTTTTTTTTTTCTATTTGTTTGTTTATTTCTATAGCCATAGGAAGATATTGGGTAGTGGATATTCTTACATCGCCACTAAACGGTTTATTGTGTACGCTCACCGTAAATTTTACAGTACAATGAGCAACTCAGGTTCGATCCCGACGGTATCAATGAAATTGTTTTAAGTCCTGATTCACCACGTATTCAACAGTGAAGTAAAACATTGTGAGGAAACCTGCATGTCTGAGGAATAAGAATATTTCGAAAATATCGCCAGCCATCGAGGTATTTCATCGAGTTCTGTCAAAATTCCATCCTCATCATCTCAATGGCTGGCGGTCCACTATTATGCGATTTACGCGGAAAATTATGCTTTGCACGACCAAACTGTAGAATTTACTGTCCCGAACGATTTTTCCGGACTGATAAGACTTAGGGACCTTCAAGAAAAAAGCCTACTCCTTTCTAAAAGGCCGACAATGACCTGCAATTCTCCTGTCGTTGCAGTTGTTCATGGGCGACGGTGATCACTTACCATCACGCGAGCCGCATGCTCGCTTGCCTCTTCTTCCATAAAAAAAAGATATGTGAAGTCCGCCAACTAAAGCAGCGCGGCAGACTCATTGCTTCATTACCCCTATCAGATATTAAAGGAGGTCTGTGCATAGCAGTAGGATATATTATAGGCTGTAACCTTACCTTTCCTGACTGATTGACTTCCTGACTGACTTTCACATAGAAAAAGTATGTAATAAACTTAACAGCTTTGTTTACATATTACGGAACCTTACAAAGACGGCATCGCAATCAACAGCTGTTATGGCGTATTAGGGATACGTTTATTGTATACTTAGCTACGGTAATATGGGGAAATTCTGTAGACATCATTAAAACTTTCATTGTGCAAAAAAATGTCTACGTGCAATATAATATGGATCGTGTAAATATTCAGAAATTTAAAGTGTTAACACTTTAAATTTCTAAATATTGGTTGTGTAACAAGGAATCCAGATAAATTAGTCATTGATAAAATACCAAAAACAGTTTATTTTCATAAAAATTGCTATGAAATATAAAAGTATTTAACGCAATAGCCAGTAATATAAAACTACAACCAAGGAAGCGTTTAGGTATGTCTACACCAGTGAGCTTTCCTGTTCATCTTGCATCTTCCTCTAACGCATGCCTGAGCAACCATAGCGCATGCAATAGCGCATGCTCTAGCGAAAGCTGATCCGTCACCGGTGGGTACGCATGCAACATTTCGTGCATTTTAGTAAACAAAATAGCGGAAGACAAAGTTAAAACATTAGAATTTATCGATGATTATCGAACATATCAAGTATTGTGGCACCACAAACACTAATATTTACATGAACATCAAAAAGTTACGATGAAAAGGAGTGGGTGGAACAGAAAATAATTACGAATCTTCGTGGTTTGCCTAACCGAGGCGCGTGAGGTACAGACGAGCTGCATGCGACAAGCGCACGGGTATAGACGATAAGCTGCATGCGTCTTATGGCACAGCGCTTGACGCAAGACGAACTGAAAGTTGAAACGCAAAATGAACATGAGAGCGAAATTGAAAGCGCACTGGTGTAGACATAGCTTTTCGGGAACGGGTTGAAAAAGTGGTTAGTTAATAAATCTTTTTATTCGGTTAGTGAGTTGTTGGAAAAACAATATCTTTAAAATTTTGACGATTTTTTTTAAATAATAATATTTTGACAATTATATATTATAATGAGACATGAAATTATAAATATTAATGAAGTGATAGTGCAAATAGTAGGTAGTAAATGTTTTTGTTCATTACGTCACTTACTAGTTTTTTTTGGTTATTTATTATGCAATGTCTGTTTTTTTTGTAATTTTAATTTATAATGTAATTAATAATACTTAATATTTAAAATTCAATAATTTTGTACATCAGAAATGGTTAATGTGTTGTACTATATTTTTTATAACAACTGTAAAACACACACATATTAAATAATATAATGGCTTATTCTGTTTTTTTTATAACTTTTATTATGTCGTAACGTTTTTACAGGAAAGGCAATTGAAGATTTTCAGATTTTATTTTTTAAATTTCTCGGTCAAATCACGACCGATTGGTACAGGTAATATATTATTACATGCGTATTTGCAACCTTTATGACTTTAAATAAATAATTTTTTGCCAATGTTTGGGACGAAGCACAGAGAAGCAAATAAGTTACTTTTGCATATAAATTATAGGTGTAATGACAATGAAATGTATGAAACAAAAGCCACAAGTCGAAACGAAACCAGGACTTTACATATTTTTTTTATATAACAAGATACATAAGTTGTTAAGTTTACTTGTAAATCAATATATAGCGTCATAATGAAATAATTAATAGATAGATAGATAATTCTTTATTGTACACCAAATCAATACATAAACGAAAGAAAAAGAAAAAAAAAATAGTGACACAATGGGCGGTCTTATCGCTAAAAGCGATTTCTTCCAGACAACCTTTGGATGGACAGGATTACAAAAAGAAGAAATGTGTGTGGTTTGGTGATGCAGAAATAATATGTATAAAGATTTCCATATAATATATAGAAATAAATAACAAATAAAGACATAAAATACGAATGTATACATATATAGATGGCACGAATTCAAAAGTTAAGATAGTGATTGTGTACAAGCTTTTGAAAAACAGATAAAAATTGGGCGCGTCTCACTGACAGAGGTAATGCATTCCATAGACGTATAAATAATATTCTATGTACGTAATTCCACTTAAAATAAGTTACGTTTAACAAATGAAATGTATAAATTCTCATACTAAAACTAAAAATATAAAACTAAAAAGCCTTTGCGAGATCGTTCAGTAACGAGATATCTTTATAATTAAGCTACTTATCATAGTCACAGCTTGCAGCAGTGACCGAGTGAAGCCGGCCACAGTCGAGCGTGTGCCTGCTGTACTACACAGACAAGGTTGGCTACATTTTGAAGCGAGCTTCTATTAAAACATACTTCAAGCCGCCGAAGAAGATTAGTCAATTATTACCATCCGTCAAGTGTAATATCCCTCTACAAGATGCAGGAGTGTACAAGCTTGATTGTGAATGTGGTCTCTTACATAGGACAAACAAAAGATCCATTAAAACCCGCGTGAAAGAACATATAGCTGACGTGAGGCACCGACGCTCTGGGAAGTCTGCAGTCTGTGAACATGTTTAAGATCGTCCCCGCCATTACATCAGATTTGATAGACCACAAATCCTCGCAAAAGAACACCGATTCCTACCAAGGATGATACGCGAGGCTATTGAAATTAAAAAACATCCTAATTTCAATAGAGAAGATGGATGGGTGCTGCCATCTGCTTGGGATCCTATAATTAACAAAATTAAATCCAAACACAAGCATACCACTGCAAGACTTCAAGATACTGTAAGCTCATTCTGCGTAGATCGGACCAAAATTAATATTAAAAAATGAAGGTAGCCGGGCTAACTATGACATTGGGACGTCAAACACCTCAGTCCCCCGTGACCATGGGTGCTGTAAGGCACTGAAACGTCGGGAATCAAAATAGTAAAATTAAACGTGATAAAATCCAAAAATAGTTTTATTCAATGTGTTCGTGTAAATATAAGAAATCATTATACAGCAGTTTTATTTATAAATCGATTTATTATTTGTATAATTTTTAACCAAAACAAGTGTACTACAAAATGAGCCACATTTTGTATGTAACTTTAATTTTATTTTATAATAAAATTGTGAACCTTTGAATTTTAAATCCAAAACAACCACATTCCATAATATGGTATTTTTGACCATAAAATATTTATCAAACTTATATGATTTTTGACATGTGGTAGTTTGGTTCCAAAAAAACGTGTATTCACGCTGGCAGCCCGACAAATACTATCAATATGGCAGTTTTTACTTGAACTTAGCAGCAAAAGGTCAAAATTCACAACAAATGTTTCGTAATTTTTTGGTGTTTTAAGTTGGAAATCAACGGGTGTCTTCAATTCAAGTATAATAATGGTAGATTTTTAGACGATTTCTACAATAAAAACGATTTTCTTAATTTTTTTATATACTGTAGTTTTGAATTTAAGCAGCGATCTGTACTTTGTAGTATGTAATAAAACGTTAGCCTTACCGTTACAACCTTTTTAAAATATCATTGCTGAACATAGGGCTCTCCCATAGATAGGCTATTTCTTCATAGGGTGGGGCGGATATTTGCCATAGTTTCCACAGTTCACAGGCGAATTTGCAACCGCATTTTTTTATTTTGTAATTTGGTTATGCAATAAAACGGATCGTAAATAATTATATGTTTCGTTAATTTTTTTATAGTATAGGGTGACAAACGAGCACACAGTCCACCTGATGGTAAGTGGTTGCTGTGACCCATAGATATCTACATCTATCCTCAATAAAGACTCAAAATGCAGATGCGTTATCACCCGTGAGGACTAAGATGGAATGCCTCTTTTCCAGTAAAAAGGGTCTCCGGTTCTCTACACTCACCATACGAAACACAGCAGTGTTAAGCTGCTATTTTACGCTGGTATTCTGTGAGAGCGTGGTCCTTCCCCGGTCGAGCCGACCCATTCGTGCTACAACTATACTACTAATATAGCTGCAGCATGGCTCTACCACGTATAAACTTAATATAGGTTAAAGTTAAAAGAGTAAATAATTCATTAAAATATTTTTAAATCGTTTAAGAAATAACCTCGTTAAGGATTAGGCTGATTAACATTAACAAAGTACATTTTGTTGACCGTGTGGAGAAGTTTTATGGGCTAGTAGAAATGAAAGAAAAGAATAATTGTATTTTTTATCCATGGGTCAGAATTAGCCTTTGTCATGGAAAACCATCAAGAAACCAGCGGGTTCTTTTATTTAAAATTTTAGTTTTGTTGTTTTTTTTATTAATTAAATGTAAGTTTAGTTACGATAGTTTAATTTTAGACGTTTCTTAATTTATTAAATGATATTGAATAAAACTATGTTTACGGATTTTATTGCATTTAGTTTTACTTATTTTTAATTTCCAATATTCTGGGTGCTTTGCAGTATCCATGATCACGGGGGGACTCAGGTGATTGACTTCCTGATGTCAAAATTAACACGAACGCTCCGGGAATTCTCCAGTGTGTGATCATATCCTAGACGATCCCCGCCATTACATCGAATTTGATAGACCACAAATCCTCGCGAAAGAATATTGATTTCTACCAGGGATGATCATCATTATCATCATCATCATCATCATTACAGCCCTTCACAAGTCCACTGCTGAAAATAGGCCTCCCCAAGGAATGCCACAAAGCACGGTCCTAAGCCACCTGCATTCATCGATTTCCTGCATGTCTTACCAGGTCGTCACTCCATCTAGTGGGGGAACGCCCTACACTTTGTCCGCCGGTACGAGGCCGCCACTTGAGAACTTTTTTTCCCCATCAGTTGTCGGTTCTTTGAGCTATATGGCCGGCCTATTGCCACTTCAGCTTACTAATCCGTAGCTTACCAAGGCTGATACGTGAGGCTATTATAATTTAGAAACATCCTAATTTCAAGAGAGAAGGAGGCTGGTATTAACACCTGCTTGAGATCCTTTAATTAACAAAATTAAAATTGAACCCAAGCATACTACTGCAAGACTTCAAGACAAAGTAAGTTCGTTCTGCGTAGATCGGATCAAAAGTAATAATTAAAAGCCGATGATACTCCGGGTTAACTTTGACATCGGGTCGTCAATCACCTCAGTCCCCCCGTGACCATTGCTACTGCAAAACCCGCGAAACGTCGGGAATTAAAAATAAGTGAAATTAAATACGATAAAATCCTTAAAATAGTTTTATTCAATGGTTAGTGTTCGCGTAATTATAAGAAATCATTAGTTAAATGATAATTTAGTTTTAGAACTATAAATTTAGAAATTTTTGTTTTATAAAAATATTTTCTTTTCACTTGTATGTCCAAAACATAAGAAAGGATTATTTGTATATTTAATGAAATATATATCTAAATACACTTACTGTACTACACTGGCAATGTGCAACAACGTCAAAGGCGCGAGAAGTCCGGTACTGCGAACGTGTGTGTGTGAATCCTCCCTTATAGATATCTATGTCCATCAGTGGACTTTACTGGACTGATGAAGAAGAAGTAGGATAAGAATGTCATATTAAATTACTGTAAGGAATATTTGACTTAAGTAACATCTAATGAGGATATCCGCAGAAGAATCAGAGTAACTGACATAGCCCAACGGATTAGTAAGCTGAAGTGGCAATGGACCGGCCATATAGCTCGAAGAATCGTCAACCGATTGTAAGGGTACCTCAAAAGTGGTTCATACAATTCTAAATAAAAGGAATTAATCAACTTAATAACAATATTTATTTCGAGTAAACTAAATCAATGGCACAGTATAACAAAATAACATAATATATCACAAACCTTCTTGTCACTCCGGCGGCTCGTCTCTGAATGACGTTCGACTGCTAAGTCCTAACTTTTTATCCACAGACAATATTTGACGTAACTTTAACACAATCGATTATTTTATCGGGTATAAAAAGACTTGACCATAGACTTTAGTATTGATGGATTGATGTAAACAACTACTCTAGTGGCCAAGTCTTGTTACACGATGGGGAAGAAAGGTTCTTGAGTGACAACCTCGTACCAGTAAGCGAAGTGTAGGGCGGTTTCCCACTATATGGATTGACGACCTGGTAAGTATGGAGGAAGGCGATGGATGCAGATGGTTCTTGAGCCATGGATGGATGAGGACTGTGCCGTGTGGCATAACTTGGGGAGATCTATTTTCAGCAGTGTACTTGTAAAGGGCTGTAATGATGACGATGATAATTAAGATTTAATGAAGCTACAATCTAATATCAAAAGTAATGAATTATGAAAGTCACATAAATTAATTATCTGCCCGTACGTAAGCAAATTTTATTTCAAAACCTAAAGCATTCATTTATGTCAATTAAGCTCAAAGGTTTCTATCCCTAACGATTTCTCCTAAGGCTGGTGGCGCCTGAAAGGGTTTGAGCCTTTGACTATCGTCTTAACGTTCGAGTGTCTATCCTCATTTTCATTGAGAAATCCAGGAAAAGTAAATTAAGCCATGAAAAACACGATAAAAAGCTGTAAGATTTTAAAGAGCGTCTACAGGAGATCTCGGTCAGAGTCAGTGAACGATTAACTAGGTTGAACAAAAGGAGTCCTATATGTTTCTGCCTAGGAGTCAGTCTGGGTAGATACCACACTGTTTCTTGTATCTGCAGCCAAGTGGTAGTACTTGCAGTGCTATGTTCCGGTCTGAAGAGGAATCTTAGTTCTCATAGGACGAAGTCACAGATAAAAGCTAGTTGATTTTTTAAATTAAAACGAAATAAATTCTGAATGTTATTAATATACTAATTAGATTGGGTGCCCGTAGAGTCTTGGAAGATACCGCCATCTTACCAATTCTCGCCACCAAATAGCAGTGCTTGCACTGTTGCGTTTTGATCTGAAGGGTATAAAATTTGAGGCTGTGAGGCATTCCATCTTAGTCCTCAGAAGCGGGAACGCATCTGTGGTTTTATTTTTTTGAAGTTGGCTGCGGGTGTCCATAGACTGCAGTGGCCATTTGTCATTAGGTGAATTGCGGTTTTACTTGTCACTTCAGTTTGAAAAATAAAAAATAAAGCAAATAAAACATATTTGCGTTCACCTGGATCTTACGTATTAAAACTTGCTAAAAGTCCTTAATTCTAAAGCGACAAATAATTCACAATTTTCCAAAAAATCAAGATGAGTTCACTGTGTAATCGAAATTATATACTTACCATAAACTTGCTTATATTCGTGATCCCTTTCCTGCAACTTATCTTGTATTTAGGTTTATTTTAACTATACTTTATAAATAGTTTCTTATTACGAGGCTGTCACCTGTGTACCTTAATCTCCAAGTGTAATACTATTAACTTATAAAGAAACTAACAAATAAATAGAAACGAAATTATATAATGGTTTCATAAAACCTTATCGCCTTGCACAAGATATCTATAATTGGCTCGGCGTAGGGGAGCCTCGGGATCGAATTCCACACGAAACATTTGTTTGTATGGCTTACAAAATAATCAGGTCTGGATGTGACGTAAAATTTTGTTGTTTTGTGTCGTATCGTATTTGTAGTACGAATGGGTCGGCTCGACCAGGGAAAGACCACGCTCTCACAAAATACCAGCGTAAAATAGCAGCTTAATATTGCTGTTTCGTATGGTGAGTGTAGTGAACCGGAGATCCTTTTTACTGGATACAAAGTATACCATCTATGTCCTCAGGGGTGACTACGCATTAACGTTTTGATTCGTAATCGAGGATATATGTAGATGTCTATGGGCCACAGTACCCACTTACCATCAAGTGGACTGTGTGCTCTTATTCTATAAAAAACTGTATGTAAATACGCCTAAACGATACAGGAGGAAATCCAATTATTGGGTGCTTTTGCGTTGCGTTGCGTTTAAGAAAAAAAGATAATAAGCTAACAAGCAAACTATCGCCATTGTGACTTTTTATTTACATTTTTTTTTAAATTTAGTGTTACATTGTTTTCAAATTATGATAGGTTTTTAAATATTAAGTTTTTTAATTTCAGATTTTTGCTAATCTTCACCATCAGTTCTTAAAAGTCCCAAACATGGGCTTATACCACTGTATAAAGGGTTTGCCATGTTTGAAAGGCGGATTGATTGTCGTAGTACAATATGTGATGATCTTTGACACTGTTCTCTGTTACCGGTGTGCTTGTTTTTAGTTTTGTGTAAATAAGGTGGGTCCGGTGAAGCCATGAGTTCTTTTTGGCACTTACTATACTCGTCCCTTACGTCATCTAGAGAACGAACTGGGTTGGTGAATTTTCTTACGGTGCCACCATATTGCACATGTTGTTGTTTTTACTTATATTACAAATAAATCGGCAAATCAATATAAATTTATATTTTTAGTTATAAATTTCGCTTATTTTGTTTGCATACAGTCTTCTCCTGTAATTTTCATAGCATACGTAATCTCTTACACTTGTCACCCAGAGAAATAGGCAGAGACCACGGACTTTCATCTGACACAATTCTGACATTTTACACACACTTCGGTTCAGAGTACTCTTTTTTTATTTATTTTCAACAGAATCAACATCATTTTGTAACATTATAAAGTTTGTAAATATTTATATTTGCTACTGCCAATTACAGGTTCTTACTTCATATAAAAATAATGTTATAACATATCGCTACAACTGTGTGGATATAATATGTAAATAACATTTAACCATTACTAACTTATTTGAAGATATTTACGGGTATTTAAAGGTACGCATTTTGCAAAACACAGTCCATATATGTATATCTAGCAGTGTTTTGTTTTAGTAAGTATATGGTTAAGTGTGTGTGTGTGTGTGTGTGTGTGTGTGTGTGTGTGTGTGTGTGTGTGTGTGTGTGTGTGTGTGTGTGTGTGTGTGTGTGTGTGTGTGTGTGTGTGTGTGTGTGTGTGTGTGTGTGTGTGTGTGTGTGTGCGTGTGTGTGTGTGTGTGTGATGTGTGTGTGTGTGTGTGTGTGTGTGTGTGTGTGTGTGTGTGTGTGTGTGTGTGTGTGTGTGTGTGTGATTTTTAAATGTATGTAGTGAAGTGTTTGTAGTGAAGTGTAGATAGTGTACGGAAGGATGTGAAGAGGTGTGGCAGGTTTGTGATTTTTTATTATTATTATTTATTACTACTTATTTCTTAGAATTGAGAGTATTTATTTTTATGGAAGCTTTCCTGTCGTGAAAAATATCAATAGATGAAAAGTTTTTGTTATAGCAGTTAAGTGTACGACTAATGACTATTTTGAGCATATTTAGAGCGGCTTAACGGAACATAAAATAGAGATGTGTGTCTGGTACGCTTCGAAGGATCATTGAAATCTCTCTTAATTTGGGCTATCTTTAATATATCGCCAATTTGGTCGACAAACTTCCGTATCACTACGCCATTTTCAACGTCATTTTCATCTTTTTCCGTATATGAAAAAACGTTGGTGCTTAATAAAAATAAAATGAATTTCTATAAATTGCATCCTATTTAATAGCCACAAACACGGCTCTCCACCTCAATGACCCCGATTTTATAGGACGCATGTTGATTGCGTTGTCGTGTGTGAAATACGATGCAGAATTGTTGAGGCGTGTTATCATTTTATAAATAACTAGATGTGCCCGCGAATTTATTTATATCGTATAATTTTGTTTGTTTATGAGCATACATTTATGGAGTAAATATATATAACTGCCGAGTTGAACTATTCAACACATTACTGAATCCATATTCATGCGTGGAGAAATAAATTCGCGCAAGTATTTGACTCAAATAACGATTTGACATACGAAATGTTCTCACCAACAACAGGGAAATTAAAGAAAAATGGAATGAGGAATATTATGGAAAAACTGATGCGTGTAATTCAAAAAACTACAACGGAAAATATACGTAGTAGTCCCGAAACACTATCGGGAGTTTTAGCAGCTGAAAGTCCGTCAAATAATACACAATCACATTACATACATGAAACGGAGAATATTAACCTAACACAAGATTTTTTTCGTTTATAATAAATTATATATACTTCATCAAAACATAAATGGACTTTGGAATAAATGTGATATCACAATAGAACGTTTGAATGACCTCTCCAATAATGGAAAAATGATAGTATTTTATTCTTCACCGAATATAACATGATAGAGAGCGACGTAAACTATCTAAATATATCTAACTTTAAATTAGCTACATACTTTGCTCGTAATAATCGAAACGGAGGTTCATGCATATTGGTGTATAACGGCATAAACTTTACAGAAATGGAATATTAATTATATTATATAAATAATTTAATATTCCTAACGTTTTGAATGCTGTGCTATAGAGCTGACAGATCATAAAGTTATTATATTATGCATATACAGAACCCCAATTCAAAATAAAATAAACATTTTCTTTGATAACCTATAAAAAATGCTACATATCATAAGCTATAATAATAAACAAAAAATAATTTGCGGTGATTTTAATATAGACATGCTAAGGAAAACTAAATATTCCATTCAATTTGAACGTATTGCAAAAGAATTAAACTTGAAAATAGAAATAAGCGAACCGACACGCCCTAGTAGTGGTACCTGTTTGGACAATATATTGCATAATATACGAGGATGTAATAGTGAAATAATAGAGCTGGGTGTTTCCGATCATACAGCACAGTTGATGAGATGGCCAGTTAAAAAAACGTGTATTCTTAAATATTGGCATACTTTTAAACACGATTACAGTAAAGGGAATATAACACTTTTTAAAAAATGCATCGGCAGTCTAAGCTTCTCAGAAGCATACGAAACTGACGATCCAAATAAAGCCTACAATAACTTCTTTGACTTATTTAAACTATTCTATTACCTATGCTTCCCTATTATCAAATGTAAAGTAGACCCAATTAAGAAAACAAAATAGATTACGCTGGGAGTAAAATTATGCAGCAAAAAGAGACGAGAACTACTGTGGGAATATAGACTGAAAGCAAGTAAAGAAACAAAGCAAAAATTTACAAACTATACAAAGAGATATAAAAAAATTGTTAAACTGACTCAAAAAGCTCAAAACAGTTATTTCATTGAGACAAGTCATAATAAAACAAAAGCTACGTGGAAAGTGATAAATGCAATGAAGCCAAACACACCTAAAGAAAACATTGAGGGAATAAAGATACAAGGACAGTATGTGACAAATCCTAAATTGATAGCGGATTATTTTAATAATAATTATTCAAATCAAATACAGACTAATAAGGAAAAATGGACTAATAAAAATAACACTTGCAGACACAAATCGGCCAAATCGATATTCATGGAACCAACAACAAAACAAGAAATTATAACAATTATTAAAAACCTTAAAAGTACAAACACCACCGGATACGATAACATACACACAAAGATAATTAAAGAAGTGGCACCTCTAATAGCTCCTATACTATATAATATAAACAATTGCATACGAAGTGGAACATTTCCAGAAAATCTGAAAATTGCAATCATCAAGCCTTTATATAAAAAAGAAGATAGAACAAGTGTTAATAATTATAGACCGGTGGCATTACTATCGATTTTCTCTAAAATATTCGAAAAGTTCAAAGATCCATTTTCCAATATTTTTACGGTCAAAATATACATAAAAACCACGTAAAATATCCCACAACCCACACAAATGGAAATTTACTGTTCGTTCTTGCTCTAAATATTCTTAATGCATTTTTTTCATAGAATAAGGGTGACTAACGAGAACACAGTTCACTTGGTGGTAAGTGAATGATGTTGCATATATACATCTACATTTATCCTCGATTAAAAATCAAAACGCAGATGCATTGTCACGATGAGGACTAAGATGGAATGACTTGTTTCCAGTTAAAAGGATCTCCAGTTCTCTACACTCACCATAGACATATTAACCTGCTATTTTATGCTGGTATTCTGTGAGAGCTTGATACTTCCCCGGTCGAGCCGAACTATTCGTGCTACAACCATAATATAGCTGCAGTGTGGCTCTACTACGTATAAAATTCACTGTTGACTGAGTTTTGCTATGTAATTCAATCGATATCTGTTCTTTTTAACATCCATCAATTACCTTACGAATTTCGGTTAGCGGTGTTGAATGTCCCGTGTCTCGAAAAACGCGTAAAGCCGTTGGTTCTGCGCCTACGTATCGGATTGCCGTCCCATCGAACTATGAGTAGAGTGAGGGAATAGAGAGTGCACCTGTGCTTGCGTAAACATTCGAATGACTCGAATGAATTCGATTCGGAGGACATTATGTAATTCGGTTACAATCACCAGTCTAAAAACTAATCGGATCGGATCAAATCCGACTACGTTAACGAAAATAAGAACAAAATGGAAACTGTTACCATAATATTATTATTGCGTGTCGTATGCTTTTTGTATCTTATTTAAATTAAAGTTGCAGAATCTCTCAGTTAAGCGCATAGTTAACATTAATTTAAAAGAATTGAGCGCGACGAGTGGCATAGAGAGCTTTACATTGGGCTAGGAAATGAACGGTATTTTACAAGTCGTGATAGAAATATGTAATGCATTCAACAAGCAAGGAAAATAATTAGCAATATGTTTATGTTAATGACGATGATGAAATAATTTTAACTGTATATTATGTTAATTATACCAGTCACTCGACTCCAAAGAGTTGGTAATTCTTTCATGTGGCAATCTATACGCTTTTACAACAAAGTCTCAGAAAATGGTGAAATTATTTAAATTTTTTATTAATTGAAAGTGGTTTAATAAGGATTATTATACTACTAAAGAGTACATGATTGATAATGTGGCGGGTGGAAGGAAAAGGGGAGATCTCCCGCCGGGCAAGGTGATCGGCCCGGGGAGCGGCCAACGCTCCAAGTGGTAGTTCGGAGCTATTCTATATATACTGTTTTTAATTCGGAACTTTGATAGCGCGATTTAGGCTTCGATGTATTTCGCTTGTGGCGCGACGACAGCGCCGCCACATCACCCCCCTGCTCAGACCGGAGAAGTCGAGAAGAAGGCAAGTAATCTGCGAGAGTGCCGTGAAGCAGAGGCGAGCAGTAAGGCTCAGAGCCGTGCCGAACACTCTAGCGCAGAGAGTAGCTTGAAGGAACAGGAAGCATTATTATAGTGCTGCGATGAACCTTTGTAAAGCTAGATGGCTTGCAGGATGTGAAGACTGAATATTTGCTCGGGAGCGAATGAATGGGGTACTTGAGAACGATGACGAGGATTTGAAGGTAGTTTTCCGAAGGCTGTTGGTTGCGTGTTCTTATCACGTCGGGGTCACCACTGTGGCGGGTGGAAGGAAAAGGGGAGTTCTCCCGCCGGGCAAGGTGTTCTGCCCGGGGAGCGGCCAACGCTCCGAGTGGTAGTTCGGAGCTATTCTATATATACTGTTTTTAATTCGGAACTTTGATAGCGCGATTTAGGCTTCAATGTATTTCGCTTGTGGCGCGACGACAGCGCCGCCACAATAATAACTCCTGGGAATGAGGTGATCGTTGCCATGTTGTTTATAAATGTTTTCAAACTAATTGTGTAAAGTATTATATTGTAAATTATTTATTTTTAAGAGTCCCGGGTTTCTTACTGGTTCTTCCCATGACAAAGATGTTTTCCGAACCATAACTTTTAATAAGTATTCTTGTGATCTATATTGAATAAAAATAATTTTATTTTATTCTATTTTATTCTATTCCCAAAATTTGTGATAGGAACTGAATAAATTATTATTTCTTTTTTATATTATTATTTAGTTTCACACCGGTAAGCGAAGTGTAGGGCGGTCCCCACAAGATGGATTATTGATGACTTTGTGAGTGATGCAGAAAGTCGATGGTTGCAGGTGGCACATGACAATGTCATTACAGGTACCACATTTGTGGCATTCCTTGTGGCCTATTTTTAGCAGTAAAACTTGTGATGGGCTGCAATGATTATGATGAAGATTTGTATTATAAGAGATATTTGAGACAGGGGAATAAAATAGAAGACAAACGTGCTAATTACAGGAGTGATAATATTTCAGGAGAGCAGTTTAATGTTTAACAATTTACCATGGAGCTTTGTAATTTTTTAAGTTATATAATAATTCATTTTAAAGAAATGTACCCATCTATGGAAATATATAGAATGATACTGATACATGAATAAGTGGTAAAATTAAAAATTTTGTACAACCGACTTCAATATAAATAAAATTAGAACATCATCAATGTAGTCGAAGTCAATTAAATACGCATTAATAAGTATACCTCAAAAATACTGGTCAGATCTTGATAAAATTTATATGGGACCACGTGAGAAGCAACAGCTTTTAAATAAAAAGAATCATCAAAATCGGCACTCCTAGTAAAAAGTTCTGAGGTAACACACATTAAAAAAATACAGTCGAATTGAGTACCTGCTCCTTTTTTAAAGTCTGTTAAAATACTATCACCTAATACTTTATAACCAATTTATAAGTACAAGTAAAATTTATCAATAATCCGCTATCCTCTTTTTGTCATTTTTAGGAGTTAATTTTATTGATGCCGGTAGCTTTCGCGTAGCAGGTAAATAACTTGTAAAATGCGCTGCAGGATGTTTCCGTTTCGTGGCCCCCACTTGTACTAACGACCTGCATTTCTAAATGCTAATGAGATTCCACGCTACGACAGTTATCTTGCGACTATCTGACGCACATCCTTGTCAGCCACTATCCTGATTGGAAATGGAAAACAGCTTCGCTCCGCACGGATGAGAGAATTCTTTTTTAATTTCATTTGTTTGTAACAATGTTGTACTCTTTATTTAATTTTTTAAATTAAATACAACTTTTAGCGGGTTTTAACTGTGATGTGGTGATTTAAGAATATCGTAGACGAAACGAAGACTTACGTAGTCGGACAATTTTTCCTAAATATAGGTATAGGTATGAAATAACAAAAGTAGATTTTTTTTACAGAATAAGGGTGACAACCGAGCACACAGTCCACCTGATGGTAAGTGGATGTTGTGGCCTGTAGACATTTCCCCCCCGAACGGGTTCCCGCCTTGTCGTGGCGGGGGGGCTTAGTAGCCGTGGTTTGGTTACCCGCGGTGAACAAAGAAAACCCACATGGCTGGCCCGTGGTGTAGGGTCAGCCCGAGGAGGCTATTCCGAGTGGGCTTGGTGAGCCCACTTCGGATGTGTCGGTATAGTGATGCGCCACTCGCCCTATCCTCCGCGACTCTGACGGGACCGCACCGTTGATACGGCGATGGTAGGGCTGCGGGAGGAGAGGAGTGTCGGTATTGCGACGCGCCGCGCTCCCTACCCTCCGCAGCCGAATCTTGGTTGGCAGCGGAGCCATTGACCAGATGCGCTGCTGGGGTCGGGAAAGCTAGTGCTTCCAAGTACTCGTATTTCCTGGCTCCGTGGCTTCCGCGTATCGGACTCGGGGGAGTCAGTTTCGCAGTTGCAGTAAGAGGCCGTGGAGGAAGGCGTGCCTTGTGTTTCTGGTGCGCCTTACCTCCTCCCCTAGGAGAAGCCGCTTCTCTGGGGCCTCTTCTCTGGGGCCGCCATGGAGTGGCTAGCGCTGGTGGGGCCGCAGATGTATGCGAAAGCGTTCCCGTGACACTGCCAATATGCGGGAAGGGGTTTTAGTCGGTGCGAGTCCGATATAATCCGTCCTTGCCCCCGCGAAACGGGTATGGGTAGACATTTCCCCATAAAAAAAGGCTTGTAGACATTTAATTCTATTCTCGATTAGGGATCAAAATGGGGAAGATTTGTCACCCCTGGGAATTAAGATGGAATGTCACGTAGCGAGTGGAAAGTGTCTCCGGTTCTCTACACTCGCCATACGAAACACAGCAGCATTAAATTGCAATTTTACGCTGGTATTCTGATTGAGAATCCGTAACACTTTCTGGGTCGAGACGAAGGCATTCGTGATACAACTGTAATATAGCTGCAGTATGGTTCTCCCACGTAAGAGTACCACATATCGTCGCATGGGTGTCGTAAGAGGCGACAGAGGGAAACAAATCAGGAGTTGAGCAGCAGCGTCTTCCTCCAAGAGTAGCCACTATGGCGGAATCCCCCATATGAGGCAATCTATGGGGGAGGCTTATGTTCATCAGTGGAATTTTGAAAGGCTACACCATGGATGGATGCATGGAAAACTGAATTTAATAACGGACTTACAGTGTACCTGATGGCAAGTGGCTATTGCAGCGCATGGTCACCTCCAGCCAATTTTTAACAATGAAGGCTACAGATGCGTTGTCACCTCTAAAGTTTAAAATGACTCACAGACTGTAATTATATCGGCTCTATAAACTCTTCAGAACGAAACAACTCATTTCATATACATAAGAATAAAAAATGCCATTTTAACTTCAAATAAAAAAAATGTGTGTACCCCGTTTATTCTTTTAGGTCCGTTTTTAATTCTTTAACATTAATTAAAATTCAGTGTGTTAATTTTTCACAAAACGACTTGAATCGTAATCATTGCTCAATTTGTATTTTCACAATAAAATCTTAAAAGAACCTTTGAAGTAAGTTATTTTGGCAAATAAGCAACCATTAAATTTAAGCTTATTACTACTAACGAGAAAAAAATCACAAAGCGTAAAAATTCAGAATACTTAAATTATTGTCATCAATTCGAAGAAATACTTTTTATATTCATTTATTCCCTTAAAGAACGTCTGTCAATTGTTAATGAACTAAAAATAAATATAAAATAATGATTACATTAAGCCTAATAACAGACATGAATAAACATATTTAAAAATTGTGCAGTCGGTCTGTCCGTGCTAATCTTCGGAATGACTGCACCGATTGCAACAAAACTTCACGAACACATAGAGTGCATTGCCAGGAGTTATGTAGGATATATTTTATCATTTAAAAAAAATATATAAATTTGTTAGACCTTTGAATAATTCCATCCATTCATTAGGTATAGCCTGTAAAATTCCACCGATGAACATTTTCACATTCCTCCCTCATAGATTACCTCATGGAGGGATTTTGCCATAATTGCCACGCTTGGCAATCGGGTTGGCAACCGCAGTTTTTATTATTTTTAGTTGTTATCACGAAGATGCTGCTGCCCATCTTCTGTTTCATTTGATTATCTGAAATCTTAACGCAAAATTAATAGACCCAAGCGAAGCCAGGACGGGTCAATAGTAGATAACTTAAATTGAAAATTTAAAAAAAACCCGAAAATAACCCTACCGCAGCTAACAAAACAGCTGATGGTCTCGAAACGGCTGAACCGATTTTGATAAAACATGTCTACGACCGCTAGAAAACCTGATTTTAAATTTAAAAAAAAAACGCACCCGAATCATAAATACGATTTGATTAAAATCAATTAGCGTCATGTTTCATTGATGGGTTGACACACATTTTCAAAGTATGTTTTGGCTCTAAACTTGTCTAAAGTCTATTTCTTTGTCGGTCTGGGTGGCTATAAAATAAATAAAAAGACATTAGCGACAGCCTTACTAAAAGATACATCGCGAGTGCTTACCAACGTATTAATCTCAGAAACGGATGATTGTCTTATTAAATCCACGCACGTTTGCTTCTTAATTAAGAAACGCTTGCGACAGCCGAGTAATGCTTTATACAAGTGTCTGTACGAGTTGCCTACTTGCATATTCATAAGTTAAACTATCAAGCTAAACTCCGACCCAATACGACTTTTTGTTCTTAAATTTTATAGAATAAGGGTAAAACGAGCAACCAGTCCACCTGATAGTAAGTGGATGCTATGGCCCATAGACATCTACATCTATCCTCGATTAGGAATCAAAATGCAGATGCGTTGTCCCCTGAGCACTAAGATGGAATGCCTCGTTTTCAGTAAAAGGTCTCCGATTCTCCACACTCACCATACGCATATGCAACAGCATTGTACTGCTATTTTACGCTGGTATTCTGTGAGAGCGTGGTCCTACCTCGCTCGAGCCGGCCCATTCGTGCAACAACTATAATGTAGCTGCAGCATGGCTCTAACACGTATAAGAAAATATGTTTTAAGATTATGCTTAACATTATTAAATTTCTTAAAAGGCCGGCAACGCATCTGCAATTCCCCTAGTGTTGCAGTTGTTCATGGGCGGCGGTAGTCACAAACCATCAGGTGAGCCGCATGCTCGTTTGCCCCCTCTCCTATAAAAAAATAATAGTTTAATCTTAGTAGTAATGTCAGAACTTGCGAAATTAACCTGATAGTAAAAACTAATTTTATAGATTTTATCCCGTTTAATTGAACTTAATTTTTACTTATATTCGTAACAAAAATTAATGTTCGAAAGCTGAAATTAGTCCGTGTTAACTATGACATCAAAACGTCATACCCCTAGTCCCCCGTAACCATGGTTGCTGTAAAGCACATGAAAATCAGTAAAAATAAGTTAAATTAAATGCGATATAAAATTAACTTTATTCAATGTATAGTATTCGTGTAAATTTAAAATATTAATTAATACCGGTATTAAATTTATGACTCACTACTTTTCCTTTTTCTCTATCGGTCAATAAAAAGTTCAATGCTGGGGCATGGGCCTTGCCTTGCCTTAATCCTCACCCTAGATATGCGGATTGACGATTGCCTGCCCTGCTGCCTAATGCCAGTCTGACATATTATGCCTGACGTAAATGAGTTTATTTTATTTATAAAATAAGGGTGACAAACCAGCACGCATCCCACTTGATGGTAAGTGGATCCTGTGGCCCGTACGCATCTACCCCTCTCCTTAATTAAGAATCAAAATGCAGATGCGTTGTCACGCCTGAGGACTAAGATAGAATGCCTCGTTTCCAGTAAAAAGTGTTTCCGGTTCCCACACTCGCCACATGAAACAAAGCAGTATTAAGCTACTATTTCACGCTCGTATTCGGTGAGAGCGTGGCCCTTCCTGGTCAAGCCTACCTTTTCTTGTCTGTACCATGTATAAAAATATTTTAAGATTAGGAACGTCAATTAAAAAAAAAACATATCTACTCGAATTTACTTAAATTTACAGTCCACCTGATGGTAAGTGGATGCTGTGGTTCATAAACACCTATCTTTATCCTTGATTAAGAATCAAAATGACTATTGAAAAATTGTTATCTCTGAGGACTAAGACATAATGCATCGTTTCCAGAAGAAAGGATCTCCGGTTCTCTAAGCCGCCATTTCACGCCGGTGTTCTGTGAGAGCGTGTTCCTTACCCTGTCGTGCCGAAAAATTCGTGCAACAACCATAATATAGTTACAGTATGGCTCTACCACATATAAAATGGAAATATGGTTATACCGTCATCTATTTAAACCATAAGATCTATCTGGCTTTTACCATATTCGCCTCGTACGAAATTTCTTACCGATGAATTCTATTTCGAAGCCATTAATTACTACATATAAAAAAAAATCTGCTAACTTATTCTAGGAATTACAACAGAATTTTTAAAAGTGGGTATCGACTACTACCAGCGATTTTTCCGGACTGGACCGATACGACTTAGGG
This sequence comes from Parnassius orleans, assembly GCA_029286625.1. Taxonomy (NCBI): domain Eukaryota; kingdom Metazoa; phylum Arthropoda; class Insecta; order Lepidoptera; family Papilionidae; genus Parnassius; species Parnassius orleans. Next base: position 323,270 of record JAGSMP010000367.1, read on the forward strand.
ACTTTCAAGAAAAGAGCCTACTCCTTTTTAAAAGGCCGGAAACGTATCTGCAATTCCCCTGGTGTTGCAGTTGTTCATGGACGTTGGTAGTCACTTACCATCAGGTGAGCCGTATGCTCGTTTGCCCACTCTCCTATAAAAAAAGGGTAGAGAAAGGTACCAAGGGAGAAATCACATGATGCGTTACGGCGGTATTTATTTTGTACTCAGAAATATAGATCTGAGTACAAAATAAATACGAAATTTAAAAAATATGTCAGGATTGAGTCAAAATTATCACGTTTAAAAAGTCTTATTAGTAACATGTAATCGTACTAGCGATTACACGTTACTAATAAGTACCTGGATGATATATATATTGCAAATGGAAATTATATTGTAATTAAAAAATAATAGTATTATTACTCGCCAATAGATGTCAGGAAGAGTCATATTTTTCAGTTTATGTTTAAGTTGATTATCGATAAAGAGTTATTGATTGACTTTTCTCTTTGTACTGAAACATCAGCAATAGGATAAAAATATTTTCACAACGTCGGTTTCTTTACTAATTTAATTACTACCGTATTTTTTTTCAAAGCTCGGTCATTTTTTTTCGTGTTTTTAAAAAAATATACTTAGATACAAATTAGATGCGTTGATAAAGGGCTCCCAATAATAGTTTTTCTCACAAAATAATCGAACATCTGGACTCGAATCGGGGTCTTCTGGTTTCGGGACCGCCCGATTTCCCACCTGAGCTATTATAACCTTGTAGATAGTGGCAAAATTTACCTTCGTATCAGATTTAATAATTTTAAAAGCAGCTAATGTGAGAAGGTATGAAATACCATTCGATCAGAAAGAGCTTGCACTTGGCTTAAAACAAAGATTTATCCTCTTATTCATAAGGCGAAATACTCCATGCAAATTAGCTTGCAGTTGCTTTCAACCTCATTAATTAACGGCTACCTTTAAAGCTATTGCCGATAATAGGTCTCGTACTCGGTTCTAAAGTCTAAGACAAATTGCCTCGCGGCTTAGTATCATCCAGTCTACGTGATGTAATTAACGTAAGCCTTCTCCTTCTCTCCAATCTTAATGATTAGGAAGCGAAATATGTTTAAGTTGAAGTTTGCGATGCTAGAATATTTTAAGTAAGCGTTGAGCATTACATTCATTGTGTCTCCGGTGTATTTTTATTATTTTTAAGGAATACATGATATTTGTATCATTATCGAATAGAATGGAATATAATATTATTTATTCATTTTTAAAATAATTAAATTTCTATTTTCTTTTTCCTTAATTAATTTTTATTGAAAGTCATTTTTTACTTTTACCTATGTCCTGGGAGAAATCAGTAAGAAACCTTACGGGATTTTTGTTCTAACATTTTATTTACAACATAATGAAGGCACAATTACGGGTGGGGTTGTAGTCGAGTACTGACTTAGAATAGTTAAAATAAATAAATAAATATGAAAACATTAAGATACAGCATGGTAGCGATTACCGCATTCCAAATTGTATTAGTTATTATTCCTCATTTTCAATCATGTATTCATAATCATCATCATAAACTACAGCTTATCACAAGCTCATTGCTGAAGATAGGCTTCCTCCAAGAAATGCCAATGAGTACGGTCCTGAGCTACCTGCATCCATCGTCTAACTAAAATCATTTATGAAACAGCTTCGAATGAGGTCATCGTTCCCAGCGGTCAGTGTGACTCTGAGTGAGGCGAGTCTTCGTTTTTAAAAAAAATCTTGGTAATTAACTTGTATATTTTCTTAGGACTTCGTTGTAAAAGCGTTTAGCTTCATGAATAAGCGCCATGGATTTACTGTCTCTGAAGTCGGGTAACTGTTATCACAAGTCTGTGTTTGTTCCTGGAGTTTACAGAGTCACCTTTTTATTAGCACCAAATTCATTTTGTTTTTGTGAATAAATATAATGAAGTCGACATTAAAACTGCTAAAAATAAGAAGTTACAAATGAAATGACCTCATCCCATAAGCTACTTCGACTCGAGTCTGGAAACTGTTTGTGAATTTTATTCAATAATTAAATTCGAAATAGTAACTTGACGTTACAATTGTTTGAATGATAGTTTAAAAGATCGTGTAAGGAAAAGGCTATAACCCACAAATTCACATTCACGGAACGCTCATCCGAGGACATATCATAATCATTTTACAACATGCACAAAGATACATGCTCGTAAACTTGTCGCCGCGATTAACCGCTACGTTGTTGCATCATAAACACCAATATCCGGAATACTGTTTCGACAAATAATTTCGTGAGAATAACACCTTAGACCGTAGTGGCAGCGTTCAATCCATCACCCCATTTAGTTTCGGGAGATTCAATCACTCCATTTAGTCCTGTGGGTGACGTAAGAGGCGACAATGGATGTGTCAAAAAGATATGGCTTCAATACAGGCGTAAACACAAGGCCGGCAATGCACCTCCAATTCCCCTGGTGTTGCATTTGTTCATGGGCGGTGGTAACACATGGTCAGTGAGTCGCATACTCGTTTGCCACCTCTACTATAAAAAAATACCCAGATTGGTAACGGAAGCAACGAACAAGGTGCGTAATGTGTGGTTCTGCGATCCTCAGTTTGTCCAAGCGTAACGATTAGGGTGAATCCCCTCTACATTGGAAGAGGTCATGTCTAGTTATGTACTTTAACGGGCTAAGAAGAAGTAGAAATAATTTCATCAATTACTACTTAGTACTTAGTAACAATAACTACTAAGAAACGCAAAAGCAACGCTACCAGCGTTGCTTTTGCGTTTCGGTTGTGTTCAAGATGATCCCATCTTAGTGCTTAGAGGTGACTACGAATCTGAAGCCGCTACTTTCTTTTGTTTCATGATGATTGTATCCTCTTTAACACCAGGTGGGTTGTTCGTTCATTTATAACTTTTTTTATATAACGGAGGCAAACGAGGCAGATGCCTTGTCACCAGATAAAATGACAGAGATAAAATGCCTCGCTATCGGCAGAAATGGCCTCCAGTCCTTGTTACTCACCATAAAATACGGGATTATATTGTTATTTCACGCTAGTATTCGTGAGAAGCAGTCAGATTACTTTTCGAGTATGTTTAATTCTGAATCTAAAATAAACAAACGATGAATTTTTCAGTGCTTGCAATAGGTCTCCATATTAAAAAAAAAACACGACCTGAGGTAGTTGATATAATTTATTATTGAGTTTTTCTGTCGAGAAATTCTCAGTATCAGCCCAGAGTCAAGAAGTAGGCGGTGTTTTATCCCCGTTCCTTGAAAAGCAAAAAGCCGTTGTTACTGCCCTTAATCTCTCTCCATTCATGCCGGATAACCGTCCCATCGGTGGCTAATCTACGTTAAAACAGGGCGCCGTGACCAAAAATCGGTCTGAACGACGTTATTATTATAATTTATTAATTATGTAAGAAACATTAACTTAACTGTCTTGACAAGGTGTACAAGATCGAATATGCGAGTTATTTCCCCAAATACCAACTTCGCTTGTCTTGATAAATTACTTCCATGATACAGGAGAAAATCCTGATGGAACGTATTGGTAAAAAAGCGAAAAGGGAAAAAGAGAAGGAGTCTTAAATATGAATGAACGCGTTTAACAATGGCCATTAAATTATAAATTCTCTTTAAAATGCGTTAGTGTAATTTCAAGATACAAATTACAATGTCACCGAGATTACTATCTTTTTATGACTCGTTACAGGAAATCGTAAACCGCACATTTTAAAGGGGTTCTTTTAGCGGTAATCGCGCAAATTTGTGTCTTCTGGGGATTGAACTGGACTAGATTTAGTCGCCTCCAATCCGAGACTTTGTTCAACAAATTCTCGACTTCAGACACAAGTTTGTTCCGGTACTCGGCCACGTTTTCCTGAGAAATATTTGCACGGCCGGTGTATAAAGTATTACCAGTGCTGTCGTCCGCATAGTAATGAATGCTACCGGTTTATAACATATTGCAACATAACGCTGTTTTTTCTGCATATCATATTGATATGCAGAAGAAACAGCGTTGGTGATAGCACGCAGCCTTGTGGAACACTCAGCACAATTGGCGGGATTCCGTCAGACCCACTCGACTTATGGATGTCCAGGGAGAGGAGTGCTTTGCGTACTGTGCACTGTGTGAATCACATATCAGGCATAGAGCACTCATACTGCGGGATGGTCGGCGGTGTGTTCCCCCGTCATCGAGAGTCGAGTTGGACGCAAAAAGGGAGCCTAAAAGGTCGGCTTTCTCTTTTCGCTGTCGCTCTGTAAGCCATCACTACCATCTCTGCACAGGGAGGACCCTGTGCAGAGATGGTAGTGATGGCTTACAGAAATTCCCTTGGACAGCCTTGGCGAGAGACCAGAATGCACGGGTTCCTGAAGGAAGGCTAACTAATTTCTCGCCAATTCTGCCAATGTGCTCATACTTTGCTTATGCAATAACTCTTTTGAAGGACCTGCAGGCGAAGTTTTACTTCTTTTTAAGCACGCTGGTGTTTACATCCCGAGTCTCCAAAGCGTCAGTCCAGGCTTGCTTAGTGCGTAATGCAGTCTTACAGGAGCGACCAAACCAAGGCTGAGATTTGCATCCGATGGGTAACACAGATGGTGAAATAACTAGTTCCATTCCCTGTAGCTCCACATCAGTGACAGAGTCAGCAACAGCGCTGGGATCATCGGGCGAGAAGCAAACCCGCCCCCATGGGTAGGATGCAAAGAAAGACCGCATTCCATCCCAATCCGCCGACTTGTAATGCCAAACACGGCGGCTTCCTGCAGAACGCAACCGCAAAGGGATCGTGAGTGGCACCACACTCCGGATCAGATAATGGTCCGAAGAGCCAGGAGGGGCGTCGACAGAAATCTGATATCCGTCCGGATGAGAAGTCAGCAGAAGGTCCAACAGGGAAGATGTATGCTCCTCCATATCTGGAATCCGCGTAGGCGAAGTAACCAGTTGTGTTAGACTATATGCCAAAGCAAAGTCATAACAGATCTCCCCGCATGATTGTTTAAAAGGGAACCGAGTCATTCGGCGTGGTGGTGGTATCACGATCTCTACGGATGGGATCTGTTGTAGCAAGAAATCTGTAGCCATTTGGACGTGGTCGATGAGTCGGTCTGTGTTGACATTACCGCTATGGGACCTATAGAGGCAACCGTAGACGCAGGGAACGTCATCGCTGTCTATGCGTAGCCAAAGGATGGTCGAGAACAGATATCCGCTCTGACGTATACTCAAACTCCAGCCCGGGGTACAAAGAAGTGCGTGATAATTTTTGTATTTTTATAACTTTTAATTAATTCGTGATTAATTATACATAATTTAATTTTTTTTGCATCGATTATCAATTCGAATACTTAGTGATAAATTATTTCAATACTGAACTAAAAAAAATAGTTCAATTTAATTCAAAAACCCAATTATACCTGATTACTTAATTATCAATAAAAATACTTATCTCAAACATACAACAAGTCTTTTCTCTGGTTCAATTGGCCTTCTATTTCCATAGAAAGTAGTTCCATATGGTTTTAGTATATGTAGAAATTCTTGAAATTTCTTGTATGTTAAATGCAAATATCTAAAAAATGGTTCATCATCTACACATATAATAAATCTGTAGAAAAGTCGTGTCTGTAATTCTAATATACTCTTGAAACCAAGTCCAGGGGACTAAATAAAGGGTACTGAAGCCAAATTAGTGGATTTTAGAATTTTTGTCTGTCTGTCTGTCTGTCTGTGTATTACCGATTCACGCAAAAACTATTGGACCGATTTCCATTAAATTTTATATGTAGGTATTTAGTAACCCAGGGCAACTTATAGGCTACTTTTATCAATTACGGAACTTAAAAAGAAGGTTAAATATTTTCTTCCTTTAGATGTAAATTTTTATTAGTATATGATTATGTTAGTATCATATTTGTAAAAGTTTAAAATTAGTTTTAACCTTCGCACAATAATTTGAAACTCCGCTGACGATATACGTTTTAATTATCAAAACAGCGCTATCTATCATCAAATGAAAAAGCCTATATTTTGCCATTACTAACTAATAAATTAAATAATATAAATAACTTAACTTTATACAGGGTATTTTTGAAACGCTCCCGAAAACGAAGACAGATAATAGTACTAAGGATACCTATGATGATGGGTCACAAAAAATTCGATCCAGAGGAAAAAATCATCTTTCACAACGTTTTATTAACTTTTTTACGCTCCATCATGTTGTTACAGATAATTGAAACGATATTTCACAAAAATCATGAAAATACTGAAACATAAAACCAGCAGTGAAACTTAAAAGAAAATCAGCTGACAATAGGGTCAATATCCTCGCGGGTGCCGAACTACGAAAGATCGGTACGAAACAATGCATTAGGTATACTACTCACTCTACCCTTCCTTTCACACGCACGCTGCTTCGTGTCGCCTCGCGCTGTGGAATTTACAAGCTTCAAGAACGTTACAATGTGCGCCTTTGTTTTGGCGGGTTTGATTAATAATTTTAGTTTTGAGACAGTTCCATGTTGACTATCACGAGCGATAGTTCAATTGTTTTGTTTATTAAATTATTGTCGTTATTACTTGTTATTTATTAATTAATGATATTGTTCTTGTTGTTACGTTTTGTGTTTTTGTTTTGTTTAATAATGCTGTACGGTCTTTACAAACCGCACATTTTGCACTTAAGCATTTTACCATATTGTATCATCTTTCATTCTCATCCATTCAGTACGCATTCATTCGCCGTCGCGCATCGTACTCACTAGCAGTATTATCAAATTAAATCACATTATCAACTCAATTCTTTCTATTTTATATCAACTTCTAAGATTGTACAGCACAGCAGCTCGTACATCTTAATGGTCCTTCGAGCATTGATCTAGTGCCGGTAAGAGAAAAGCGGGACCACGCGGTTCGACAACGTGACTTCGTTTCGCCCGTTTAGTGCTGCCCACGTATTACCGCCTACTTAGCAAAAACGCTACAAGTTATTTTAAAAGCTATTGCGCAGTGAACAATTTTCTGCTACCGCATACACCATCACCAGCAGCAGTGATTGGTAAACATCACGCCATCACTCACGAAAAACATTTTTTGTCTTTGTGTTTCTGTGTCTGAAGTGCAATAGCGAATCGGTCGAGTCGGCCTCCCACAAGCGGGTCTCACCGACGAGATTGAGAAGGTGCATATATTGCATTAGGATACCGGAGCACTTAGCAACAGCATCACTTCCGTGACTCAGGCATCCGTCACCGGATTATCAATCAAATCGTCCATTAATCAAATAAAATGGAAGATTTACTATCAACTCAGCAACAACTTCTTCAAGCAATGGAGCAGTTATTCACCAACTTCAAGAAAGATGGAGCTGAAAGAAAACCCCATCTTACATATCAAGGCGACTAGAGACTCTGGATCAGTACTGGAGAGTTCCAAGCCAATCATGTCAAGTTGTGTGAGTACGAGGACCAAGACTACACTTATTTCTTGGAAAATCACTTCGAAAAAGCAAAGTCATATTACACCGACTGTCGGAGAATTATCCAGCAACACCTATCTACTGATCAAGAAAAGTCAGTTCTGAGACCTGCTACTCCTTTAGCCGGCGTGACTACAGATTGGCGTCCACCATCAACGGCTGCAACAGCGTCCCCATCAGGTCAGGCCAGCACCAGCCGAGTAGACAGAGGTAACCACAGCAAACTTGACGAGATGTACCGAAACAAAAAGCAATTTTAAAGCACTAGAACGAGCAATCAATGCCACTAATCTCGAGTTACTTACCGAAAAGTGGGAGCTCGAGGACAGCTTACGTGACTTACAACTTCGCTGGAATGCCGTGGACTCCTTACACTGGGAGATCGACAGCGAGCTTACCACAGAAGATGTGCAGTACGAAAAAACATACTACATGTTCGAAGACAGCTACAAAAAGATCAAAAAATCAATCAACAGCAAGATGTGGTCCGTATCTCATCAAAAGCATTCTACGCCAAAAATGGAAATCCCTACGTTCAGCGGCAACTATCAGCAGTGGTCATCTTTCAAAGATCTCTTCATGGAAATGATCCACAAGAATAAATTCATTTCAAATGTGCAAAAAATGCAACATTTAAAAAGCAAGGTCAAGGGAGAAGCCGAGAAACTAATACAACATCTAAATATTAGTTCCGAAAACTATGAAACATGCTGGGAAATTCTGAATCATCGGTATAACAACAAACGATTGATTTTAGTTCTCACATGAACACGCTTTTAACACCAACAATACAACACCAATCATCATTTGTCCTGAAAAATTGCACGACACCACAAAAGAGTGTCTAAGTGCCGTAAAAACTTAGGCGTGAATACATCAAGTTGGGATCCTTTGGTGGTACATTTGTTGATGCAGAAATTGGACACTGATACACACAGATGGTGAAATAACTAGTTCCATTCCTGTAGCACCACATCAGTGACAGAGTCAGCAACAGCGCTGGGATCATCGGACGAGAAGCAAACCCGCCCCATGGGTAGGATGCAAAGAAAGGGCGCATTTCATCCCAATCCGCCGACTTGTAATGCCAAACACGGCGGCTTCCTGCAGAACGCAACCGCAAAGGGATCGTGAGTGGCACCACACTCCGGATCAGATAATGGTCCGAAGAGCCAGGAGGGGCGTCGACAGAAATCTGATATCCGTCCGGATGAGAAGTCAGCAGAAGGTCCAACAGGGAAGATGTATGCTCCTCCATATCTGGAATCCGCGTAGGCGAAGTAACCAGTTGTGTTAGACTATATGCCAAAGCAAAGTCATAACAGATCTCCCCGCATGATTGTTTAAAAGGGAACCGAGTCATTCGGCGTGGTGGTGGTATCACGATCTCTACGGATGGGATCTGTTGTAGCAAGAAATCTGTAGCCATTTGGACGTGGTCGATGAGTCGGTCTGTGTTGACATTACCGCTATGGGACCTATAGAGGCAACCGTAGACGCAGGGAACGTCATCGCTGTCTATGCGTAGCCAAAGGATGGTCGAGAACAGATATCCGCTCTGACGTATACTCAAACTCCAGCCCGGGGTACAAAGAAGTGCGTGATAATTTTTGTATTTTTATAACTTTTAATTAATTCGTGATTAAGTATACATAATTTGATTTTTTTGCATCGATTATCAATTGAATACTTAGTGATAAATTATTTCAATACTGAACTAAAAAAATAGTTAAATTTGATTCCAAAACCCAATTATACCTGATTACTTAATTATCAATAAAATACTTACCTCAAACATACAGCAAGTATTTTCTCTGGTTCAATTTGCCTTCTATTTCCATAGAAAGTAGTTCCATATGGTTTTAGTATATGTAGAAATTTTGAAATTTCTTGTATGTTAAATGCAAATATCTAAAAATGGTTCATCATCTATACATACAGGGTATTTTTGAAACGCTCCCGAAAACGAAGACAGATGATAGTACTAAGGATACCTATGATGATGGGTCACAAAGAAATTCGATCCCGAGGAAAAAAAAATCATCTTTTCACAACGTTTTATTAACTTTATTCACGCTCCATCATGTTATTACAGTTATTTGAAACGATATTTCACAAAAAAAATCATGAAAATACTGAAACATAAAACCAGCAGTGAAACTTTAAAAAGAAAATCAGCTGACAATAGGGTCAATATCCTCGCGGGCGCCGAACTCTTACCTAGATTGGTACGAAACAATGCATTAGGTATACTACTTACTCACTCTACCCTTCCCTTTCACACACACGCTGCTTCGTGTCGCCTCGCGCTGTGGAATTTCACATGCTTCAAGGACGTTACAATAATTTTAGTTTTTGAGACAGTGCCATGTTGACTATCACGAGCGATAGTTCAATTGTTTTGTTTATTAAATTATTGTCGTTATAACTTGTTATTTATTAATTAATGATGTTGTTCTTGTTGTTACGTTTTGTGTTTTTTGTTTTGTTTTAATAATGCCTAACGCGTAGGTACATTTATAGTGCTTGTGAATACGGCAACATGTTAATGTGCCTTGAAGAATCTCATAAGGCCACGGAGGATCGGTAAGCTGTTTCATACCTAATTTTTTAAATAACTTAGTACTGATTTCTTATATTAACGCGAACACTACACATTGAATTAAACTACTTTTACGGATTATATCGCGTTTAATTAACTTATTTTATTAATTCCCGACGTTTCGGGTGCTTAACAGCACCCATGGTCACGTGGGACTGAGGTGATTGACGTCCCAATGTCAAAGTTAATACGGGTACCTTCAGCTTTTTAATTATTAATTTTGGTCCGATCTACGCAGAATGAACTAACTGTGTCTTGAAGTCTTGCAGTGGTATGCTTGGTTTAGTTTTAATTTTATTAATTACAGGATCTTAAGCAGGTGGTAGTACCCAGCCTCTCTATTGAAATTAGGATGTTTTTAATTTCAATAGCCTCACGTATCATCCTAGGCAGGAATCGATGTTCTTTCGCGAGAATCTGTGGTTTATCAAATCTAATGTAATGGCGGGGCCGTCTCGGATATGATCACAAACTGCAGACTTCCCGGAACGTTGGTGCTTCACGTCAGCTATGTGTTCTTTACGCGGGTTTTAATAGATCGTTTTGTTTGCCCTATATATGAGAGACCACATTCACAATCAAGCTTGTAAACTCCTGCATCTTGTAGAGGAATATTGCACTGACGGATGGTAAGAACTGACTAATCTTCTTCGGCGGCTTGAAGAATGTTCTTATAGAAGCTCGCTTCAAGATGTAGCCAATCTTGTCTTTGACACCTCTGACATATGGTAGTACAGCAGGCACACGTTCGAATGTGGCCGGCTTCACTCGGTCACTGTGACGTAGGCGGGGGAACCGAAGCTTGTTGTCGTGCAGAACCTGCTTGACATGCTGAAGCTCGGCGGCCAGGTGTTTGCTGTCACAGATCCTCGTGCTCTCTGTAACAAAGATTTGCCCACGGTAGCCAACTGTGAAGGATGATGGTGGGATTCACCATTTAAATATCTGTTTGTATGGGTCTTTTTCTATACACGGTGTGACCTATGGTGTTGTTAGTATTTCGAATGACTAATACATCTAGGAAAGCTAAAGAATTATTTGCCTCTAACTCCATAGTAAATTGAATTTTAGAGTTTATGGAATTAAGATGTTCTAAAATGCAGTTACTTTCTCTGATGGTAAAATTGTGAAAGTATCGTCTACGTACCTCTTGTAGAACCTTGGAGTTACTGGTGCAGTAAGCAGGGCTTTCTCCTCAAATTCCTCCATGAAAATATCGGCGACAATGGGAGATACCGGTGAGCCCATTGCAACACCATCTACTTGCTTGTAAAACTCTTCCTTCCACAATAGATAGCCAGATGTAAGGCAATGTCTAAGCAGTACTGCATATTCTGCTGGCATGTTGTTTTCCTCTAGTTTCCTAGTTACAATTGAGATGCAGTCTTCAACAGGTAGGCATGTAAATAGAGACTGAACATCAAAACTGACCATAGTTTCATTGTCAGTAAGACATAGGTCTTTATCTCACTAACAAAATGGTATGAATCCTTAGTGTGTGCTCTTGTGTGTCCTCTGAGTGGTGATAGGGTTTTGCTAAGAGTTGAGCCAATATGTAAGTTGGCGAATCGATCTGACTCACTATTGGACGTAATGGAGCGTTCGGTTTGTGTATTTTGGTAACCCATACAACTTCGGTGGTTTGCCACACGCAGGTATTATCGAATTGACGTCTAGATTCAATTTCTCGGAGTATTTCTTAATTAGATCGCTAGTTGTTTTAAGCGTATTAGTTGTAGGGTCTGTTTTGACCTTTAAGTACGTACTTTCATCCGATAAAAGTTGTTGTATTTTAGAATTGTAATCCGACGTATCCATTATAACCGTAGCATTACCTTTATCTGCGCGGATTCTTATTCTGCGTAGATCGGACCAAAATTAATAATTAAAAAGCTGAAGGTACTCCGTATTAACTTTGACATTGGGACGTCAATCACCTCAGTCCCCGTGACCATTGGTGCTGTAAAGCACCCGAAACGTCGGGAATTAATAAAATAAGTTAATTAAACGCGATATAATCCGTAAAAGTAGTTTAATTCAATGTGTAGTGTTCGCGTAAATATAAGAAATCATTATGTAAACCAGTACGGACTGGAAATAGCAAATATGAAATAGATAATACCTGCGTGTGCCAAACCACCGAAGTTGTATGGGTTACAAAATACACAAACCGAACGCTCCATTACGTCCAATAGTGAGTCAGATCGATTCGCCAACTTACAGATTGGCTCAACTCTTAGCAAAACCCTATCACCACTCAGAGGACACACAAGAGCACACACTAAGTATTCATACCATTTTGTTAGTGAGATAAAGACCTATGTCTTACTGACAATGAAACTATGGTCAGTTTTGATGTTCAGTCTCTATTTACATGCCTACCTGTTGAAGACTGCATCTCAATTGTAACTAGGATACTAGAGGAAAAGAACATGCCAGCAGAATATGCAGTACTGCTTAGACATTGCCTTACATCTGGCTATCTATTGTGGAAGGAAGAGTTTTACAAGCAAGTAGATGGTGTTGCAATGGGCTCACCGGTATCTCCCATTGTCGCCGATATTTTCATGGAGGAATTTGAGGAGAAAGCCCTGCTTACTGCACCAGTAACTCCAAGGTTCTACAAGCGGTACGTAGACGATACTTTCACAATTTTACCATCAGAGAAAGTAACTGCATTTTAGAACATCTTAATTCCATAAACTCTAAAATTCAATTTACTATGGAGTTAGAGGCAAATAATTCTTTAGCTTTCCTAGATGTATTAGTCATTCGAAATACTAACAACACCATAGGTCACACCGTGTATAGAAAAAGACCCATACAAACAGATATTTAAATGGTGAATCCCACCATCATCCTTCACAGTTGGCTACCGTGGGCAAATCTTTGTTACAGAGAGCACGAGGGATCTGTGACAGCAAACACCTGGCCGCCGAGCTTCAGCATGTCAAGCAGGTTCTGCACGACAACAAGCTTCGGGTCCCGCGCCTACGTCACAGTGACCGAGTGAAGCCGGCCACAGTCGAGCGTGTGCCTGCTGTACTACCATATGTCAGAGGTGTCACAGACAAGATTGGCTACATCTTGAAGCGAGCTTCTATAAGAACATTCTTCAAGCCGCCGAAGAAGATAGTCCAGTTCTACCATCCGTCAAGTGCAATATTCCTCTACAAGATGCAGGAGGTACAAGCTTGATTGTGAATGTGGTCTCTCATATATAGGGCAAACAAAACGATCTATTAAAACCCGCGTAAAAGAACACATAGCTGACGTGAAGCACCAACGTTCCGGGAAGTCTGCAGTTTGTGATCATATCCGAGACGGCCCCGCCATTACATTAGATTTGATAAACCACAGATTCTCGCGAAAGAACATCGATTCCTGCTAAGGATGATACGTGAGGCTATTGAAATTAAAAACATCCTAATTTCAATAGAGAGGAGGCTGGTACTACCACCTGCTTGGGATCCTGTAATTAATAAAATTAAAACTAAACCCAAGCATACCACTGCAAGACTTCAAGACACAGTTAGTTCATTCTGCGTAGATCGGACCAAAATTAATAATTAAAAAGCTGAAGGTACTCCGTATTAACTTTGACATTGGGACGTCAATCACCTCAGTCCCCGTGACCATGGGTGCTGTAAAGCACCCGAAACGTCGGGAATTAATAAAATAAGTTAATTAAACGCGATATAATCCGTAAAAGTAGTTTAATTCAACTTAGTACTGAACTGATCTGAATAGGTACATAACTGAATACATCAGAATAATAAACATACCTACACAATGGATAAAAAGCATGACTCTAACCTTGTAAACATTTTATTTAAGTATTTTTTTCATTAGCGGGGAATCGAACCAGTTATTTGGTTTATTTAAGCTAATTTTTTTTAAATAACTTGTTAACATTTTATTTAAGTATTTTTTTCATTAGCGGGGAATCGAACCAGTTATTTGGTTTATTTAACCTAATTTTTTTTAAATAACTTATTACTGAACTGATCTGAATAGGTACATAACTGAATACATCAGCATAATAAACATACCTACACAATGGATAAAAAAGCATGATTCTAACCTTGTTAACATTTTATTTAAGTATTTTTTTCATTAGCGGGGAATCGAACCAGTTATTTGGTTTATTTAACCTGTAATTCGAATTAAAGTGGCTACGTGGAGACAAGCACAGTGGCAAAATAGTAGGTTAAGTAGATAAGTTAGGTATTTAGACAAGTGTTGTAAGTTATTAGGTATTGTGGTACCATCGCTAGTTGCGGGCCGCGCGAATTCGGCGTTCGCGCGGCCCGCAAACCCGTTTGACCTGTAGTCAGCTGATTGTAATTCAGTAATTCCACTGCTGGTTTTATGTTTCAGTATTTTCATGATTTTTTTGTGAAATATCGTTTTAAATAACTGTAATAACATGATGGAGCGTGAATAAAGTTAATAAAACGTTGTGAAAAGATGATTTTTTTCCTCGGATCGAATTTTTGTGACCCATCATCATAGGTATCCTTAGTACTATCATCTGTCTTCATTTTCGGGAGCGTTTCACAAACACCCGGTATAATAAATCTGTAGAAAAGTCGTGTCTGTAATTCTAATATACTCTTGAAAAACAAGTCCAGGGGACTAAATAAAGGGTACTGAAGCCAAATTAGTGGTTTTTAGAATTTTTGTCTGTCTGTCTGTCTGTCTGTGTATTACCGATTCACGCAAAAACTACTGGACCGATTTCCATTAAATTTTATATGTAGGTAGTTAGTAACCCGGGGCAACTTATAGGCTACTTTTATCCAATTACGGAACTTAAAAAAGAAGGTTAAGTATTTTTCTTCCTTTAGATGTAAATTTTTATTATATATGATTATGTTAGTATCATATTTGTAAAAAGTTTAAAATTAGTTTTAACCTTCGCACAATAATTTGAAACTCCGCTGACGATTTACGTTTTAATTATCAAAACAGCGGTATCTATCATCAAATGAAAAAGCCTATATTTTGCCATTACTAACTAATAAATTAAATAATATAAATAACTTAACTTTATACAGGGTATTTTGAAACGCTCCCGAAAACGAAGACAGATAATAGTACTAAGGATACCTATGATGATGGGTCACAAAGAAATTCGATCCAGAGGAAAAAAAATCATCTTTTCACAACGTTTTATTAACTTTATTTACGCTACATCATGTTGTTACAGTTAATTGAAACGATATTTCACAAAAAATCATGAAAATACTGAAACATAAAACCAGCAGAGAAACTTAAAAAAGAAAATCAGCTGACAATAGGGTCAATATCCTCGCGGGCGCCGAACTACGAAAGATCGGTACGAAACAATGCATTAGGTATACTACTCACTCTACCCTTCCCTTTCACACACACGCTGCTTCGTGTCGCCTCGCGCTGTGGAATTTACACATGCTTCAAGGACGTTACAATGTGCGCCTTTGTTTTGGCGGGTTTGATTAATAATTTTAGTTTTTGAGACAGTTCCATGTTGACTATCACGAGCGATAGTTCAATTGTTTTGTTTATTAAATTATTGTCGTTATTACTTGTTATTTATTAATTAATGATATTGTTCTTGTTGTTACGTTTTGTGTTTTTTGTTTTGTTTTAATAATGCCTAACGCGTAGGTACGTTTATAGTGCTCGTGAATACGGCAACATGTTAATGCCTTGAAGAATCTCATAAGGCCACGGAGGATCGGTAAGCTGTTTCATACCTAAATTTTTTTAAATAACTTAGTACTGAACTGATCGGAATAGGTACATAACTGAATACATCAGAATAATAAACATACCTACACAATGGATAAAAAAGCATGACTCTAACCTTGTTAACATTTCATTTAAGTATTTTTTTTCATTAGCGGGGAATCGAACCAGTTCTTTGGTTCATTTAACCAATTTTTTTTTAATAACTTAGTACTGAACTGATCTGAATGGGTACATAACTGAATACATCAGAATAATAAACATACCTACACAATTTATAAAAAAGCATGACTCTAACCTTGTTAACATTTTATTTAAGTATTTTTTCATTAGCGGGGAATCGAACCAGTTGTTTGGTTTATTTAACCTAATTTTTTTTAAATAACTTAGTACTGAACTGATCTGAATAGGTACATAACTGAATACATCAGAATAATAAACATACCTACACAATGTATAAAAAAGCATGACTCTAACCTTGTTAACATTTTATTTAAGTATTTTTTTCATTAGCGGGGAATCGAACCAGTTATTTGGTTTATTTAACCTGTGAATTCGAATTAAAGTGGCTACGTGGAGACAAGCACAGTGGCAAAATAGTAGGTTAAGTAGATAAGTTAGGTATTTAGACAAGTGTTGTAAATTATTAGGTATTGTGGTACCATCGCTAGTTGCGGGCCGCGCGAATTCGGCGTTCGCGCGTACATTGACTTGTAATTCAGTAATTCCACTGCTGGTTTTATGTTTCAGTATTTTCATGATTTTTTTGTGAAATATCGTTTCAAATAACTGTAATAACATGATGGAGCGTGAATAAAGTTAATAAAACGTTGTGAAAAGATGATTTTTTTCCTCAGGATTGAATTTTTTGACCCATCATCATAGGTATCCTTAGTACTATCATCTGTCTTCGTTTTCCGGAGCGTTTCAAAATACCCTGTATGTTTAAATAATTAGATTTATAAAATTAATTAAAATCCTAACGTTAAATTTTTAGTTTTTCGTTATTTCATTTTAAACGTGTAATAATTGAAATTTAAAAATAATAAAAACAGTGACATTTTTGAACTAAAAACATATCAATTTTCATATGTTTGATACTATATCTGTATGTAAACTGATTAAAACTGGGCTGCCTGCAATTATTGCAAAATTCTCATTAAATCATTGTTTCGTGATATGGTGTCATTTCATGATATCTATCACAATTTGTTGACCATGTCATGATATAGCTTAGCCAAATCAATGAATAGAGATCGTTTAACGATATTAATAACTAAATACAACATTGCTATTTCATGATAATATGGTCATATCGTTAAATAGTTTTTCACCGCTAGCGGCGCTGATAGCGTGTTTTTTAACAGAAACAGATTTTTAACAGAATCAACATCACTTTATGCCTTTTTATTTATTTTTATCAACCTTCTATAGCTGATATTACCATATAGTATAGTTTTGACTTTCATAGTTTTAATGTAATATACTGCCCTCTACTTTCTGCTAAATAAACTAATGATAAGTAACTGATAAAATTAAATTTTAGAATGCTGCTGAATTCAATATATCGTGCAGCATTAAAAATTGTCACGCTTAAAAATATCTAGACCGGTGGCCATTAACGGGATGATATACCACAATTACCACGTTTGGCAAAATGGCTAACAACACTGTTATTTTTTTATAGACAACACGTGTGTTTTGTGTGCACAGTATCCAGTACTGTGTACACAAAACTGAGATTAAGAGAGAAGCTCTTTAGTTGAATATATTGGCTGTCTGTGGGCATAGGTTTCATTTTACCAACTTCATATGTTATCACGTTATCCGATGTAAATAATTGAAAATTAAGTGCACTGTGAGATTTTATATCAATTTGATGGAATAGTTCGTGGCATCGTTGGGCTTCTGATTACTAGACAGATATAGACAACAATCGTACAAAAGCTTTGTTTCAGTTTTTATGAATTTTATTTAAACAAATACGAGAGCCGTGTAGCTCGCAGTGATATTTCATCACGGCAAGGGAGCAAAACGTGTACGAGTCCTTTGACGACAAATGAATCTGTTATGGGAAATTTTAAGTGCTGATTTACCACGTATCCGGTGAAGTGGTGAAGAATAACTTCGTGGGCAAACCTAAATGTCTTAGTAGTTAAAAGTCGTGGAAATGTGAAAACCGTTAATACGAATTGAAGTATTGGGGCACACTCTTTTCTGCCCATAAAACACTATAGGTAATGAGGAGCCCTGTGCACAGTAGTGAGACGTATGTCAGCTGCTACTTTCGTTTTTATACCTTTAATGAGAATTATAAATCAGTTTGTCATTTAAGATTTTTCTATTTTCTTGTTTTCATATTATCAAACAAATCAAGATTTTGTAACATTTCTGGTTTAATAGCTCACAAGAGATATGTAAACGAACAGGTTGTTGCCAAAAAATACTTTTAATATTAAAGATAGCAAGCAGATTTTACTTAAACAAAGGTTTATTTTATTTTACTTGTCAAAAGCGTCTGAGGTGTTTGACGTCCTGATGTCATAGTTTACGAAGAGTACAATCAACTTTTAACTAATAATGTTTGGTCCGATCTACGCAGGACGAGCTTATCTTGAAGTCTTGCAGTAGTATGCTTGAGTTTGGATTTAATTTTATTAATTATGGGATCCCAAGTAGATGGTAGCACCCAGCCATCTTCTCTATTGAAGTTAGCATGTTTTTAATTTCAATAGTCTCACGAATCATCCTTGGTAGGAATCGGTGTTCTATTGCGAGGATTTGTTGTCTATCAGATCTGATATAATGGTTGGGACAATACTGAAAATGTTGACATACTTCAGACTTCCCGGAGCGTCGGCGCTTTACATCAGCAATATGTTAAATTTTTATGTAACTTTCTTCCAAATATGTTTGTGTTTTGTACAACCCGCTTAAATAAAAGTTATAATGTAACGTGATTTATTAAAATTTGTTTTATTACATGTGTAGTATTCATCATTATAGAACTGCATTTATGAAATTTCGAAGTCTACTCGAACGTAGAAAAAATATCAAAATCTATTTTATGGTGCCAATCAATATTAAATGGGACCAATGATATGAATAGTCTCATGATACGAATTGAATCATTATTTTGTTAAAACTAAATTAACTTTAATTATGAATGAATGTAAAGAGTAAATAATGATAATAAATTTTGATTCCAAAACAATTTATCTTCCTTATGGATACATAGGAAGACAATTCCAATATAAATAATTGTAGATGTTTCTAGATATATGATATTAATGTAATTCTGAAAAACTTATTTATTCACGTGTTCCTGTAGCATATTATATATATGCCAAATATCAATCATCTTGGTCCAATAGTCTTTGGGAATTCAAAGAAATTCTTTGACAAACTGACATAGAAACACAGACACCGAAGTGACTCTAAAAGTGATCGAATTTTGCTAAATTTGGCACGGAATAGCATTTAATAATGTTTCTAAATTGACGACCACGCGAGCGAAGCCGCGGGTAAAAAGCTAGTCATCTAATAAGTCTTTAAATAAAGTTTATCCCCTTCATATTCTCCATTTTAAATTAATATTATGTCTTCGCCTTTTTAAATTAATATTATAAATCCAAAATCTTCTTTCTCATCGAATTTTATTTTCTTCTTCCTCTGCCAATAAGCAAGCTATTACTATATTTCTTTCGATAGTGATTTCGAGCGATCAATTTCACTGTACCGTTTCATACCAGTGGTTGGAAAAAACTACAAAAGTTGTTGGTAATACAAAAGATTTTCGTAAATTTTCGTGCGAGGCCATCAGTAAAACTCGGCGCGTACGGCGCGTACGATGCGTACGGTGCAAATGTGCGTTCAGCTTTATACGGCCAAGTATGAAGCTTTCGGTTGTACACACTTTAAACGTGGTAGAACCACGCTGCAGCTACACTTATCTGTAGCACGATAGGTAGGTGGGTATTAATAAAAAACTGTAAGTAATCACTGTCAGCACACATCGGTTGTACACCTTTGTTTTAAGTTTCTGAGATATATCGGACTAGAAGATTTGCCGCAATTCCCCAAACATGGCGCAGCCGAGTTGGATTTGCCGGTTGACTTCTAGGTCGAAATTGGATTTATCTAATCGGACATTCTGTCCCAGGCACACATTCTCATATACTTAGCAACATTTTAGAGTGCAGCCTTCCCAGCAACTATGAGTATATTTATAACATTGGAGTTTCCCTGTATAGTAAAACCTGGCGAGGATATTTGCAGAAGAACGAGAGTAACTGAAAAGTTAGGCGGTTATACTGCTTCTGGTCTTATGACAAATACGGGACGAAAGAAGGTGCAAATAACTTTTCTTTGCAGTGTTTTAATATGTATAGCATAGCAAGTAATCATCTTAAATTTACGTCTAATAATGTAAGATTAACATGATATGATTGGGCACTCTTTCTTTAGCTAATGTTATGTTTATGTAAAATTTTTGTTAATGACTGTTTGTGCTAATACAAAGAGAGAAAAAAGATTCTCAAACGGCATTCTTATACTAGAAAGCGCAGTGTTGGTTAACCTTCCACTTGACGAAAACGAAACAGTATTTATTCACCTTTAAATATTGTATTGATAGAAATAGTATGGAAATGTTCCAATTCAATGCAATACAAAGGAATGTATCAGTTAATAATGTCCCGTAACACAGCCAGTACATTTAAGCGCACGTGTATATCTAGAATTCTAGAATAGAAATGGAATTCAGGTGACTATTGATCGGCCAGGAAATACATTGCAACCTGCGGCTAATGAAGCGTGCGCTCGTTTATTACGTTGCTCCATAAATTCTAAATTATTCGGTAATGCCAGATCATTTTGATTGTCGATAATTGTTATGAATTTAGTCCCGACCCATTAGGTTAATGAGGGATTATAATTTTCTGCTAACTAGATTTCGCTAGTTGGGACTGAGGTAAATTTATTTTTTTTTTTTATAGAACTAGCGTGACACTCGTTTGTCACTCTTATTCTATACAGTCCACCTGATGGTAAGTGGATGCTGTAGTCCATAGACATCTACATGTGTCATCGATTGAGAATGAAAATGCAGATGCGTTGTCATCCCTGAGGACTTAGATGGAATGCCTCGTTTCCAGTAAAAGGAGTCTCCGTTTCTCTATATTCACCATACAAAACACAGCAGCGTTTAGCTGCTATTTACACAGTGTCACCTTATGTAAAAAAGTTGCATTAAAAATAAAAGTTATTCGGTTTGTAGTGTATGTACCTATATACACAAAACCATGCCTCAGTGGATGCTCGTTAATTTTTTGCAATTTTTTCACTCGTTTATTAATTATTGCATGCCTTAAGCGCAAAGCGCGTAGGTATGTTGTACTAGCGCCTAAAAATCAGGATTCCAACGTTTAGTCGCATGAATTGTATCTAACAATCATATTGAACATATAAATTATATAAAAAGCACATTGTCAGCGATTGTTGAATTTTTTTTTTTATCGATTGATTGCTATTTTTACATTAAAAAGTGGTTTTAGTGGCTTATGGTGTAGATTTATCAAGTCCGCATGGAGTGATAAAGACGTTAACTTTTGAAAATATCAATTGTTTAATTCAATCTATTTTTTAATCTCTTCAACTATCATGTGGAAGCCATGGAATGTAAATGGCAGTTTAATTTTCTTTTGTTTAGTTATAATTAATTTTTTTCGGCGTAGAAATCCGGCAATTTTTGGTGCCTTGTAATAACTTATTTTACTAAATAGACTGCCTCACTCACTCCAGTGTCAACCGCCGTCGTGAGTGGATACTGTATCGGTTGTTTGCAGCGGCTAAAAAGATCGCTGAACAAATACAAAATATTCGAAAACCAAATTTTATACATACTTGATTACTATAATAATCAGAATTTTTATTACAATATTTTAAAACAACAGAATAAATAATAGTACTACGTACTAAAAGTAAGTAGGAAGTATATTTATACTTAAATACGTCTTGGACTTTATGGGGTGACCTGAATGATTATATGATGATTATATGAGCATTATGAGTCGTGCACTTTGGATTTTCCAAACTTTTTAAATTGAAGTTTGACATAAAATTATTGGGAAATTGGAAGTATAATAATAAGGTTATTAGTGAAAACTTGTGTATTTAAACTACTTTAAAAATTTACGTATAATCATGTTATACGTAATTTTTAATGCGCTTAGGGCATCCACAATTGGATTTACCATATACACTCACGCCTGTCACCCAGAGGGGTAGGCAGAGGCTATGGAATTCCATTTGGCACGATCCTGACACACCTCTCTCGCCTCTTTCACATCCATATACCTACGCACACACGCTCGTCGGTTAAGGGTACTTTTAATTTGGCTCATTTTCAATATATCGCCAATTTCGTCGAAAAACTTTCGCGAGGGCGTCCCTTCCTGACTTTGCCGTTCACCTCTGCAACATAAATTTGCTTTGTCACTCTTTCCTCATTCATTCTTTCTACATGACCAAATCACCGAAGCATTCCTTTCTTAATCCTGGTCACAACATCATTTTGCAAACCACACTCTTCTCTTATCACACAATTTCTCACTCTGTTATTCATATTCAGTCCTAACATACTCCATAATGACCACATTTCTACAGCATTTATTCTACTCTTGTGCTGCTTCTGCCACACCCAACTTTCACTACCATACATTAAAGTAGGAATTAACATAGCATTGTGAATTGCCATACGTGCATTTTTGGACACATTCTGACTTTCCACAATAGAGTGTAGAGCCCCATTTACTCTATTTCCTGCGTTCACTGTCGTTCTATATCCTTATCATATCTACCATCCCAGCCAAATACACATCCCAAATACACAAACTCATCTACTTGCTCGACCAATTCCCTTCTATTCTTATATCACACATCGTTTTACTTTCTTCTCTTTCAAAACCATAACTTTTGTCTTACTTGCGTTCACAATCATTCCCCTTTCTTTTAATGACCTGTTCATTAATGTAACCATCATTTGCAACTCGGCCGCCGACGACGCAAGAATGACTTGATCATCGGTGTACAAAAGGCATTTGATGGTTAACTCACCCATTCTTAACTCGCTTTCTTCAACTTTTAAATTTTCCAAACAACTGTCAATAAATAGGCTGAACAGCCACGGGAAGCCACACAACCCTGTCTGACACCTTTATGGATGCCAAAATAGTCCGAGTAGGCCCTGTTGATCCTGACACAAGCACTGGAGTCCCTATACAGAGACTTCAATACCATCATGTATCAACCCAGCGCTCAACCCAAATGAGTTCAGTGTTTGCCATAACACATCCCTGTCCACTCTGCCATAAGCCTTTTCCAAGTCCACGAACGCACAAAAACCTTTTGGTTTTGGCCAAAACTTCCGAGATCATGCACATGGAAAAGACCTGATCCGTACATCTCATTCCCTTTCTAAATCTCGCTTACACATCGAAAATTTTTCCATCAGTATCTTTCATAACTCTTTCAATTAGTACCTTAGCATACAGTTTTCCCACAATGCTAAGAAGGCTGATACCACGGTAGTTTTACAGTCCTGCTGCGATCCTTTTCCCTTATATGTTGGGACTATCATGGCTTTGCACCAGTCTGCTGGTACCCGCTTAAGTTCCCAACATAAATTAAATAAGGTGTACAGCAGGTCTGCCACCAATCCTCTCCAACCCTTAGCATTTCGAGTAATACTCTATCATATCCGGCTGCCTTACCTGCTTTCATACTTTTCATTGCTTTCATCATTTTATCTATACTTATCTCACTACCTCTTTTCCATGTATATATGTGAATCTTCTTATGACGAAAGAAAGTGTTCGTCACAAAAATATTCTTTTCCTTTCACACATACGTTGAGGAGGCTTTCACCATTCTCATTTATACTTTTATCACCAAACGTTCCCAATATCCTTTCATAACCAAGCCTCTTCACGCCAACCCTTCCATTAAAATCTCCTAATATAACAATATTTTCATTAACCTTGCATTTCATTAGCACCATCCTTACCATCTCCCAAAACTGCTCTCGGATATAAGTTGACTTAGACATGTCTGGGGCGTAGACCCTAGTACAAACAACTTCTTTAAGGCCACTTTCATTCGTATCCATAGTAGTCTCAGGCTTTCACATTCATACTCTTTCACACACTGACCCATTCGTTCTGAAAGGATGATACTGACTCCTGGCATGCCCGCTCGGTTTCGTCTACACCAAACCAGTACGCGGTATACATGCCATGTGTAGTGGCATCCTTTGCCTTCCGTTTCGTATCATTTACACATAACACATCTATTCCTCTATCATACATTATATCGCATACTTCATCCATCTTATCATTCATTGCTCCACATACATTCAGCGTAGCCAGACGGGCTTCCGCAATCCACTTTTCACCTCCGGGATATAGAACGTGACGGGAGTGGATTTGTGAATTTACCAATAGTTTTTTAACTAAATAGACTGCCTCACTCACTCATTTCCGTGTCAACCGCCGTCGTGAGTGGATACTGTATCGGTTGTTAGCAGCGGCTCAAAAAGATCGCTGTACAAACACAAAATATTCGAAAAACTAAATTTTATACATACTTGATTATTAATAATAATCAGAGATTTTTATTACAATATTTTAAAAGCACAGAATTAATAATAGTACTACGTACTAAAAGTAAGTAGGATGTATATATTTAAGTATATTCATACTTAAATACGTCTTAGACTTTATGGAGTGACCTGAATGATAATATGATGAGCATATGAGCATTATGAGTCGTGCACTTTTGGATTTTCCAAACTTTTTTTAAATTGAAATTTTACATAAAATTATAGGAACATTGGAAGTATAATAATAAGGTTATTAGAGAAAACTTGTGTGTATTTAAACTACTTTTAAAAAATTACGTATAATCATGTTATACGTAATTTTTTTAATGCGCTTAGTGCATGCACAATTGGATTTACCAATAGTTTTTTACTTCTAGGCGGCGGAAGAGAATCCGCTATCCTATATCATAACGAGGTTGTAGTCAGAGAATATATACAGAGGGAAATAACAGACGGACAACAGCATCTTCCTGCTAATAAGTTTGAATAAAAATTGCGGCTTCCATATGTACGCTTCAATATACGTTTCATTATGTACTACCAGTTCCCCGCGACTTCGCACGCGTGGAATTTATTACGATTGGATTTTAAGGGTTTTAATTATTTTGCGCGGCACCCTAATTCCTTTTGTAAAATAAAAGTGGCCTTAGTTACTCCTTATAACATTAGCTATCTGCCAGTGAAAGTCCCGTCAAAATCGGTCCAGCCATTTTGGAGATTAGCCGGAACAAACAGACAGACAGACAAAAATTTTAAAAATTGTGTTTTTGTTATAAGTATCGTATATACTTTCATATGCATTTAGTTAAAAGCTGTTATTTCGACATTACAAACAGACACTTCAATTTTATTTATTTGTTTGTATAGATATAGATGTATATGTATAGATGTACGCCTGTTTGCGCTGCAGATATAATATTTTGTATTTTACGTAAACTGAAAATTGTATTCTAATTTTACGGATTTTATCGTATTATTTTTTAACATGTTTTGAACTTCTGACGTCATTCATGTGGGAGCTAAAGCGTGGGTAAAATTATAGCGATCGAGTGTATGCGCAAACACAGCTGCACTCTTTATTCCCTTACTCTAATACTCCGATGAGACGATAATCCGACACGATCGGAGAGATCAGGCGCAGGACCAACGTCTTTACGTGTTACGGGTTGAAACACCGCCAACTTCCTGACTCCGGGCTACTACTGAGAATTTTTTGACAGAAAACCCAATAACTTATTTTGCCCGACCCGGGATTAGACCAACGTGGCATACTCTACCAAAGCTGCAGCGTGGTCCTACCACAATAATTCGATTAAGCTTATAGAAAATTATGTTGTTTAGATTTCCGACCAATTGCATTACTTATTCGTGTTTATCGGTTCATATACCACATCCGTGTCGATTTATTGCAGTTTGGAGTCGATAATAACGCTATGTGGTTCAGGCGTTACAACTAAACGACAATGGTGGAAGAGTTTATCGTTCGAAAAATAAAATTTATTTTATGGTCGCATCATAACTTCTAAACCTAGAATATGGATAGCGTAAAGCAAAGAGCACTGGAAAGTTACTAAGACTTTATAGGAATAATAATTAATGAAATCAGGGTTCGTAGGCCATACAAATACTTGTTCCGTGCGAGATTTGAACCCGCGGCGCTCGGCGACGCAATTCGAACTAAGCCACTGCGCCACGGTGCCGTCAAGCTATACACTATCTAACAATACGAAACGCAATGAATAAGATTACGACTTCAGAAGGTCAAATTATTTTATTCTTTTTAGTTCTTTAAAGTCGGCTTTTGCTTGTTTTACTTGAGTTTTTTTTAGGTTACTAATTATGGTTGCAACCTACGTTTTCAATAGTAATCGTTTTGTTTGAAAATTCAGTCTGTTTTTGTTTGAAAATTATTAATTTTTGATAGAAATTTATATTTAGTGAGATTTTAATTCCTCTTTAAAATATATATTTTCATTTTACATTACCCGATATTTAAAATTGCACTGCGCTCAAGATTTAAAATTTCTTAGTCCAACTTGAGTTGAACAGTATCTTGTAAAACATCTTTTCACCACACTAAGTAATGTCTTTTCTTTTGAACTTAATTTTATTCTTTAATATATTATCTGAGGTAAATATCTTAATATTTTTATGGAAACCAGTTTGTCTGTGGAAAATTTTAAGCGTGGTAGAGCCACGTTGCAGCTATATTATAGTTGTAGCACAAATGTGTCAGCTCGACCGGGGAAGGACCACGCTCTCACACACAATACCAGCGTAAAATAGCAGCTCAATTCTGCTGTGTTTCGCATGGTGAGTGTAGAGAATCAGATACCCTTTTTCCTTTTGTACGTGGTAGAGCCATGCTGCAGCTATATTAGTAGTATAGTTGTAGCACGAATGGGTCGGCTCGACCGGGGAAGGACCACGCTCTCGCAGAATACCAGCGTAAAATAGCAGCTTAACACTGCTGTGTTTCGTATGGTGAGTGTAGAGAACCGGAGACCCTTTTTACTGGAAACGAGGCATTCCGTCTTAGTCCTCACGGGTGACAACGCATCTGCATTTTATTCGTAATCAAGGAGAGATGTAGATGTCTATGGGTCACAGCAACCACTTACCATCAGGTGGACTGTGTACTCGTTTGTCATCCTTGTTCTATAAAATAGTTGGACTTGTGTAATACTCGTAACACTTATGTGCCAAGTAAACATATTCATTTCTTTATTTTTTTTTCTTATTATTATTTCAAATCTTACTGATCTTTTAATGTTTCTTTGTAATATCACATTGCTTTCATATGCCCATAAAGTTTTACAACAAGAAGAGCGCGAAATGTAAGAATAACATTTTCGCAATGAAGAGGCGTCGATGGGTCGTTTTACGATTGGCGGTAAATCGCAGTAATTTGAGGCGGACGCGGACCAACTCACGGACGGCTATAACAATGAACTGTGACTAATGGCGACAATTTAAGGAGCTAGTACTGTTTACTGTTTTTAAAATATTTGTGATTAATTTCTTATAATATCTTAATCGTTTGCTATTTTAATAACTCTCTCCAACCCTTTACTTGTCTACTACCTAATATCTACTACCCCATATCGTCCTGTAGGTGTCGTAAGAGGCGACAAAGGAAAACTGAAACAGGAGATGGGCAGCAGCATCTTCCTGATAACAACTCCAAAC
Organism: Parnassius orleans; assembly: GCA_029286625.1. Lineage (NCBI taxonomy): Eukaryota > Metazoa > Arthropoda > Insecta > Lepidoptera > Papilionidae > Parnassius > Parnassius orleans. Next base: position 350,957 of record JAGSMP010000367.1, read on the forward strand.
TGGCAACTATGGTAAATATATCTGTTATAAGGTAATCTATGGGGAGGCCGGTGTTCAGCAATGGACTTTTTATATGGTGTAATAGTAATGCTTATTGTTTTTTTTTAAATATATGTGATTAACTTATAATAATAATATTTTCATCTTTAGCTCTTAACAACTCTCTGACCGTGTTAGCAGTGTAAGATTGTTTAATACCCCATTTTATTAGTTTATTTACTTTTTATAAAAAAATTGTAGTATATACATTATTTATTTAATACACGTTTTGAAATTACTCAGCACATCGCGTGGGTGTTGTAAAAGATGACATATGTAAAAAGCCAGGATATTTTATTCTGTCTGTGAAATAAAAAAAATCGAAGACATGTCATGGTTACTAGCCTATATGTACATGTTCCACTACTGAGCACAGGCCACTTCTCATTTCTGAGTCATACGCTCTGTGTGACTAAGCCCACAGATGCGATGTCACCTCTGAGGACTTAAGCTGAACGCACATTTGACGGCGCCGTACGCACCGTACGCGCCGTACGCGCCGAATTTTAGAATTCGTTGTATGAAATCATATGAAACCTCGCACATTACACCCGCACCGTACGCGCCGACTTTTATAAAATGCGGTAGGTATCCGAATATTGAAGGACGCATGCTGATGACGTCATATAACGCGGCGCGTTCGGCGCGTGCTGATACTCAGTGTTGTCTAATGTTGCCAACTTAGTGGATTTTCCACTATAACTGGTGGTTTCGACTTACGTGATAATTTTTGTATTTTTATAACTTTTAATTAATTCATAATTAATTATACATAATTTGAATTTTTTGCATCGATTATCAATATGAATACTTAGTGATAAATTATTTAAATACTGAACTAAAAAAAATAGTTAAATTTAATTCAAAAACCCAATTATACCTGATTACTTAATTATCAATAAAAATACTTACCTTGAACATACAACAAATCGTTTCTCTGGTTCAATTGGCCTCTAAATTTTGAATTTTCATCAAATCATATACAATCTCTAAGTTTTACCAACCAAAATAAATTTACCAAAATAATTTTATCAATATGTTATCAAGGAATAATGAATAAATGATAATATAAGGGACAAAAAGTTAGATAATAACTATCTTCTTAATTATAGAAATAGTTCATTGTTTTGGAGAATTTCACTAGTTTTAACTACGTAATTAAAACTGATAACAGTACTCCTGGTCCCCAAGATACAGGCTATGCCTAGTTTGGGGTCTGCCAATTAAATTGTTTATATGTAATCATAATTTAAAATGATTTAATATAAGTTACTGTTCTTTGTGTTCAGCTCTGTAGTTATATTTTTAGGGATAAAATATTTTTATTTATCACTAACATCGAAAAATCAATAACCGTTAACCAGATTGTACGTTGTGTGAGCAACCATTTTTATGGTAGGCGTGCAGAGCGCTCTAATTTTTCAAGCTATAAATTCTTTCATCGTTACAGCCATCTCGTAAAGTTGTTATCCTGTGACTTTATGTCGGGAGTAAAACCTCAGCCATTAAACGCGGACGCGGCAATGGGAACGCAACGCGTTGAGGATACGATCAATCGAGTCGTAACAATGAGATTGGGTGAAATATAGCAGCTACTATATTTAATTATGTGTGAAATATATTTATGTCCTCCTCAAAACCAAATATCGGTCACGGCAGCCAGTCTCAACGGAGACCAGCCATCTGCACAAGAACGTATTAGTGCCCAAGTGTATGCGCAAGCACAGGTGCACTCTCTTTCATAGTCCAATGGGACGGTAATTCGACACAACCGGAAAGAGATCAGGCGCAGGACCTGTGGCTTTAGGTGCTTTCCGAGGCACGGGGGTGAAACACCGCCAACTTCCTGACTCCGGGCTGCTACTGAGAATTTCCTGACAGAAAAACCCAATAACTGATTTTGGCCCGACTCGGGATTCGAACCCGGGACCTCATGAGCAGCAAGCGCGTATACGACCACTAAACCAATATATAGTCATGAAATATAGTATAGTATGTATGTATAGATTGAAATTTGACATTTGACATTGCCCTGTAGAATGCCCCATATCGACCCGTGGGTGTCGTAAGAGTTGATAGAAATAAACTGAAACAGGAGATGGGCAGCAGCATCTTCCTTATAACAACTCCAAATTATAGAAAACTGCGGTTGCCAAGCGTCGCAACTATGGCGAAATCCCCCATATGAGGCACTCCGTGGGGGAGGTCTATGTTCAGCAGTCGACTTTTATAGGCTCAATTGAATGGATGGATGCATAGATTGCCTTATTGGTCTAGTGGAAGTAAGGTTTAGCTAATATAACTTGATAGAAAAATCCAATAACCAATTGGGTTTTACTATCAAGAAACTCTCAGTAGCCCAGAGTCAGGAGGTTGGTGGTGTTCCACCCCCTTGCATCGGAAAGCACGTAAAGTTGGTCCTACGCGTCAGATTGCTATTCCATCCATATATATTTAAATATATACTGTTAGCAATTATTTATAAAGAACAATTAAACAAATATTGAATGACCCTAATTTTAATGTAATTGTCTTGTGAAACATACATCTAACTTTAATAAATGTAAATCGGATTTCCGCTTTTGTATCTTTGAATTTCCGGTAAGATTTTTATTGTAATAGTTTCGGATTTGATTCCTTAAAGAAAATATAAAAATGGCTGTCACGACCTCAGCTGGATTCATTCGGTTATAAGGTGTTAAGAGTATAAGAGACTTTAGTGTTTATGTAAAGTGTAGTACAAGTACTAAGTAAAAAGTGATTATTAATACGACAATTAGTTGTAATTTACAGACAGACTAAAATAAAAGTGATATGATGTAATCTAAATTGTGTTATTTGCTAACAAATCAGAAGTGGGATAATATCGAGTTAAGATAACTCGGTACTTCGGACTCATTATTCAAAAATACAAATTGGTAAGTTTTGTTTCCCTCTACTTTAAACACAAGTTATATTTTATTTACATCTACCCATATCATTCATTGTTGATTTTAGCAACTACCACCAATATTCAAGCGCGACTCAAATTGGTAAAGTATGTCAGTTTTTTTTTCCTTCTTTTTTTTGTATATATATATATATACTAACATCATCAGTCAACAATTTGGCTCCACTTAAGCATACTAGCCAAACTGTATCCTCTACTTATTTTGTATTCAGAATTAAATAAAAAAGAAAACAGACGGAAACCTAAATTGCTACTACTCGACTCGATTAATTCTTCTTCTATATTTTTCTGCTTAATTCTATATTTTTCTGCCTAATAATGGGCAATGTTTTCGTAATAAAAAACTTTGTAACTTTTGTTCTAAACTAAAAACGAAAAATCGTTATTACTATACATTAAACATTTTGCTTTCTAGTCTTCTGTTAACTTTTCAGTGATAAAAACATGAGACGAGACCGACGATCTCGTAAGCGTATGACCACGAGACCTCGCCCGAGCTCGTCACCAATGTCGTCTAGCAGTGGGACCGAGCGACAGTCGAAGATGTCGATCTTACTGCAGCACCACTCGACGCGAACGCTTACGATCCAGCGGGCGTAGTGGTTTCGGCTGTTTGCTGAATAAGCGCAGTGCCTCCAGGCGTATGCAGCGTGACCGAAGTACATCCAAACGTGCGTGACGCAATACATCGAGAGTTCGATCCGTTTAAGAGTAATCAAACCGTTGATACCTGGATTGTTAAGGTGAATGAGTGTGCGGTTATTTATGGTTGGTCAGAACGTCAGGTAATCCATTATGCTCTTCCGAAATTAGTTTTTTTTAGCACAAAATTGGTTGCCTGTAAAGTCGGTATACGGGCGAAAGTTTTACGTGACAACGACTTTGAGTGGTAAAATAATTTTATTATGTCTGTCTCTCTCGCTCTTAGGCGGGCTAACCATGCCCGAGTGGAAGGGACGCGTGCTTCTCACTCGCTCTCATTGTGAGCGCATAACGTGAGCGGAGCGTAACGCAGTTTCTTGAAGTGTCACCCGGCAAACCAATTTATAAGACGTTGTCACGTCAAAAATGGTATCAAGGTTTGCAAAGTTTAATGTTTTCTTGGTCTGAATGGTACGAAAACTAGGTCGGCGTTACCAAGAAATCAAAATTGTGTCCAACTGTTGACAGAAATGCTTGCGTACAGGGATCGATTTGGTAAGTCTTTAGAAGAGTATTTTTACGAAGAGATTGTTTTACTGCACAGATTCTTATTAATATTTGGTAAAAATGCTAAATACTGTATTTTACATGGCATTGAGGACAGTTTTGTTAGAACAAGTATCGAAGCGGCTCAATGTACGGAACCAGATAAATTATTAAAGTTTTTCTAAGAAATGTTAAAACTGTTAGGAGACCTAAAATGCACCACAATTCAAACAAGCACTTCTGACAACAGACGACCAAAAGTCCTTAAGCCGATACCATGTAGTTCTGATATTAAAACTGTACCGAAATGTTATAACTGTGGAAGGACACCCATATTTTAATTGTAAACATCTTATTAAAAGGTGTGACACGTGTCATAAGATAGGTCATTTAACTGATAGTTGTCCGAAACAAGGGTCCGCCAACACTAAGACTTTTTTAGTGTTATATCCAAAAATATTGATTATGATTTAAAATATTTTAAATCAACCAAGGTTAACAATGACTAAGAGTTGAACTGTTTCATAGGTTTTGGTACCTAGTCAATGTACCACGTTGAAGGAATCTGTGTTAAAAGTCTAGTTAGTGAAATTTCTCTGTATGTGTAAAGTCGAAATTGAAGTTGATCTTGTTAAGGCTACGGTACAAGTTTACATTATGGCAGATGTGTTACTGAGAGTTCCGTTACTGCTGATGCAAACGTATACTTAACAATACCACATAGTTATCTATAAAAATAGGCATAGCTTAAAAATAATTTCATGAGATGCACAAAAGTAACTAAGGTTTTGTTGTACGTAGCTGAATCTACGTCAGTTGCTTTTGGTTATAATTAAATATATATCTACTCATCTCCAAACTATAAGGGGCAGTTATTAATAGAAGCTAGTAGTTGTCAATTACCTAAACGTGAATATGAAGTCATTCAGTGTCATACAACTAAACAATGGTCAGGGACGAGTAGTGATTAAGTGTGTATCTTCAACTTTATATTATTTAACAAAGAAATATGCTGCTGGTTCAAGCTTTACCTGTACGAAATGTTCAGAATATTTATGTAAATATAATTGAACATAACTTTGTTTCGCCTGTTACATTAGTAGAAAGGGGACAATTTCTTTTTGTATTGAAAATGGGCCCACCACCGTAACCAGGCGTAATTTAATGAAACACATGTCGATTTATTTCTTATAACCAATAGATTACAATAGTAATATTAGTTTAACCGTATCTAACGGAAATACTGAGAAATTAACAGTTGAGATATGAATATCACAATAACCTACAAACAAACAAGAAGCGATTGTCTAGTAGTTTTCACCGGTATTTTATGTTAAAATAGTGCACTGGTCAATAATTAGTAGTATAAAAGAAAGTTGTAGGTACATTCAGTATTTATAAGTACTTTAACACTTTCACTGTCCGGTTTTCAGACATAATAGTAAGACAATAGCAATGACCTATATGTAGTGCACGGGACAGCGAAAGGGTTTAGGTTGGTGGAATAAATATAGGTGGCCGTACCTCAATTTCGCTACATAAAATCGTTCTTATACTTTTAGCTAGACATCAAATCCATATTATTATTAACGTTACAATAACTACAGGCATTGAATTATAAGATTAGTTTATTTTCTAATTGATTCACTTTAGATAACATAACAAAAAAATGTAATTGAAAAAATATATGGACTGCCGTCCATTGGTTTGCGCGTCGGTGAGTCTTCTCGCTTAATATCAATGTAAGCAGTAGATTGAGATATATAGTATTAAATAAGATTCCACACATTCTAAGGAGGATCCCTATTGATTTTTGTTATTGAACTCAACACCGTTTAAAAGTTAATTTTATTTTTTTCATAAAATTTTATTTAATTTTGATGAAGGAAAATAAAACTCTCATGAAGCGTACACTTCTGGATTTTCCAAGTTATTTTCAAACTTTTGGCGTCCCAAAGAGACCAATTTCCGATAGAGGAACCTCGTAAACGGTTCAATGAATGTTTAGACTCGTTAGGTGTCAAGCAAGTGCTAATAGAACTGTATAACCGCACAGTATTAGCTTCCTAAAATTTTGGCAAGCCTGAACAATTAAATGTGTAAGTGACATTCAATGGAGATTAAATAATACAACAAATTAAACAATTGGTAAAACTCCCGCAGAAGCTTTGTTCGGTATTAAAACAATAGGAACTAACAATTCTTTGGTGCAAATAAATGTCTTAAATGATTCCCATAATAAAAATGCACCATCTACTAATAATATTGACAGTATTAGGAATGAAATATCGCGATGAATTAAAATTGAACCAACAAACCAAAAGCAGCGTTTTGATATGAACCGGAAAATCTTAATGTTCGTTGTAGGTGATTTAGTTAGATAGAGAGAGATCCTTTAACAGGTAAAAGCAGAAAATTTATTTCTAAACTGCAGTCCTTATCGTATATGTAAAGTTTTAGACAACGATAGATATGTAGTCGAAGATACACCTATGTCCCGCAAGGGTAGTTTTAATGATATATTTTCAGTTGATACAATTCATCCTTGGTTGGTTTATTAATGAAGCTATGAGTTGTATACTCAAAGTTGAAATAGTAATACCGGTGAATAAATAAGTATATGATTACAAATATTATGTTATTAGTGTTACAATGATCATTTCCTTTCTTTATGTAATGATTTAAAGTAAAAATATTTTGATTTAGTGGTAGATAAAAAAAAATACTATTACAATAATTTTAGTTGTAAAAAAAAACCAATCCTGATATTATTCTTTATGAAAACAAAAGTATATTATTTTTTGCTTAACATAGTATATTATATTAATATGTATAATAATTTATTAGGAAAATGAATATTGAAGACATGAATGGGGCTTCAGTATTCTTTCCTTACCTATTTCTTGCCTGTTGAGAACACGAAAGGGTCTCATGCAGGTGAATATTGAAGACATGAAGGCTTCAGTATTCTTTCCTTACCTATTTCTTGCCTGTTGAGAACATGAAGGGTCTCATGCAGGTGAATATTGAACATGAAGGGCTTCAGTATTCTTTCCTACCTATTCCTTGCCTGTTGAGAACATGAAGGGTCTCATGCAGGTGAATATTGAAGACATGAAGGGCTTCAGTATTCTTTCCTTACCTATTCCTTGCCTGTTGAGAACATGAAGGGTCTCATGCAGGTGAATATTGAAGACATGGGGGCTTCAGTATTCTTTCCTTACCTATTCCTTGCCTGTTGAGAACATGAAGGGTCTCATGCAGGTGAATATTGAAGACATGAAGGGCTTCAGTATTCTTTCCTTACTATTCCTTGCCTGTTGAGAAAATGAAGGGTCTCATGCAGGTGAATATTGAACATGAAGGGCTTCAGTATTCTTTCCTTACCTATTCTTGCTTGTTGAGAACATGAAGGGTCTCATGCAGGTGTATATTGAAGACATGAATGGGGCTTCAATATAGTTTGCGATGTAATTTCATTAATTTAAAATAAACTGTAATATTACAAATAATTAACTTAATATGGTAATACATTTCTATTTTCCTTTCACGGGACGTGAAAATGTCAGGAAAGGCCGATTGTTAGCAATTATTTATAAAGAACAATTAAACAAATATTGAATGACCCTAATTTTAATGTAATTGTCTTGTGAAACATACATCTAACTTTAATAAATGTAAATCGGATTTCCGCTTTTGTATCTTTGAATTTTGTAAGATTTTTATTGTAATAGTTTCGGATTTGATTCCTTAAAGAAAATATAAAAATGGCTGTCACGACCTCAGCTGGATTCATTCGGTTATAAGGTGTTAAGAGTATAAGAGACTTTAGTGTTTATGTAAAGTGTAGTGCAAGTACTAAGTAAAAAGTGATTATTAATACGACAATTAGTTGTAATTTACGGACAGACTAAAATAAAAGTGATATGATGTAATCTAAATTGTATTATTTGCTAACAATATATTATATATATATATATATATATATATATATATATATGGATGGAATAATGTAGTGATATCTATCTTCTATTTATATATAAAAATCAATTGCTGTTCGTTAGTCTCGCAAAAACTCAAAATGGCTCAACCGATTTTGATGAAATGGCATGGTTTAGATACGGAAATGGACCTGTTGGTGCTGTTGTCGAGATCCAGAAATCATCCGTGTGAAGCCGAGGCGGTTCGCCAGCTTTTTTTTTAAATAAGGGTGACAAAACAAACTCACAGTCCACCTGATGATACTCGTAAGTGAATGCTGTCGCCCATAAACATCTACATCAATCTTCGATTAAGAATCAAAATGCAGATGCGTTGTCACACTGGAGAACTAAGATGGGATGCCTCACAGCCTGTTACTATACAGGCTCTCTATACTCTTCAGGCCGGAACACAGCAGTACAAGCGCTGCTATTTGGCGGTATAAATAGGTAGGGTGGTACAAACCTAGACAGGCCGTGTGGATAGACCTGGGCAGAAAAGTACTAATGCCACCTAGAAAAAACCTGCCTGATTTAGTCAAATATTACGAAAAAGTTATAAAAAAGAATTTGAGTTTACTTTCTAATGTCTTCTGCGGTAAGGGCCTTATTTTGAAACTAGCTGTTCCCCGCGACTTCGTCCGCGTGGAATTTATTACGATTGGATTTCATGGGTTTAAATTTTTTTTTGCGCGGAACCGTATCTAACTCCTTTTCTAAAATAAAAGTAATCTAAGTTACTCCTTATAACATCAGCTATCTGAAAGTCCCGTCAAAATCAGTCCAGCAATTTCGGAAATAAGCCGGAACAAACAGATAGAGAGACAAGAAAAAAAAAATGTTATAAGTACAGTATACACCTTCATATGCATTTAGTAAAAAGCTGTATTTTTGACATTACAAACAGACTTCAATTTTATTTATTTGCATAGATGTATAGACTATACCAGCCTTTCAAAATATTTCATATACAAAAATAGGTTTATTTCATTTTTTTACGTCAAAAAATGAAGATAGTTTAATGTGGCAATAAGTGTACTACCTACGAGCATATACGGAGAAATATTGTTTATTTTATTTCATCAAACTTTTAATGAGAACCCGAGTGAAAATAGCATTGTACTCTCACTTATAAAAATACAAGAATAAAACAAGTTACCTTAACCAAAACTTAGAATAGAAAATGTTGGTCTGATGCGTTTAGCCACATTGGTACTGAATATTTAAAAATATCCTCTCATCTCAGACTACGAGATGCTGTGTGAAATTTTCCTTAGTTCACACTTGCGAGCTTACGACACCCACAGCACGAAAAAGGGTCGATTCATTTTCTTAACTGCATATTGGCGCAGCTATGCGACTAGTATTGAAGGAAATTGGACCTCAACCAAAATTAATATAAATATTTTAAGCTCGTGCTATAATACTAAATACCTACTCTTTTTTATGTACCTAATATGCACGTAAAATTTCATTTCATTTAATTAATAGAATCAAGCGTTACTTTGCGGAAATTCATTATATTAAAGTTGGTAAAAATTACTTTGCCTATATCCGCTTAGTGATATAATACATAAATATATACATAAACACTCACGCCTGTCACCCAGAGGGGTAGGCAGAGACTACGGACTTCCACTTGGCACGATCCTGGCACACCTCTCTCGCCTCCTTTACATCTATATATCTACGCATACACGCTCGTCGGTTAAGGGTACTCCTAATCTGGCCCATTTCCAATATATCGCCAATTTGGTCGATAAACCTTCGTCTAGGGCGTCCCTTTCCGACTCTGCCGTTCACTTCTGCAGCATAAATTTGCTTTGTCACTCTTTCTTCGTTCATCCTTTCTACATGACCAAACCACCGAAGCATTCCTTTCTTAATCCTGGTCACAACGTCATCTTGCAAACCACACTTTTCTCTTATCACACTATTTCTCACCCTGTCATTCAGATTCATCCCTAGCATACTCCTTAATGACCGCATTTCTGCAGCATTTATTCTACTCTCATGCTTCTTCTGCCAGACCCAACTTTCACTACCATACATTAAAGTAGGGACTAACACAGCATTGTGAATTGCCAAACGTGCCTTTTTTGACACATTCTGACTCTTCACAATAGCGTGTAGAGCCCCATTCAGTAGTGATATAATGATGTTTCATATCTAGTTTGAAGAGCACCTCCCGCCCTCCCTCAATTGCGCGAGCTATCCCCGTCACGTGTAGCACGTGTCGTATTATCGTCAGTGGTGTGTCTTTCCTAGTGTAGTGGTGTTGGGAGTAGTGGTGCTGGGATTAGTGGTGACGGGGATACATGCTCATCGGTTAAGGGTACCTCCTCTTCTAGCCCATTTTCAATATATCGTCAATTTGGTCAATAAACTGTGGCGGCGCTGTCGTCGCGCCACAAGCGAACACACACCAAAGCTTAAATCGCGCTATCAAAGTTCTGAAGTTACCGGGCTATATATAGAACAGCTCTGAAATATCACACCGAGCGTTGGCCGCTCCCGGGCAGAACACCTTGCCCGGTGGGGATTTCCACTTTTCCTTCTACGACCAAAAAACTTTCATTTAGGGCGTCTCTTGCAGACACGGTTACTTCTGTAAGATAAATTTGCTTTGTCACTCTTTTGGAAATTTTTCTTCAAATTTATATAGGACAACACGTAAAGTATGACCTATTTCATAAATGATCATTTAAATCAGTTTACAATTGACTAAGATATCGGGTAACATACAAACAAAAAAAGAACATATTAGTCGAATTTAGAACCTCCTCTTTTTGAAGTCAGTTTAAAGTAGAAACGTTAGTCATTAATTTCTAAGAGGGTTACAGAGCAATTCGTTCGCTGAGCACCTTTAATGGGTGTTACTAGACTTCACATCAACAAAAAAATTTATTGCAATAAATATTTTATACCTGAAAAATGCATGTTTTCACGATAGTGATTCCTTTTGTTTACGCGAACACCACACATTTAAATATAACCACTTTTTACGGATTTTATCGCGTTTTATGGTATATTAACTTATTTTCAGGAATATAAAACAAGTTACTATACGCGACAAAATCAGTAAAAACTAGTTTTATTTAAATGTTTCCACGATATTTTCCTTCACCGCTCAGCATGAGGTAAATCAGCGCTTAAAATTAAACAATTTGAAAGAAACAATTTGATTGGTGCCGGCGGGGTTCGAACTGGGGTAGCTCGCGTACTGTGATATTAATTTATTATTTACAGCAAGCGCATTATATTGTATAATTTAAGTATAATTTTTTTGTGACTGTCAAATTATAATAAATTAATTAATAAATAAGTAATACGAACTGACCGACACTAAAACACTGCATCCTGCTAAAAATATAAGGAGAATAGGAACTACCTAATTACTTTCTTTTACAGTTATTTCTTTGTCACTTGACTGCGGTGGAGCGCAAAAGGAGGGTAAAATTTCCCTGGTAAAATTGGCCTTGTAATTCCTAAACTAGACGTCGGATGTTGATATCGGTTTGTCATAACATAGGTTAGCATCAAATAGACTGTATGACGTCAGCATTAAATGAATATGGCGGACATGAACTTTCGATCTCAAATTATAGATAACTAGCTGACCCGTGCCCACTTTGCTGGGCGTCAAACATTTTAACTTGTGATGAAATTATCTTGTGTGGTTCTTAGTACTGAGTGTTTAGGATTTATTTTCGGAATTGATTGACAAATATTGTTATTTCACATTTAAAAATATTATTAATCACAATCAAATATAGCTTATGTCACTCAGGAATAATGTAGCTTTCTATTGGTGAAAGAATTTTTAAAATCAGTTCAGTAGTTCCAGAGATTACTTCCTACAAACAAAATCACAAATTTACAAACTTTACCTCTTTATAATATTATATTATATTAGTATAGATAAGCAAACATCGTACATGGTATCACATGAAAGGTTTAGTACCTTCCAAGTGATTATATTTTGTATATAACGTATAATTTATATTCTTTAGAAAGCTGTGTGGTATTTTGCTATTTGTGTCATTTATTCAATTAATGTTTTCACAAGATTTTTTTAATGTTTTAATGAAAATACAAAAAATAAAAAACCACATATAAAAATAAACATTTTATATGTGGTAGGGCCACTCTGCAACTATGTTATGGTTGTAGCACGAATGGTTCGGGTCGACCGGGGAAAGTCCACGCTCTCGTAGAATACCGGCGTAAAATAGCAGCTTAATGCTGCTTTGTTTCGTATTGTGAGTGTGGAGAACCGGAGACCTCTTTAACTGGAAACAAGGCATTAAATCTTATTTCTCAACGTGAAAAAGCATGTATATTTTGATTTTTAATTGAGGATAGGTGTAGATATAATGGGCCACAGCAACCACTTACCATGATGTCATCTGTGTGCTTGTTTGTTGCCCTCATTCTTTAAGGAAACTGCAAAACCGATTTTAGTAAAAACTTAATCCGGTCTTTTTACATAATCGTGAATCGACACAAACCAGACCTACTTCGACGTCATCATTTTGTTCTCTAGATAATGTGATTCATCAACTAACTACGCACCCGCACATATACACAGAAATTCATTTATCACCATAGCATTCGATCCTAGGGACTATAAAACTTAAAGATGTGCCAAATTATTGACTTTTGAAAATTGGACCTAATACAATAACTTCTTATTGGAAAGTTAATTCCCTAATCTTACTTTTGTTACAATCTTTAACTAATCCTTAGGTTTTCTTCCTACAACCCCCCCGAAAGGGTTCCCGCCTTGTCGTGGCGGGGGGCTTAGTAGCCGTGGCTTGGTCACCCGCGGTGAACAAAGAGGAACTCCTTGGCTGGCCCGTGGTGTAGGGCCGGCCCGAGGTGGCCACTCCAAGTGGGCTTGGCGAGCCAACTTCGGATGTGTGTCGGTGGGCTGCGACGGGAGGGGTGTCCTCTCCCCCTTCCGCTGCAGCCGAGGTGGAGTCGCGGGGGAAGAGGAGTATTGGTATGGCGATGCGCCACTCGCCCTATCCTCCGCGACTCTGACGGGGCCGCACCGTTGATGCGGTGATGGTGGGGCCGCGGGGGGAGAGGAGTATCGGTATTGCGAGGCGCCGTTCTCCCTACCCTCCGCGGCCGAAACTTGGTTGGCGGTGGAGCCAAAGACCAGATCCGCCGCTGGGGTCGGGAAAGCGGGTGCTACCGAGCGCTCGATTTTCCTGGCCCCATGGCCTCCGCGTATCGGACTCGGGGGCCCGTTACGCAGGTGGAGTTGGAGGCCGTGGAGGAAGGCGTGTCTTGTGTTCCTGATGCGCCTTGCCTGAGAAGGAGAATGGGGAGGAGAAGTCCTCCCCCGAGAAGGGGCTGCCATGGGGCGGCCGGCGCTGGTGGGGCCGCGGATGTGTGCGAAAGCGTTCCCGTGGCCCTGCCAATATGCGGCGAAGGTGGAACACCATGGGGTTTTAGTCGGTGCGAGTCCGACATAACCCGTCCTTGCCCCCGCGAGGCGGGTATGCGTAGGCATTTCCCCATGTGAAAAAAAAGGTTTTCTTCCTACAAAAGATATATGATAAAAGAACAAGCTGACTTATAAAAAACTTGATTTAGAAATATAAAACCTCAAAGAAAACTTACGCCTTCTAGTTACATACCAGGAAAGTAATTTAAGAACGAGCCGGGAAAGATTTCATTAACGTCACGTCGAGACTTTGCTCCCATGGGAGCTGAGAAAATATAAGTCAGGTAGAGGACAGCTTTACAATGTTTCTATTGGAAGAGAAAAATATTAAATCGGGAAATCAGATAATGGCAATGTAGTAATTTATAATAATTACAGACTTTGAGCCATTCCATCTTCTTTGTTTGACAGATGAATGGGCTGAAGTAGTCGCTTTCCCTTCTGGCCGACTGTAAGTTCGTTTGTGTAATTTTTTTTAAAACGTTACCCCTAAATCAGGATCTTCTTCTGTATCGTGGTGGCAGTTGACAAACATAAATTGCACAAGGACAATAATCCAGACCCGGTACAATTATTTGTGGGCCATACAAATATTTGTTTCATGCGGGATTCGAACTCACGGCCCCTTAGCACCGCAACTTAATGCTAAGCCGCTGCGCCACGGAGCCGTCAACAATTATTTATTTCAAAATCATGATCGAATCTTAATAATTTCTATCGACACGGGTAAGGTAGTAAAAGAGTGATTGAGATTGTTTTGCGGATATTCCGACGGTATTATTTATAGAATAAAGGTGACAAACGAGCACACAGTCCACCTGATAGTAAGTGGATGCTGTGGACCCTTGACATATTACTATTATCGAATATGAATCAAATTATAGACGTAAAATAGCAGCTTAATGTTACTGTTTGTCGCCCCTTTGGAGGAGGAAAACACAGTGACCAGTTTTCGTCACTCATCATAATATTATAAAATACAACAGAGTCACACTAAAAGCGTGAGCGTAGAGTACATTTTACGAACTGTCATAACATTCTATAGAAGTTGTATGAGAATATGACTAAATGAGGTCATAGTTTCTTTTAGTAATTCAAAAAACCTTCCAATATGACGGATGTTTGCCACAGTTGCCAAGTTTGGCATGCGGTTTGGCTACCGCAGTTATTTTTATTATAAAGTTGTTTTAAAGAAGATGCTACTGCCTTCTTTTCTTTTGTCTACTCTTAGACCCACACGGGATAACTTAAGGTAGTGGATTCTCTTACGTCATCATTAGGTACAAGTAACAAATTCTTGTTTCTTATTTAATATTTAAAATATATTTCTTAACCCTTATTGCGGGAATCTCGTATTTTATTATCCCAAAATTATTAATTTTGTTATATTATGAATGGAGAGGGTGGTATTAATATTATACAATTTCGCTCAATGCCACCGAAAAAGTTATCTGGGAAAAGCAATTTTTACAGGTCAGTGACTTTTCAATTTTCGATGTAATTTATTTTCACGTGCTTTTTTAATCTACTTTTAAAAGTATTAATATTATAGTAATATTTTTTTAAACATCATACCCATACACCTGATGATTAGATATCACTGTTGCCTGGACCGCTTGGACGTCTGTAGTTAGGTGCTACAAATACGGCTAAAGTTGTCTTCTAATTATTTAGGACTATCGTAATTGGGTCACATGTTATAATGATAATGATTTATTTATGTGAAATATGGAGTCATATAATGATTTCTTTTGTTTACGCGTTGACAAACACTACACATTGTACAAAACAATTTTTAACGGTTTTTATCGCGTTTATTATTACTTTCTTTTTAATTCCCGACGTACGAGTACCGATCTTAAAGTTATTTGGGGTCATAATCAAACAGTTTTATTCGTAATCAGCCCGTATAAATTAACTACTGGACTACTGATTTGCCTTAATCGTCACGTTTGGCCGGTAGATTGGCAATCTATCTCCAGTTGCAGCGCTAAGGGCCGCGGGTTCGAATCTCGCACCGAACAAGTATTTGTATGGCCTACAAATAATTGTTTCCGGTCTGGATGTTTGTCCCTGTGCAATTTATGTTTTTAAACTGCTTTCACGATACAGGAGAAAATCCTAGTGTGGAGGTTACGTTTTAATAAAATAGAAAAGATAAAAGAATCTATCGTTGGTCTGGGTATTTTTTATAGAATAAGGGTGACAAGCGAGCACACAGTCCACCTGATGATAAGTGAATGCCCATAAGTGATGTGACCCATAGACATCTACACCTATCCTCGATTAAGAATCAAAATGCAGATGCGTTGTCACCCCTGAGGACTAAGATCCAGTAGTAAGGATCTCCAGTTCGCTACACTCCCTACATGAAACACAGCAGTATTAAGGCGCTATTTTGCGTTAGTATTCTGTGACAGCGTGGTCCTGCCCCGGTCGAGTTGATCCATTCGTGCTACAATCATAATATAGTTGCAGTATGGCTCTACCTCGCATAAATTTTTATATAAACGATATAGTAGACTTCCATCTATCGGTAGCTTTAAGATTTTTGTGGCATTTCCTTTAGTCGTCTTTTGCAACACGCAATGAACGAAATGAGTTATCTTAGACAATTACCAGGTCATGTTAATATAAAAATTAGGTATCTCGCCTGAGGAACTGGCATAGAAAAATTGCAGATTAAAATTTAAAATAGTTATTGCAGATTACTTTTTAAATCATTTATTTACTTATCATTCATATATATACAATATTAAAACACCATAATAAAAAAAACAAAAACCAAAAATTTTAATCATCATACAGCCTTACTCCCGTGGTATAGTGCCAAGAACGCCGGCTGCGTTTTCTCGCCGAATAGCTATACTTAGCCTTTGAGAGATAAAAAAAAAACAAGTCCTCTTATCAGCAGCGACGACCAGTCGCGGATAAAGTTCCTTTAGGAACTTCATCGCATGTGGACCCCACGGACCGACAGTCTCTAACGCGAATGGCACAAATATGTAGTCTTCTCTCAGAGACTCATATTGCAGATACATATATTATAGAGATATATTTCACAAAAGAAAGTCGTAAAAATATATAGAGATTTGCGAGGTCCATAGCGTAAAATAAAAATAATGACAAATAAATACACTTCATTTTCTTTATTTGCCATTTACTACATATTAAATTGGAAAAAAAAATGATATTACCTACTTTATTTGGCACTAGCTTCTGCACGCGACTTCGTACGCGGATCCTGTTGCTTATGCCAGCGACAACGGGGTCGTCAAAATCGAAGATCTGAAACGTCTGATGTTGAATTCTAAGAGCCCGGGGACGGGAAAACAACGTGATTCGCGAGACGATTCGAGACGTTCTAGATCTTTCATTTTTGTAAGTCAACAGGAAATGCCCATCAGACTAAACAACTTTTGCTAAGACGTCATTCCTATATATGTTATAGTGTCGCTGGGCTTTGGATGGAGTGTAACTCCTTGTGTGTTATTAAGTTAATATATTGGTAATATTGTTTAGATCACGTTCACATGAGGCTTAAGTACTTATAGAACAAAAATACTTCAGCGCAAAGCTTCCGGGTAAACTATGTTGAAAGTTGACCCGTCCGGCACGTGAACATAAAGATTTCTAGAACTGCTAACCCGGGAAAGAGCGACGTACAACTGACCATGCGAGAAGCAACTGACACCGAGATCTACTCCAGCAACACGAAAAGTCTGCCCTTGAGCCTTATTAATTGTCAAAACTTAATTAAATATACCTAATATCTTATCTTAGACAATATTTTAATGTCGCAACAAAATTAAAATTGAATACAACTTTAATTCTGTGTTAAAATAATTCTGTAATATCAAAGTAAGACGCTATATAGAAAGAATGGGGTATGATGGGGCTAACAAACCCTTTAAGGATAAAATACCGTAAATAAATAAAGAAAAAAACCCTCTGTCTGTAGTAAACGGTGTTAGGAAAACAGATCAACGTCTGTGATTTTTCCTTTCAAATTGGAAAAAAATAATGCTTTGCTGCAAAATTAGCTGAGATGATGTCATTGATAAAAAGAAGCCCCATCACCTGATATATTGTGATTCGTTATAAAACATATTATTCTATTACATTTTAATTGTGAAGGAATCTAAAGAGGTGTGTCAGGGTTGTGCCAAATTGAAATATGTAGTCTCTGCCTACACCTCTGGGTGACAGTAAGGTCTAAAAATTGTAAGGTGCTAACATCTTGTAACACTACCTACTACAGAAGAAGCTTAAGTCGGGCAATGGTGGTAAGAATTGCCATAATTGTGTGGCAGAGTTTATCACATCATTATCACTATCATCATTATTAAAGCCCTTCACAAGTCCACTGCTGAACATAGGTCTCCCCCAACGCCCTGAGCCACTTGCATCCATCAACCTCGTGCATTTATTACCAGGTCGTCACACCATCTAGCGGTTGGCCGCCCTGCACTTCGCTTACCGGTACGAGGCTGCCATTTGAGAACCTTTCTTTCCTATTAGTTGTCGGTTTTTAGGGTTCCGTAGTTACACAACAAGGAACCCTTATAGTTCGCCATGTCCGTCCATCCGTCCGTCCGCGGTTTTGCTCAGAGACCTGAAGAGAAATGAATTTGGCATAGTTATCGATATTAATCACGCCTAGAAAACTGTGAAATAAAATCTTAAAAAACATTTTTATTTTGGGTACTTCCCATACAAGTAAATGGAGGATGATTTTTTTTACCCGTCTACTTCATCATGTGGGGTATCGTTGGATAGATCTTTCCAAAATACTCGGGGTGTAGAACAACATTTTTTCGATTCAGGGGTCCGTTTGCGAAATATTTAGCTTTAAAGTGATATTTTCATCAGAGTCATATGTCCTCCCCTCTACCAACTAAACCGCTGTTTTTGGAAATTTGAAAAGTATACACAATAATAGTATATATAATGAAGTTAAAAGGAAAACTATCACACTTATGTAGAATTAACAAGATAACGAGCAATAGTCGACCAACTTATAAAATGCACTTAGATTAGTAAAAATGTCTTTACAACTTCATAGAAAATGACCTAAAACTAGCTGCATTGTAGTTATATATTATATTGTAATGTTATTGTAAACTGTTAAAAATAAACATTTTACGAAGGAAATGATATAAACATTACTACTATAGCTTTACTTTTCAGGGAGAATCTTTCTTACTTACTTACTACTTTCACATATTTTTTAGTTGGTAGTTATTGTAGGCTTCATTCAAAGTATTCATACTATCATATATCCCCATAGAGTTTCATTCGTCACATTTTTGGTTTACGCGGGCGACCTCAGGATAATTTAGGGCAGTGGTGGTTTTTTTATCTTAGGGTTGCACTGCCAGCAATATATAGATAGATAGTCAACTATGATCATATTTGTACCTTGTTTAATGTAGCTTTATTTATAATGATTTGATGTAAATTGTATTATTTTTAAAATCGAAAAGTTTTTTAATCTTTTTTGAATACCACTCCCTATAAGTCTGATTTGAAAATAAGTCATTCAATTACGATATTCCTATTTGGACCCATATTTAGTCGTTATAGCGGTCAAATCGCGAACTCACTCTTTCGTTGAGCTATGGTACTCCCAGATAGAATTAAAAAAAATCATATTTGAGTTTTATTTATCTCTTCAAATGGAACATATTTGCAAGCGAAACCCTTTTGTCGCAGCCATGTTGTCAACCATTGAATATAAAACTGGAAATTAATTTCACATTCACTAAATGAGTCTATGTTTTTGGAGAATTGAAATCATTTTTCATTCGCAACACGGCTACGCGATACGACTCCTCTACATTCTCTATATGAATATTCGAATAGAATACTATTTTTCATTCCAAAAGTGCATGTATGTACTTTTGACGAACAAAGAAAGAAAGACGGAGCGCTGCGTACATTTCAAGTGATGCAAAAACCAAGCCGCAACCATGCTTAACTGCTGCCGCCAGGTACGTGAGGGCGTCTGTTCTCACGTCTTCACTGAATGTTTCCGTGACATTTGGACAAGAAAAGAACCAGCCATCTTTTTACCAGCGGCGACGACCAGTCGCGGATATAGTTCTATTAGAAATTGAACCGTGCGTGGACCCTACGGATCGATAGTCTCTACAGCAAAGGACACAAATATATAGTCATCTTTATTTATGTTCCATTTTACTTTCATTACTGCCGAAGCATTTTACCGCTTTGATGAAAGTGTATAGATTTCTTTGGTAAAAAAAAATCCTAATACGTGGTAGAGCCATGCTGCAGCTATATTAGTAGTATAGTTGTAGCACGAATGGGTCGGCTCAGGAACACGCTCTCACAGAATACCAGCGTAAAATAGCAGCTTTATGCTGCTGTGTTTCGAATGGTGAGTGTAGAAAACCGGAGACCCTTTTTACTGGAAAAGAGGCATTCCATCTTAGTCCTCACGGGTGACACGGGGTGCATTTTGATTCTTTATTGAGGATAGCTGTAGATGTAAATGGGTCACAGCAACCACTTACCATCAGGCGGACTGTGTGCTCGTTTGTCACCCTATCCTATAAACAAAAATCCTAAGGACGGGAATTGACGAATTCTGTAAAATCCGTTTCTACCATATATGCAATATTTTACCCAGATTCCAAAAAAATGGAAATTAGTTGGTAGTTTTGGTGAGCATAGTAGGTGATGCAAAATTTAAAATCAAGGTTTCATTAATTTTGAGACAGTTTGCTGTGTAGTGTATACTGATACAGCCTGAATAGGTGGTCTGTGATGACCTTTTTCTGGCTAGAAATCTACCTGTGAGGTCTTCCCACTTCCTTAACTATTTAATTTAATTCCGAACCACATTCAAAACTTGACATTTAATCTTTTAAAAAAAATATTTTTGGGATTCTGATTGAAAACTGTTTTCATGACATAAATGAATTTATCAAATTCTGCCGTGACGGTCACCTCAAGCGAATTGTTGTTGATGTTTGAAATTTTAAATTGACAAATGAATTAGAATTTGTAAGGTTGACATTATATTAGTTTGACATTATGCATTATGACATGACCATGCCTGTATATTTTTTATTTTTTTCTGTTTTTTATACCCTAAATTTATTGACATTATACCGTTTTATTAAATTTTGATATAAAATGTTATTGTAATTTTATAATTTTCTAATTTTAATTATTCAATTGCATGTCGACGTAATATTTGCATACCGATAAATCGGTGAAACATGCATGTTCACACTATGTTATAAGATCTAAAAATGTACCATGTTTTATGCAAATAAATATTATTATTATTATTATTTTAACTATTTTTGCCGCCAAGCAACAGTGCCTGCACTGATGTGTTACAGTCTGAGGCTATAAAGAGTCCGTATAATAACAGACTGTGAGTCATTACATCTTAATTATCAAAGGTGACAACGCATCTTTAGCCTTCTTCTTCTTCTTCTTTTAAATTATGGCTTCTCTTGATAGAATTCTGCCAGTATCAAGTGTCTTTAGCCTTATTTGTTTGGAGATGGTTGCAGCTGTCACAGGGCGGCAGTAGCCACTTACCATCAGGTGGATTGTAAGTTCGTTGAACACTTTAATTCTATATTAAAATATGTCCCACAGCTCGGCACAGGCCTTCCCTTATTTGTAAGTGGAGGCGTATGATGAATTTTTTGAGCTTATGGTGGTAGCAAAGAAGATATAATTTAAAATATAACAAAGGTAAGTATAAATAAAATATTAGATTAATTCGCGTAATCAGCGAAATGGACATCCTTTGAAATACGATTGGCGGGAAAACAAGGTAATTTGATATAAAATATTGTCCGCTTTGTCGCATACTTTCACGATCCCTTGCGAATATGTTTCCTCGCATTTTACCTTATCTTATGTCTTATATTAAGATATAATATGTATATTAAGAATTATTTCTCCTACCAAACGATCCCCCCTATCACATAATCGGAGAGGCCCATGAATATAATCTGTTATGTTTATGATATTTCATAATTTACTAACGATCCGCCCCTGCTTTGCTCGAGTGGTGTCTGGATGTCGACAACAGCGCCACCTACTCAAACACACACAAAAAATGATCAAAATCGGTCCAGCCGTTTGGGAGGAGTTCAGTGACAAACACACGTACATAAGAATTATATGTATAGAAATGTATAACAGCTTCATACTCTACTCTGATGTTGCTATGCCCTTGCAGGGCGTCACATTTTTTTTTGTTTTTTTTTTTTATAGAAATACGGTGACAAACGAGCACACAGTCCACCTGATGGTAAGTGGTTGCTGTGACCCATAGACATCTACATCTATCCTCGATAACGACTCAAAATGCAGATGCGTTGTCAGCCTTGAGGAATAAGATGGAGTGCCTCTTTCCAGTAAAAAGGGTCCCCTGTTCTCCTCACTCACCATACGAAACACAGTAGCATTAAACTGCTATTTTACGCTGGTATTCTGTGACAGCGTGGTCCTTCCCCGGTCAAGCCGACCCATTCGTGCTACAACTATGCTATAAATATAGCTGCAACTTGGCTCTACCACGTACAAAAGCTGTATGTTGAGTGGCATGAAATGAGCAATTTGTATTTGAATGTCCAGCTGTAGACTTCTACAGGCTGATAAAGAAGAAGATATGATTACAGCATAATAAAAGCTGAGAAAAATCCCTGCAACGTTTGAAAAAATAAAGGAAACTGCAAATAAGCTTTAAGATAAAAGTTCCTGCGAAATTAAAATAATGTTTCACTTACTACGCCGGCGTGCGATGCGACTCGGCTTGCACTTCCATTATGCATATACTCGTATGAATTCGCAAAATTGCATTTCCCTTTTTAATAGTTGCATCAATTTATCTCAACAACTCGCAGGATTTTGCATTTAAAACGTCGGTGGAAATAACGAGTGAGTGGAAACTGTTTAATATTTTTCAGTTATAATGTGTTTTTAATTATTTTTACAAGGTTTTACTTGCTTTATACGTATGTCTTTAAGGTTCAAAATTTGTAATCAATTTTTGAAGCACTTGCTGACATCTGTTTTAGCTGAAATTTGGCACACTTATGTAACTTCAATGACAAAGCAATATTAGGTTATCAAGGAGATCAGATTATGATATTGGCTCTAGCAACGCCTGTAAAAGCTTATTTTTAAATATATTTTATGTTTAATTAAGTTTATGCATGGAAAACTTCTTCTGGATCTTTTTTTAATTTTAAATTGTAGACGTACGCAACACTATTTTTATTTACAATAGTTTTTTTTATCGGTTTTTATTACCTCGCTTTTCTGTCTGTCTGATTGTTTTATGAGCACACATGAGGTGTCGTAAGAGGCGACAAAGGAAAATAAAACAAGAGATGAACAACAGCGTCATCCTGATAACGACTAAAAGGTGGACAGTTGGACTGGAAGTACGTTTAAGACTTCTTTTCTATAAAAAAATATGTCCCACAGCTTGGCACAGGCATTACCTCATTACTGAGTAGAGGTCTATGATAAGTTCTGCGAGTTGTTGCTGGCAACAAAGAAGATGTATTTTAAAATATAACAAAGATAAGTATAAATAAAATATTGGATTACTTCGCGTCATCAGCGAAATGGGCGTCTTTTGAAATACGATTGGCGGGAAAACAAGGTAATTTGATATAAAATATTGTCCGGTTTGTCGCATACTTGCACGACCCCTTGCAAATTTGTTTCCTCGTATTTTACCTTATCTTATATCTTATATTAAGATATACGAGTATATTAAGAATTATTCCTCCTACTAAACAATCTTCCCTTTTATAAAACAGGAGAAACCCATGACTGCCATCTATCGTGTAGATATTTTATAATTTACTAGCGACTCGCCTAGTTTCACAAATGGAGAAACACATACCAAACTTCGGCCCAGCTGTTTAGGAGGGTTTCAGTGACAAATAAACGCACAGAAGAATTATAAAGATGTTTAAAAGCTAGATAATTATAATATTGTTAGCCCTCTGATGTTGCTATACCTTTGCAGGGCATTATACGAGTATGTATGAAAATTGACATGCAATAAATAATTTGTATTTGAATTGGATATTCAAATGTGGACTTTTATAGGCTCATAAAGAAGAAGATATGTAACAGCATAATAAAAGCTAAGAAAAATGCCTGCAACCTTCGAAAATATAAAATGAAACTTATTTGCAGCTTTACGATAAAAGTCCCTGCGAAATTAAAATAATGTTTCACTTACTACGCCGGCGTGCGATACGATTCGGCTTGCACTTCCATTATGCATATTTGAATTCAAAACTATATTTTCTTTTGTAAAAGTTGCTTCAATTTATCTCAACAAATCCCAGGATTTTGCATTTATAACTTCGGGAAATAAGAGTAAGTGGATGTATGAAAATTGACATGCAATAAATAATTTGTATTTAAATTGGGAATTCAAATGTGGACTTTACAGGCTCATAGGAAGAAGATATGATAACAGCATAATAAAAGCTAAGAAAAACGCCTGGAACCTTTGAAAATATAAAATGAAACTTATTTGCAGCTTTAAGATAAAAGTTCCTGCGAAATTAAAATAATGTTTCACTTACTACGCCGGCGTGCGATACGATTCGGCTTGCACTTCCATTATGCATATTTGAATTCGCAAAACTATATTTTCTTTTGTAAAAGTTGCTTTAATTAATCTCAACAAGTCGCAGGATTTTGCATTTAAAACTTCAGGGAAATAAGAGTAAGTGGATGTATGAAAATTGACATGCAATAAATAATATGTATTTGAATTGGGCATTCAAATGTGGACTTTTACAGGCTCGTAAGGAAGAAGATATATATGATAACAGCATAATAAAAGCTAAGAAAAACGCCTGGAACCTTTGAAAATATAAAATGAAACTTATTTGCAGCTTTAAGATAAAAGTTCCTGCGAAATTAAAATAATGTTTCACTTACTACGCCGGCGTGCGATACGATTCGGCTTGCACTTCCATTATGCATATTTGAATTCACAAAACTATATTTTCTTTTGTAAAAGTTGCTTCAATTTATCTCAACAAATCGCAGGATTTTGCATTTATAACTTGGGGAAATAAGAGTAAGTGGATGTATGAAAATTGACATGCAATAAATAATTTGTATTTGAATTGGATATTCAAATGTGGACTTTTATAGGCTCATAAAGAAGAAGATATGTAACAGCATAATAAAAGCTAAGAAAAATGCCTGCAACCTTCGAAAATATAAAATGAAACTTATTTGCAGCTTTACGATAAAAGTCCCTGCGAAATTAAAATAATGTTTCACTTACTACGCCGGCGTGCGATACGATTCGGCTTGCACTTCCATTATGCATATTTGAATTCACAAAACTATATTTTCTTTTGTAAAAGTTGCTTCAATTTATCTCAACAAATCTTCGGTGGAAATAAGAGTAGGTGGAAACCGTTTATTAATTATTTTTACAATCTTTTACTAGATTAATGAAAAAATAAAAATAAAATAAAAAGTTACAGTTAAAGTTAAAGTTACAGCCTATATACATCCCACTGCTTCGCACAGGCCTCCTCTCATTTCTGAGAGGGTTTTAGGGCAAGGAAGTGTCCGCCGCGCTGCCCCAGAGCGTGTTGGCGAACTTCACATGTCTTCGAAATATTTTTTTCTTATTTCTCAGACATGCAGGTTTCCTCACGATGTTTTCCTTCACCGCCGAGCACGTGGTAAATCAGCACTTAAATCTTTTTTTTAAAAAACTTTTATTAGATCCCCGACGGCATCAATGAAATTGTTAATTGCAATTAACAATTTCATTGGTGCCGTCGGGGATCGAATCCGGGTTGCTCGCATACTGTGAAATTAACAGCGAGCGCTAACCATCTAAGCTACCACGGCTCTTAAGAATAAAATAAAGACATACATAATGTCTTTATGGTTCAAAATTGTTAATCAATTTTGAAGCACTTGCTGACATTTTAATAATAGCTAAAAAATAAAGTAACTGCGGTTGCCAATGCGCCTGCTAAGCGTGGATAGTAGCCACGCTTCAGTCAAGCCCCTAGGGAGGCCTATGTTCAGCAGTGGACTTTTGTTAGGCTGTAACTTTGAAGGTAATAATATTATATTATATCAAGTTTGTTACCTGATACTTTCCATAACTAATATAATTATGCAAAATCAGGTAAAGTCTGTATAACGAGAACGTCAGTGCCAGCAGAATAACGCATAAGCGATATTATTGTAGAAGTTCCATTTCACAAAGCAGTTCGCCGTCTCTACGGCACTTGAAACAAAGGGATGGAGGTGAATCCGAATTAAATGAATCATACACGTCACGTTGGTGGAATATATTTCAAGTTGGTCCGGAGCGTCGCGTGCAAAAGACGTATTGTAACTATTAGTTGCTGATAACCATGGAATTGGAAATGTAAACTTGCGAATCTCTACGGAATGGTAACCTGTTGTATGAAATAAAATAAAAATTTGAATTATATATGCATAAGCGGAGTAAGCGACATAGCCCATGGGTTGGAAAGCGGAATAGGCAATGGACGGCCAATATAGTTCGAAGAACCGATAGTCGATGGGGAAGTAAGATTCTCGCGTAAGCCTCCTACCGGTATGCGAAGTATTGGGAAGCTCCACTAAATGGGTGATGACCTGGTTAGACATGCAGTAAGTTGATGGCTTAGCACCGTATTTTATGACATTCCTTAGGGGAGTTATGAGTTCATCGGTGGACTTGTGAAGGGCTGTAATGAAAATGATGATGACGATGATTTGAAACATTTTTTTAGTATTGTAGTGATACACATTCTGACTGTTGGTAAGTGGCTACTGCACCTCGTGGACATTAATAATAATAAAAATAATTAATTGCCTCTCCTGAACCCTCTCAGTACCTTACTGAAGGACTCCGGAGGATTTCAGCTTCGGAAAGGAGGTACAAAAGTGACCCACCTTTTCTATATGTATGACCTCAAGTTATTCTCCTCCAGTCGCTCCCATCTTATGTAATTGCTAAACATCACTTGTGATTTTAGCAATTCTATTAGAATGGAGCTGGGGACGGATAAGTGTGCGGTCCTCCATGTTGAAAGGGAAGGGTTGCTAACTCTGAGGGCATAGACTTATCTATGCCCATCAACATAAGGACCCTTTCTGAGGCTGAAACATACCGATACCTGGTATGTCACAGAACATCGGTATCGATGAGGCGGGTATAAACAGTCAGTTTGCGATATGTTTTATGCACGCTTGACCAAAGTGCTTAACAGCCTTTTGTCCGGTGTGAATAAGACACACGCATATAACGGTTGGGTCATGCCTGTTCTCATATATACCTTTGGCATACTTAGGTGGACTCAAACTGAACTTAACGCCCTGGATAGAAAAGTCCGCACTACTATGACGTCCCAATGGATGCATCACCCGAGATCGTCGATTATGAGGCTGTACTTGCCGCGGAAACATGGTGGGCGTGGCTTTTTAAGCGCGTTTACCATGCATAATCGCGAAGTGTGCAGCCTCCGTAATTACTTTCTGACGAGATCGGATGATCCATTCTATAGGGACGTCATTTCTTGTGATAAAGGACTTACCCTCTATCCTTAGCCAACGAGCAATGGCAAGATCCGGCAGTACCGAGCATTTCCGACCGGAGACCGTATGGAAGGAGAAGGAGCTCCACGGGAGGTTCTACAAGGCTCTACATGTGCCTTTCGTAGACACAGTTGCCTCCCTCCACTGGCTACGTTTTGGTGACCTCTTTGGGGAAACCGAGGGTTTTGTCTGTGCGATACAGGATCAGGTTATTAAGACCAACAACTATCGGAGATACATCCTAAGGGATGGCACCGTCGACATCTGTCGAGCTTGTCGCCATCCCGGAGAGTCACTTAGGCATGTCATCTCCGGTTGTTCGGCACTTTCTAACTCTGAGTACTTGCACAGGCACAACCTAGTAGTCAGAATTCTACATCAGGAGCTCGCTCTGAAATACGGTCTCGTGGACCGGAAATTGCCTTATTACAAGTACTTGCCGGAAGCCGTGCTCGAAAATGACCGCGCCAGGCTCTACTGGGACCGGGCCATCATCACAGACAGGACTATTCTTGCGAATAAGCCTGATATTGTGCTGATGGACCGGGCACAGTCAAGATATTTTGGTCGACATCACCATTCCGTATGACGAGAACCTCGTGAAAGCCGAAACAGATAAGCGAACAAAATATCTGGACCTGGCTCACGAGGTGACCGACATGTGGGTGGACTGCCGACCGAAATTATACCTGTAGTCGTCTCTGCGAACGGGTTAATCCCAGTCAGCCTCTCGAGTCATCTGAGGCGACTGGGACTCCGTGACGGACCGCTCCAAGCTCAAATGCAGAAGGCGGTGCTCCTCGATACCGCCCGCATCGTCTGCCGGTTTCTCCCTTTCCCCTAACCCTCGGCCGTTTGGTCTCCCCTGCCGAGGGTTTCCATCTAGTTGGGTTTTTATTTATTTATGTATTATTTATTTATTTATGTTAGTATATTAAATATATATTTATGTTTATTTATTATTTCCTTTAAAATATTTATTCAGCCCAACCAGATGAGAATACTATATAAATACCTCAAAATAAAACAAAAAAATATGACGACCTGAAGCAGAGAATTGCTGCTTGGGGAAAGCGGATTCGGCGATATACCGAGAGGTCGACACGGTTCAACCAGAATCGCCTCTTCCAGAGTGATCAGAAGAGGCTCTATAAATCTTTGGAGCGACCAATGGTACGTGGAACGGGCCAAGCACCGAAACAGGCCGACACTGTCGCATTCTGTCGCGGCCTGTGCTCAGAGCCGTAAACTACAGCGAGGGCCCTTGGACGGAAGTTGTGGTGAGCCAGTGTGTGAATGTTACGCCCATGGACGCCATCATCATAATGCCGGACGACGTAGCAGAGGCGGTCCGTAGGCCCCGAACTGCAAAAGTCCGGTACTCGACGGACTGCATCACTACTGGCTAAAGGGGTTCGCTGTGCTCACCAGACAGTTTCAAGAGGCACTCGATCAGAAGTCGCTCCCGAGCCTTTTCACTACTGGGATCACTCATTTGATTCCTAAAGACCAGGATACCACAGACCCAAATACCGCCCCATCATGTGTCTACCCACCATATACAAGACACTAACATCCATTTTGAGCGCGAGAGTCACTCGTCACCTGAACTCAAATCAGGTGATGTCGCGCGCTCAAAATGGATGTTGGGACGGTGATCGGGGAACCAAGGAATCACTACTCATTGACGCGGTCATTGGCAAGGTGGTTAAACGCAACCGTCGGAATTTCTCCGCTGCCTGGATAGACTACAGAAAGGCATTCGACTCGGTGCCTCTTATATGGCTGAAGAGGGTCCTCAAGCTGTACAAGGTTAACTGTACAGTCAGAGACTTCCTCGGGTAGTGTATGGGCAGTGGAGTACGATACTTTGTCATCTAGGCGAGCGGATGACGGCTGTGGGGAACCACATAAGGATAAGAAGGGGTATCTTCCAGAGCGATTGTTTGAGTCCAGTCTGGTTCTGTCTCTCTCTAAACCCTCTAAGTACCTTACTGGAGGGCTCCGGGAGGGGATTTCAGCTTCGGAAAGGAGACACAAAAGTGACCCACCTTTTCTATATGGATGATCTCAAATTATTCGCCTCCAGTCGCTCCCATCTGTTGAGAGAGAGGTAGGGTTGTTAACTCTGAGGGCATAGACTTATCTACGCCCATCAACACAAGGACCCTTTCCGAGGCTGAAACATACCGATACCTGGTTATATCACAAAATATAGGTATTGATGAGGCAAACACGAAACAATCAGTTTGCGATCTGTTTTATGCACGCTTGACCAAAGTGCTTAACAGCCTTTTGTCGGGCATGAATAAGAAACACGTAGGTATATAACGGTTGGGTCATGCCTGTCCTCATGTATACCTTTGGCATACTCAGGTGGACTCAAACTGAACTTAAGGCCTTGGATAGAAAAGTCCGCACTACTATGACGTCCCAAAGGATCGAGATCCGAGATCGTCGGTAATGCGGCTGTACTTGCCGCGAAAACATGGTGGGCGTGGCTTTTTAAGCGCGCTCACCATGCATAATCGCGAAGTGTTCAGCCTCCGTACTTACTTCCTGGCGAGATCGGATGATTCATTCTATCAGGACGTCATTTCTTGTGATAAAGGGCTTACCCCTCTATCCTTAGCCGAAGATCAATGACAAGATCCGGCAGTACAGAGCATTTCCGACCGTGAGACTGTGTGGAAAGAGAAGGAGCTCCATGGGAGGTTCTACAAGGCTCTACATGAACCATTCGTAGACACGGTCGCCTCCCTGCACTGGCTACGGTTCGGTGACCTCTTTGGGTAAACCAAGGATTTTGTCTGTGCGATACAGGATCATGTTATTAAGACCAATAACTATCGGAGATACATCCTAAAAGATGGCGCCGTCGACATCTGTAGAGCTTGCCGCCATCCCGGGGAGTTACTTAGGCATGTCATCTCCAGTTGTTCAGCGCTTTCTAACTCTGAGTATTTGCACAGCCTTAACCTACTAGTCAGGATTTTACACTAGGAGCTCGCTCTGAAATACGTTCTCGTGGATCGGAAACTGCCTTCTTGTAAGTACTTGCCGGAAGCTGTGCTTGAAAATGACCGCACCAGGCTCTACTGGAACCGGGCCATCATCACGGACAGGACTATTCTTGCGAATAAGCTTGATATTGTGCTGATGGAGCGGGCACAGTCAAGGATATTTTTGGTCGACATTACCATTCCTTATGACGAGAACCTCGTGAAAGCCGAAACACGAAGCAGACAAAATATCTGGACATGGCTCACGAAGCGA
The DNA here is from genome assembly GCA_029286625.1 of Parnassius orleans. Taxonomy (NCBI): domain Eukaryota; kingdom Metazoa; phylum Arthropoda; class Insecta; order Lepidoptera; family Papilionidae; genus Parnassius; species Parnassius orleans. Next base: position 381,459 of record JAGSMP010000367.1, read on the forward strand.
CCAACATGGGGTGGCCGCCACGAAATTATTCCTGTGGTCGTTTCTGCGAACGGGTTAATCCCAGTCAGCCTCGGGTCATCTGAGGCGATTGAACCCGTGACGGACCGCACCGAGCTCAATGCAGAAGGCGGTGCTCCTCGATACCGCCCGCATCGTCCGCCGGTTCCTTTCCCACCTTCCGTTTTATTGGGTTTTTATTTATATATCTATTTTTTATGTATTTGTTTTATATTATTGATATTTATGTATATTTATCATTTTCACTTATATATTTATACAGCCCAACCAGATGAGAAAACTATAAAAATACCCCAAATAATAATATCGTTTATACGCTTAAACATGGTACATTAGAGGTGACAAATAGTTGCATATTGTACATAGTCCACATGTTTACCACATCTGGCATGTGAAAATTATTAATTATGTACATGGATTAAATTAAACCAAATAAATATAAATTAAAAAAGTTAAAATTACAATCATCATTTCAACCAAAGAAGTTAATTATGTATTATTCAATTAAATCAAATAAAATTAAAATTACAATCGTCATGTCAATCATTATAAAAATTAAATTGTCAAAAGAGTATATATTAAATCTACATAAAATTACACAAAAATAAAGTCTAAAATAATACAGTAATGTCAATTAGGCAACAAGATTCTATTTATTTAAAATTGTTTTACATGATAAACACATTATAATAATAGCCAGTTTTGGAGTTTGGTTTTAAATTTACCAGTTTGTGTCTCTTCGTTAAAGCCTACCGGAAGTTTATTATAAATCTTTACACTCATCTCGTAACAGCCAGTATGATAAAATGCAGTTTTAGGTATATGTTCTAAAACTAGTCTATTAGATTTTGGAGTTACGCAAAAATACCTCAGATGCTTTTTTGTACATATGAAATTTTTTTTACATGTACATTTGCTTCAAATATGTACATGCCTGGTAAAGTTAGTATGTTTTAAGGTCCTTAAATAAGGTCTTACACGAATCATACCATTTGGCCCCAGTTAAGGCTATCACACACTTTTTTTGAGCTATAAAAGCTCTTTTTGAATTAGAGCTATTACCCCAAATTAGCAATCCGTATCTTAGTATTGTTGCAACATACCCATGATATGCAATGAGTGCTGTTTGACGTGACCTATTCAAAACATATACAAATCCATTAATTTTATTATAAATTTCGTTAATATGAGCCAAGCCATTAGCAACCAACTTTAAACTAAAGAGATCACTCTCTTATATATATACATATATATATATATATATATATATATATATATATATATATATATGTAGAAAGGTCATTAGGACATAGAGAACTTAAATAGAAAGCTTTATTCCCACTCTTATGAAGGATGTTATTATGATGTATAGAGTCACATAAAAGGCTTTTAGAATAGAATAGAATCACTTTTATTCAATATAGTACTACTACCACCGGTTCGGATAAAACCTCTGTCCTGGGAAGAACCAGCAAAAACCCAGCGGGACTTATCTTTTAAATAAGGTTAATTTACAAAAGATTACTTAATACTATCTATAAATTGTACCGAGACTAATTTTGTAGTTAAGAATAATAATTAATTCGTTTGCACGAATTAATTATCCAACGAGTCAAGGATAAGCTAGTAACGAAATACGACAAGCGCACCGTTCCACGTCAGAGCCAAGACTGCCTAACGGCGGCCACTCCGTTCGTTTTATACAACCAGAACGGGCGCCACCGCAGGTGCATGTGGCGCAGGTGTGCGGTGCACGTGTTGTTTACAAAATTCTGTCTAGTTACACCGACGCCGCCGCACGTGCAATGGTGCTGGTGCCGTCACGGCCATGCTGACATGCGTGCGTCCTCGCACGCGCTCCATCACAATCTAAGTTATCTGTAGACAGAAAACATCGTTCGATTATCCTGACAAAATCATAAATGGTTACACATTCAGCAACATATTCTGGTCCGGTCTATAATGACCCTGCAGATATTAACAATTAGCTCTGGTCCGGTCTATATCGACCCTTCAGGCAATTAGTATTGGACCGGTTCCTTTGAACCCTGCAACACTAATCAGTTTTGGTCCGGCAAAATGCCCTTCAAAACTTTTCTCTTTTTTCCTTTAATAGAATCATTCTTTTTCTATTTTCTTTTTTCAAGTACTGTTTATGCTAGTCCGGAATCACTATTCCTATAGCCATATCATTGGACCGGCACAAAGCCCTGCAATGATAGTAAGAACCATTTTTTCTTACTCTTTTTTTTCATTTCAGTATAGAGCAATTACAGTTCGACCATACCGCAAACATGTCCCTGTCACAATCACACAGTAGTGTAACGTGAGGAACGTAGTGACATGATAATACCAAAATATGCAAACCAACAGCAACACAACACCCTCGGTGTAACACAGACCAGCCTCCCAGCAACATCATCTTCCTTTCCTGCACTAGAAGAATTACTCCGCTAGAGTGATGCAACCTCTCTATATTTTCTAGACGCGCAGACACGGCCACCTCCGACTGTCGCACGTCCTCGTGCGGTTGGCAGTAAACAGCATATGGTTTATCAGTTATCACCACCTGCTAACAGATATTAACACTTGTTACATAGTACGTTAAGAAATAATAAAAGTAATTGCGGGTACCTTTATTATAAATCGTACAAAAGGATTTAACTTTTGGCTTAAAATATTTCACTTTAATTTTTTTTTTACTATACACTTTAATGATACGTTAACGTCGCAAATAGGACAGCAAATTTTATTACGACATTTAACATAAAAACAAAGTCATCAATGCAAATCACAATCGTAATAATCCTCATACTATTCGAAGATTATATGTGGCAATAACGGGACTTTATCTCACTTCTGATGTAGAAAGGATGTTGAATATAGTGAACTTAAATGGAAAGCTTTATTCCACTTCTTATGAAGGATGTTATTATGATGTATAGAGTCATGAAAGGCTTTGAATAGAATAGAATCACTTTTATTCAATATAGTATACTACCACCGGTTCGGATAAAACCTCTGTCCTGGGAAGAACCAGCAAGAAACCCAGCGGGACTTATCTTTTAAATAAGGTTAATTTACAAAAGATTACTTAATACTATCTATAAATTGTACCGAGACTAATTTTAGTTAAGAATAATAATTAATTCGTTTGCACGAATTAATTATCCAACGAGTCAAGGATAAGCTAGTAACGAAATACGACAAGCGCACCGTTCCACGTCAGAGCCAAGACTGCCCTAACGGCGGCCACCCGTTCGTTTTATACAACCAGAACGGGCGCCACCGCAGGCATTGGCGCAGGTGTGCGGTGCACGTGTTGTTTACAAGAATTCTGTCTAGTTACACCGACGCCGCCGCACGCAATGGTGCTGGTGCCGTCATATGACATTTATGGTTTTTGTCAGGATAATCGAACGATGTTCTTCTGTCTACAGATAACTAAGATTGTCATGGAGCGCGTGCGAGACGCACGCATGTCAGCATGGCCGTGACGGCACCAGCACTATTGCACGTGCGGCGGCGTCCGTGTAGCTAGACAGAATTTTGTAAACAACACGTGCACCGCACACCTGCGCCAATGCACCTGCGGTGGCGCCCGTTCTGGTTGTATAAAACGAACGGAGCGGCCGCCGTTAGGCAGTCTTGGCTCTAGCGTGGAACGGTGTGCTTGTCGTATTCCGTTACTAGCTTATCCTGACTATTTGATAATTAATTCGTGCAAACGAATTAATTATTATTCTCAACTACAAAATTAGTCTCGGTACAATTTATAGTTAGTATTAAGTAATCTATTGTAAATTAACCTTATTTAAAAGATAAGTCCCGCTGGGTTTCTTGCTGGTTCTTCCCAGGACAGAGGTTTTATCCGAACCGGTGGTAGTAGTACTATATTGAAATAAAAGTGATTCTTTTCATTCTAAAAGCCTTTTATGTGACTCTATACATCATAATAACATCCTTCATAAGAAATGAGAATAAAGCTTCCATTTAAGTTCTCATATTCTTAACATCCATCCTACATCAGAAGTGGATAAAGTTCCATTATTGCCCACATATAATCTTCGAATAGTATGAGGATTATTACATTTGTGAAAGACCTATAATAATGCAATTTCACATGGATGACTCAATTTTTATGTTAAATGCCGTAATGAAATTTGCTGTCTTCTTACGATATTGACGTATCATTAAAGTGTAGAGAAAAGATTTAAAGTGAAATGATTTAAGCCCAAAGATAAACTTTTGTTCGATTTATATCAAAAGTACTATGAGTACTTTCGTTATTTCTTAACTTACTGAAAAATGTTAATAAATGTCGAAAGAAATGTTGGAGGCTTTCTAGATGAGTTATAGTTTGCATTCAGTGAAAACTTAACTTGTTCAAGTTTTATTATTATTTGATAGTTCACGCGAGACATGATTAACATTTGCTACATTTTGAAGTTCGAAATGTTTAAGCGATGTACCAAAATAATTGAATCATTTTAACGTTCTATGAATTGAAAATAATAAGTGGCCTTTTGGTGTTCTAATGTGTTGATAAGTGTTGCAGCTTACTCCGAATATTGTGTGGTCGACAAGATTGGGGTTTGATGTCGAGGAATATCGGACATGGTCAGGTACGGCCGAGCGCCGGTAAGATTGAGCCTACACCCCTACAGTCGGTAACTTATCGACAGATCTTATGGCAAGGCAATTCGAGCGGCCGCCGAACACATGGTGCTTTGGCGCTGCGGCTTTGTCAGCTTTCGTAGATTTTGCGCAGTTGCCTCCTTCCCCTTGAAATATGTGGTGGTATCGGTCTCTCGACATAGTTGCCGTTTTTGCAATGTGTGCAATGGTTTCCATGAGTGCCATGTCATACAGTTGCCGTTTCTTAAGAGAATGTGTGGTGAACTTCGGAAGCTCGGAATTCTATGGTTCGCAACACATTTATCTCCATTTCTTTTGCTTTTTATATTTGCAAAGCAGGACGACGATTCGCTGGCGGCTAGTACGGCGCGAGGGTGGCGCGAACGCAGCGGAACCGCACGCTGGTGCGCGTTTGTCTGGAGTTGGCCGTATAGGCGCGTCCATGAGCTAAATGAAGTCTAGGATGGTCGAGCATTGTAATATTTAACAAGTATTAATTAATATCTGTTAGCAGGTGGTGATAACTGATAGACCGTATGCTGTTTACTGCCAACTGCACGGGGACGTGCGACATTCGGAGGTGGCCGTGTCTGCGCGTCTAGAAAATATAGAGGTTGCGTCACTCTAGCGGATTAATTATTCTAGTGCAGGAAAGGAAGATGATGTTGCTGGGAGACTGGTCTGTGTTACACTGGGATGTGTCGTGTTGCTGTCGGTTTGCATATTTTGGTATTATCATGTCACTACGTTTCTCACGTTGCACTAATGTGTGAATTGTGACAGGGACATGTTTGCGGTATGGTCGAACTGTAATTGCTCTATACTGAATTAAAAAAAAGAGTAAGAAAAAAAAATGGTTCTTACTATCATTGCAGGGCTTTGTGCCGGTCCAATGATATGGCTATAGGGAATAGTGATTCCGGACTAGCATAAACAGTACATGAAAAAATAAGAGAAAATAGAAAAAAGAATGATTCTATTAAAAAAAAGAGAAAAGTTTTGAAGGGCATTTTGCCGGACCAAAACTGATTAGTGTTGCAGGGTTCAAAGGAACCGGTCCAATACTAATTGCCTGAAGGGTCGATATAGACCGGACCAGAGCTGATTGTTAATATCTGCAGGGTCATTGTAGACCGGATCAGAATATGTTGCTGAATGTAAACATTTATGGTTTTTTGTCAGGGTAATCGAACGATGTTCTTCTGTCTACAGATAACTAAGATTGTCATGGAGCGCGTGCGAGGACGCACGCATGTCAGCATGGCCGTGACGGCACCAGCACTATTGCACGTGCGGCGGCGTCGGTGTAGCTAGACAGAATTCTTGTAAACAACACGTGCACCGCACACCTGCGCCAATGCACCTGCGGTGGCGCCCGTTCTGGTTGTATAAAACAGACGGAGCGGCCGCCGTTAGGGCAGTCTTGGCTCTGCCGTGGAACGGTGCGCTTGTCGTATTCCGTTACTAGCTTATCCTGACTCATTTGATAATTAATTCGTGCAAAAGTAAAAAGTAAAAAGTAAAGTTACAGCCTATATACGTCCCACTGCTGGGCACAGGCCTCCTCTCATTTCTGGGAGGGTTTTAGGGCAAGGAAATGTCCGCCGCGCTGCCCCAATGCGTGTTGGCGAACTTCACAAGTCTTCGAAATACTTTTTTTGATTTCTCAGACATGCAGGTTTCCTCACGATGTTTTCTTTCACCGCCGAGCACGTGGTAAATCAGCACTTAAAATTGCAATTAACAATTTCATTGGTGCCGGCGGGGATCGAACCCGGGTTGCTCGCGTACTGTGAAATTTACAGCGGGCGCTAAGCTACCACGGCTCCTGAGCAAACGAATTAATTATTATTCTCAACTACAAAATGGGCTCGGTACAATTTATAGTTAGTATTAAGTAATCTATTGTAAATTAACTTTATTTAAAGATAAGTCCCGCTGGGTTTCTTGCTGGTTCTTCCCAGGACAGAGGTTTTATCCGAACCGGTGGTAGTAGTACTATATTGAAATAAAAGTGATTCTATTCTATTCTAAAAGCCTTTTATGTGACTCTATACATCATAATAACATCCTTCATAAGAAATGAGAATAAAGCTTTCCATTTAAGTTTAAGAGAACTTTAATGGATATACATATATAACAATCTAGGTCACAGATGCGTTGTCAACTCTGATGACCAAAAATGCTTCATAACCTGTAAATATATTTGTCGCGGCGCTGTTTTCGCTTCACAAGCGTAAAAAAAACAATTCTAAATCACACTATCGATGTTTTTTTTTCATTTATTTGGGTCAACAAACAGTTTCACAATAATAATTTTACAAATAATATACATACACATCATAATGAAATAATTGTGAAACCAACACCGTTTACCACAAATTATTAAATAAGAAATTTGCGTGTTTTGCTATAAGTTAGTATTTCTTTTAAGTAAGCTGGCTATGAATTTAATTCAATCAAATTGCGTGGTGTTGAACTCACGTAACAGATTAAAGAAAACTGATTTTCTAAATGAAGTAACATTCGTTGCAAATATATCTAGGGTAGTGAAGTAGCTGTTATAAGCTTCAGTCATTCGAGTCAATAGTGAACGTTTCGCAGCCGAATGCTTCGAGACTTAGGTGTAACAAATAGTTTATATGTACCGCATGCTCAGTGTGTGATCTGACTGGTACTTTAAAACATAACTTATCCGCTATATCAATACAATCGTACTTATTATTACAAAAGTCGTACAATAGCTTAACTTGTAATTGTAACCTTCTAGTTTTTAGATTAAATAATTTATATTGTTGTAACAATTTTGAGTAAGGCAATTTACTATGAGAACATTTATAATGCATGCATCGTAGGAAGTTCTTTTGCAGCCTTTCAAGCCGGTCTGAGTATTTTTTGTAAAAGGGATCCCACACTGAGATGGCATATTCAATTTGTGAGCGTATTAAAGATTTATATAAATACATATATGTACCTGGTCGTTTAAAATCGTTACTAGAGCGGATAACAAACCCATACATCTTATATGCTCTATTACAAATATTCTCAATATGAGTTTCTAGTGTTAGTTTAGTGTCTAATGTAACTCCTAGATCTCTAATTTTATGCACCTATCGAGGTTTGCGCCGCACAGAGAATAATTGAAATAACTTATACTTTTTCTTAATGATTTCTTATATTTACGCGAACACTACACATTTAAATAAAACTAGTTGTACGGATTTTATCGCGTATATTAACTTATTTTATATTCCCGACGTTTCAGTACTTTACAGCACCCATGGTCACGGGGACTAAGGTATTTGATGTCCCAATGTCATAGTTAACCACGGTTACCTCCAGATTAAAATTATTAATTTTGTTCCGATCTACGCAGTATGAACTTATAGTATCTTGAATTCTTGCAGTTGTATGCTTGGGTTGGGATTTAATTTTATAAATTATAGCATCCCAAGCAGATGGTAACAACCATCTTCTCTATTGAAATTAGGATGTTTTTGATTTCAATAGCCTCGCGAATCATCCTTGGAAGGAATCGGTGTTCTTTAGCGGTTGTGGTCTATCAAATCTAATGTAGTGACGGGGCGATCCTGCACATGTTCACAGACTGCAGACTTCCCGGAGCGTCGATTCTTCACATCAGCTATGTGTTCTTTAACGCGGGTTTTATTGATCTTTAGTTTGTCCTATATAAGAGACCACATTCACAATCAAGCTTGTACACTCCTGCATCTTGCAGAGGACATTACACTTAACTGATGGTAAAACGACTAATCTTCTTCGGCGGCTTAGTATGTTTTAATAGAAGCACGCTTCAGGATGTAGCCAATCTTGTCAGTGACACCTCTGACATATGGCAGTACAACAGGCACTCGCTCGACTGTGGCCGGCTTCACTCGTTCACTGTGACGTAGGCGCGGGACCCGAAGCTTATTGTCGTGCAAAACTTGCTTGACGTGTTGGAGCTCGGCGGCCAGGTGTTTACTGTCACAGATCCTCGTGCTCTGAAACAAAGATTTACCACGGTAGCTAACTGTGAAGGATGGTGATGAGAGTCACCGTTTAAATATCTATCTGTATGGTCTTTTTCTATACACAGTGTGGCTCAAGGTGTTATCAGGATTCCAATTACTAACACATCTAGAAAAGCTAAAGAGTTGTTTGCCTCTAACTTCACTGTGAATTGAATTTTAGAATTTATGGAGTTAAGATGGTCTAAAAATGCAGTTACTTTATCTAAAGGTAGAATTGTGAAAGTGTCGTCTACGTACCGCTTGTAGAATCTTGGATTTACGGAAGTAAGTAGGGCTTTCTCCTCAAAGTCTTCCATGAAAATATCGGCGACAATGGGAGATACCGGTGAGCCCATTGCAACACCATCTACTTGCTTGTAAAACTCTTCCTTCCACAATAGGTAGCCAGATGTAAGGCATTGTCTAAGTAATGCTGCATATTCTATGGGCATGTTGTTTTCCTCCAGCCTTCTAGTTACAATTGAGATGCAGTCTTCAACAGGTAAGCATGTGAACAGAGACTGCACATCAAAACTGACCATAGTTTCATTGTCTGCCAGATGTAGGTCTTTAATCTCGCTGACAAAATGGTAGGAATCCCTTGTGTGTGCTCTTGTATGTCCCCTGAGCGGTGTAAGTATTTTCACTAAGTGTTGAGCCAATCTGTAAGTTGGTGAATCGATTTGGCTAACTATGGGACGCAGTGGAGCATTGGGCTTGTGTATTTTTGGTAACCCATACAACTTCGGTGGTTTGGCACACGTAGGTATTATCGATTTTACGTCCAGATTTAAGAAACACTCCGAAAAATTAAACATGCCCATAGAATATGCAGCATTACTTAGACAATGCCTTACATCTGGCTACCTATTGGGGAAGGAGGAGTTCTACAAGCAAGTAGATGGAGTGGCGATGGGCTCACCTTTATCTCCCATTGTCGCCGATATATTCATGGAAGACTTTGAGGAGAAAGCCCTACTTACTTCTCCCATAAATCCAAGATTCTACAAGCGGTACGTAGACGACACTTTCACAATTCTACCTTTAGATAAAGTAACTGCATTTTTAGGCCATCTTAACTCCATAAATTCTAAAATTCAATTCACAATCGAGTTAGAGGCAAACAACTCTTTAGCTTTTCTAGATGTGTTAGTAATTGGAACTGATAACACTTGAGCCACACTGTGTATAGAAAAAGACCCATACAGATAGATATTTAAACGGTGACTCATCACCATCCTTCACAGCTAGCTACCGTGGTAAATCTTTGTTTCAGAGAGCACGAGGGATCTGTGACAGTAAACACCTGGCCGCCGAGCTCCAACACGTCAAGCAAGTTTTGCACGACAATAAGCTTCGGGTCCCGCGCCTACGTCACAGTGAACGAGTGAAGCCGGCCACAGTCGAGCGAGTGCCTGTTGTACTGCCATATGTCAGAGGTGTCACTGACAAGATTGGCTACATCCTGAAGCGTGCTTCCATTAAAACATACTTTAAGCCGCCGAAGAAGATTAGTCAGTTTTACCATCAGTTATGTAATGTCCTCTGCAAGATGCAGGAGGTACAAGCTTGATTGTGAATGTGGTCTCTCTTATATAGACAAACTAAAGATCAATAAAACCGCGTTAAAGAACACATAGCTGATGTGAAGAATCGACGCTCCGGGAAGTCTGCAGTCTGTGAACATGTACAGATCGCCCCTGTCACTACATTAGATTTGATAGACCACAACTCGCTAAAGAACACCGATTCCTTCCAAGGATGATTCGCGAGGCTATTGAAATCAAAAATATCCTAATTTCAATAGAGAAGATGGTGGTGCTACCATCTGCTTGGGATCCTATAATTAATAAAATTAAATCCCAACCCAAGCATACAACTGCAAGACTTCAAGATACTATAAGTTCATACTGCGTAGATCGGAACAAAAATTAATAATTTTTAATCTGGAGGTAACCGTGGTTAACTATGACATTGGGACATCAAATACCTCAGTCCCTCCCGTGACCATGGGTGCTGTAAAGTACTCGAAACGTCGGGAATATAAAATAAGTTAATATACGCGATAAAATCCGTAAAACTAGTTTTACTTTTTTTCTTACTAAAACTTATATACTTAAATTTATCTATGCTAAGTTTCAATTTATTACGGTCACAGTAAGCTGTCAATCCGTTAAGATCTTCTTGGAAATTTAAATGGTCACCAATATTTTCAATCGTACAGTATGTTTTGAGGTCATCCGCATATAGAAGGAAATTGCAATTTTTGAAACATTCGCTTATATCATTTATGTAGATTACAAACAAAAATGGTCCAATAATTGAGCCTAGCGGAATACCTGATGTTACTGTGACGATATCAGATTCATGACCATTAATTACCACTTTTTAGGTCCTATTAGTTATATAGGACTTGAACCATCTCCAGAGGTTGCCTCGAATACCATTGAAGGCAATTTTTTCTAGCAAGATTTTATGGTCGACGCGATCAAAGGCTTTCTTAAAGTCCGTATACACAGCGTCTGTTTGTTTATTAGAATCCATGTTTTCAAATAATGCAGTTGCATAAACCATGAGGTTAGTGATGGTTGAACGCTTTAAAACAAATCCATGTTGTTGTGGGAGAATAATTTTGTGCATATAAAAGTACAGGTTGCTGTGTATGAGTCTTTCAAGAAGCTTTGCTATAGCAGGCAAGATTGAAATAGGACGATAGTTGGTCACGTCCTTATAATAGCTTGTTCTAATATGCAAAAAGTTCGGAAACGAACTTTTTGCATATTAGAACAAGCTCTGTACTTACACGTGGAGCGTTGACCCCACCACGGGTTGAACATCTCGCGGGCTGGCAGGAGAATTCCCCTTTTCCTTCCTCGGCCAAATACTCAATGTCTTACACTAAGCCATGACAAGGAACACAGTCACTTGACGGCTATAATAGGTAAGGGAAAGATATGAACCTTGACAGACCCCAAGGCATATCCCATGAATTTACCACGTGCTCGGTGGTGAAGGAAAACATAGTGGGGAAACCTGCTTGTCAGAGTAATATAAATATTTCAATAATATGTGCAGTCTGTCAACACGCACAGGAGATGAGAGTGGGAATAGTCCCAGGAGTGGGAAGTAGTATTGGCAGTAGTTTGACTGCTTTGTATAAACATAATATCCGTAATATTAATAATGACCATACTCTATAGTTTCATTCTTCAAACTTATTTCCGCCTTACCTTTATATTTCTAAAGTGTAACGAAACGTAAGGATAAAAATTAAAAAGAAACAGAAGAGAAAGATATAAAGAAATACTTAAAACTGGTGTGGAAGCGAGATAGAATATTATATTATATAAGTGGGTTGAAAAGAGAAAGAATATATTACGTGTAATGGCGAAAAGTGTTTAATTTCATTTTACACGTGTGTTCCTATGTCGCTCTAAATAAAATTACATTAATTGTTTGTTTTTGAATTTACTCCGAGTTTTCACAGTTTTGATTTTAATAGAGCTATTTACTTTAAAAGGGATAGCAGCCTTTAGAAACCTTTGCTTTAAATTTATTAGCAAAAGGTAGTAAATTCTATTTGGAGTGCGTAATAATTTATTTTAAGCCTTCCCGCTCATTTAATGCTATTTCTATGAAGGCTGTTTCAATTAACATCCGTACATGATTTCAATGAAAATTAATATATTCAAGTTCAGTAAAAGATTAAAAGATTCCCCATCGGTTGTCGGTTCTTCGAGCTATATGGCCGGCCAATGGCCACTTCAGTTTACTAATCCGCTTTGTTATGTTGGTTAACTACTCTGGTTCTACTGCGGATATTCTTATTTTTAAGTATATCATGCAGAGAAACCCGGAGCGTTACCTGATTACAGCCTATAAAAAGTCCATTGTTGCACATAAGTCTCCCCCATCGATTGCCTCATAGGGGGATTTTTGCCATAGTTGCCACGCTTTGCAGGCGGGTTGGCAACTTCGATTTTTTATTATTTTGAGTTGTTATCAGAAAGACGCTGTTATCAGAAAGACGCTGTGTTTCATATCCCTCTATCACCTCTTACGACACCCACGGCGTGATGTTAGATAGTGCCGCCACTCGTCAAGGGTTATTACTTTGCAAAAATGCATTATTTAAATTGATGCGAAAATAATCATCACGATAACTAGGAGTCATCATGATGGATGATGCCTCGTTGAGAGATACCTACCTCATTTAGAGGCAACAAAAACAGAACAGAAAACAGAGGCCTTCAAAAACACATGCCGTGTTATTGAAGGTGCTTTATTCGTAGTGTGAATGTTAGAATAGTGGTGGGTTAAGCGTTGACGGTGACAGTGCACGTGACTGTGTTTCTTTACTCATGTGTTGTGGGAGAGTATTATTTAACCTTGATTTTGTCATAGTTACCACGCTTGGTAAGCGGGTTGGCAACCGCAGTTTTTATTTTTAGTCGTTATTAAGAAGATGATGCTGCCCATATCGTGATTTGTTTTTCTCTGTCGCCTCTTACACGGGATTATATGGGTTAGTGGATATTCTTACACCGCCACTACACGATAAGATGTGGGTAAAGTGGGATTTTACTTCGTATAATATTTTTTTTATAGAAACCTTAATGGGCGCACACACCACTACTAACCATAGGAATGCTTATGGGACATGAAGAGAATCATACATTTTTATATATAGTAGATACATTAATCAAGAATGTGTTCATGCTCATGCTTCATGTGCTCATTTCTTCGCATTATTATCTTGTGTCTTTATTATTTTTTAAACGTTACCCCTACGATAGGGATTTCTCTCGTATGGCGAGTTAGTTAACGTACATAATTTTCACAGGGACAAACATCCAGATATTTTTTACAGCAGAGAAGATAACTAGCATGCGCCTCACCTGACGGAAAGTGGCCACCTCCCATGAACAACTGCAACACCTGTGGAATTGGAGGTGCGTTCCTGGCCTTTTAAAAAGGAGTAAGCTCGTTTCTTGAAGGTCTCTAAGTATTATCGGTCCGGAATTATCGCCGGTGGTAAATGATTCCACACAGTAGTCGTGTGAGGAAGAAAACACCTAGTAAATCGTACAGTATTGGACCGCCAAGCATCCAGATGATGTGGATGGTAACGTAAGTAGTAAGTTAATGAAATTTGGCGGCTGGAATGAATCCGAACAATTCCTCAAAGCACTCTCCGTGGTAAATACGATAAAAAACGCAAAGCGATGCAACATTTCTTCGCAGCGCCAGTGAGTCAAGCCGACCGGAAAGAACTCGGACGTCGACGATTCAGGCTGCTCTGTGCCGGATGCGGTCAAGTGGAAAGAGCTGGCATTGGAATGCCCCAGCCCAGAGATGGGAACAATATTCCATATAGGGCCGAACCGGCGCCTTGTTAACTTGCAATTGGTGTGTTGGTATGAAATACTGTACCGCTCTGCTGAGCATGCCAAGCTTTTTAGAGGCCAATTTGACCTTTTCTTCCAAGTGACCACAAAACTGCACATCATTCGATATCTCGACGCCGAGGATTCCGATACTGGCTGAGGCAATGAGGGGAGTGCCTTGAAACGGAGGAGATACGAAAAAGGAAATCTTTTTAGCGGTAAACACGCAAACTTGTGTCTTCTGGGGATTGAAATGGACTAGATTTAGTCACCTCCAATCCGAGACTTTGTTCAATAAAGACTCGAATTCAGACACAAGTTTGGTCCGGTACTTGGCGACGTTTTCCCGAGAAATATTGGCACGTCGGTGTATAAAGCATCACCAGTACTGTCGTCGAAGTATGAGCCGGAGAGGTCAACTGTGTCTCGGTTAGAAAGAGCAAGGCTGGCTTCGTAGTCTCCAGATGGTAGTGGACGGCGTTAAGTTTCGAATGAAGTCCCCTGATGTTGCAGAAATTCACGGATAGCGTGGCAGGGCAGTGTCTTTGTTTTATTGCTCCGTTTGCCCTAAGCAGTATTAGTCGCGAGCATAATCCCCCCCTCCCTCTCCCTCAGAATACGCGGGGCAGCCTGAGCACCCACGCTCAGTAAGAGGAGGGTAGCTTGGGCGTGGATGCTCAGCGGGGGATTCTCCGACACCAGGGGTGCTGGTCTCCGGCCACCTGCACTCACCAAGCGAAACGCAAGAGTAATCTTCTACTTCTCGCTGGTATTCTGTGAGGTCCTGGTACCACCCCGGTTTGAGCTCGCCCATCCGTGCGACAGTAAAAGCTGCCGCGTGTTAAAAAAAAGATCTGGCATAATTATTTGAATTCCATACTAATACTTGATCTATGGAAGATTCGTACCCACGGCCTCCACACCACAACCCAAAATCTGGAATCCAATACGCCACGGAGCCGTCAAAATTTAGTAATAGGCAAGTTATTTTCAAGTAAGCTAATAACTAAATTAACTTAACTAGATCTAGCTGACATGAAGCAAGCCATTAAGTTATGCTCTACCTACTTTACTATAATGTAACGCTACTTAAAGCCGGTACTTCGTGAGAGAAGGAGACGTTCCTTTCATTTAAATCAATAATGCGCTACGAGTAAACGGGGTATATTTGTGTATTATGCACATATCCCGTTAAGCAAAGGCTCCATCGGTCTCTCAAGCATGTTGTGTGATACACACGGGCAGTTTGTTTTAAATAATAGAAGTTGCAGATATAGCAGTTTTTTTGAAAGGATTATTGTCATTTACTATCAATTCGGTGCGTCATCAACATTAATGCAGGATCAGCGGCAGCTAGGTATATAATATACAGATGGGTTTTTCTATCGAAAAATTCTCAGTAGCAGCCCGGAGTCAGGAAGTTGGCGGTGTTTCAACCCCGTGCCTCAGTAAGCACGTAAAGCCATTTGTGCTGCAACCAAACTCTCTCTGATCGTGTTGGATTTCCACCCCATCGAACTTTGAGAGTGGGGGAATAGAGAGTGCACCTACGTATGCGCATTTTATCGTGCACTATGGAAACAGGCCTCCTGTCATTTCTGAGAGGGTTTTAGGGCAAGGAACTATCCGTCGTGTTGCCCCAATTCGTGTTGGATAACTTTACTAGTCTGTGAAATTTTTATTTCTTAGACATGCAAGTTTCCTCGCTATGTTTTCCTTGACTGAAAAGCACGTGGTAAATCAGCACTTAAAATTTAATCAGCGTTAGTAGAGATCTAACCCGGGTTGTTCTCGTATTGTGGAATATGTACCGATCACTTGGCCCCTGAGCTATCACGGCAATAGATACCATATGAATACCACGTTTAGTAAGAAGTCTCCGTTTCGCCATTAAAATTTATTTAATAAAAATTTGTGTTTTTCTTTGACGATAATTATTCATTCGTCTTTTTCATCTAACTTATTTTTTACACTTTTGATCGACGTCCAGTCTTAATAATTTATTTATTTTCTTAAAGAGCAGTGTGTCACAGAATTTCAGAATAGAATTTATCACATAAACACACAGCCTTGCATCCTGCTAGTGCAACTGCCACTCAAGAGGGCTTGGTAGCTTAACTATCAACAAACTAGCTTCAAAGTAGCAAGCGATTTATATATACACAAAGTTACGTCAATAAATGAACAAACAAATATAATAGAATTTCGTAAATTTTCCACTAAATAAATAATTCAATTAGTGTTTTAATGTGCATATGCTAGTCACACTACTGCCTATCTGTTGGCATAGTCGACGTACAATATTATAAGACAAATAACCGATGGAATTCATTCATTTATGGTCACGGTAAATAATAATGTAAAATAAGGTAAAAAAGTAAGTATTTAAAAAAAATCGTATCTTAGGTAATTATTACTTGGGATATTTTTTTTCGTTTTATTTTTTATTTCTAAGAACGGCCATAAGGTCTATAATTGTATTTCAAGGTTACCCACTCATTACCGAACAACCTATGTATACCATGCCATGTCATTTTCAAATTATACGCTAATAAAAGTACAATTTAATATACTTTCCAATTTTCATGCTTCAGCGTATCATGTCTATAGCACTAACGGGTCGACTCGACCGGGAAGAACCACACTCTCAAGGATACCAACGTGATATGGCAGTTACTGAGTTTCGTGTGGTAAGTAACTGAAAATTGAGATACATTTTATGGCAACATTTTAAAAATTATCAGTTATTATTAAATAAATAAATTAGCTTGCAATTATCTTTCAGCGGTGACCTTACTAAGAGTAAGATACACTAGGTGGTAGGACTCCTTCTGCCTAGAAGTCTATCTGAGTAGGTAGCACCCTCTACCTATTTTTACCGCCAAATAACAGGGCCTTTTTTTACATGGGGAAATGCCTACGCATACCCGCCTCGCGGGGGCAAGGACGGGTTATGTCGGACTCACACTGACTAAAACCCCATGGTGTTATTTTTTTTTATTTTTTTTTATAGGATAGGATGACAAACGAGCACACAGTCCACCTGATGGTAAGTGATTGCTGTGACCCATAGACATCTACATCTATCCTCAACAAAGAATCAAAATGCAGAAGCGTTGTCACCCGGGAGGACTAAGATGGAATGCCTCGTTTCCAGTAAAAAGGTTCTCCGGTTCTCTACACTCACCATAAGAAACACAGCAGTGTTAAGCTGCTATTTTACGCTGGTATTCTGTGAGAGCGTGGTCCTTCCCCGGTCGAGCCGACCCATTCGTGCTACAACTATACTACTAATATAGCTGCAGCATGGCTCTACCACGTATAAGGTGTTCCACCTTCGCCGCATATTGGCAGGGCCACGGGAACGCTTTCGCACACATCCGCGGCCCCACCAGCGCCAGCTGCCCCATGGCAGCCCCTCCTCGGGGGAGGACCTCTCCTCCCCATTCTCCTTCTCAGGTAAGGCGCACCAGGAACACAAGGCATGCCCTTCCACAGCCTCCAACTCCACCTGCGTAACGGCCCCCAGGTCCGGCCATAAGTTGGTGTTTGACTACTATCCCAGCTGTTGATAAATCATGGTGTACCTGAAGATGGTAAAATACTCAGTTTGGAGTGCAAAGGGAACAATTTCATTAGAGTAGTACGTGAAAGCAATATACAGGGTATTTTTGAAACGCTCCCGAAAACGAAGACAGATGATAGTACTAAGGATACCTATGATGATGGGTCACAAAGAAATTCGATCCCGAGGAAAAAAAAATCATCTTTTCACAACGTTTTATTAACTTTATTCACGCTCCATCATGTTATTACAGTTATTTGAAATGATATTTCACAAAAAAAATCATGAAAATACTGAAACATAAAACCAGCAGTGAAACTTTAAAAGAAAATCAGCTGACAATAGGGTCAATATCCTCGCGGGCTCGAACTCTTACCTAGATCGGTACGAAACAATGCATTGGGTATACTACTTACTCACTCTACCTTCCCTTTCACACACACGCTGCTTCGTGTCGCCTCGCGCTGTGGAATTTCACATGCTTCAAGGACGTTACAATAATTTTAGTTTTGAGACAGTGCCATGTTGACTATCACGAGCGATAGTTCAATTGTTTTGTTTATTAAATTATTGTCGTTATAACTTGTTATTTATTAATTAATGATGTTGTTCTTGTTGTTACGTTTTGTGTTTTTGTTTTGTTTTAATAATGCCCTAACGTAGGTACATTTATAGTGCTTTGTGAATACGGCAACATGTTAATGTGCCTGAAGAATCTCATAAGGCCACGGAGGATCGGTAAGCTGTTTCATACCTAATTTTTAAATAACTTAGTACTGAACTGATCTGAATAGTACATAACTGAATACATCAGAATAATAAACATACCTGCACAATGGGTAACAAAGCATGACTCTAACCTTGTAAACATTTTATTTAAGTATTTTTTCATTAGCGGGAATCGAACCAGTTATTTGGTTTATTTAAGCAAATTTTTTAAATAACTTGTTAACATTTTATTTAAGTATTTTTTCATTAGCGGGAATCGAACCAGTTATTTGGTTTATTTAACCTAATTTTTCTAAATAACTTTGTACTGAACTGATCTGAATAGTACATAACTGAATACATCAGCATAATAAACATACCTACACAATGGATAAAAAGCATGACTCTAACCTTGTTAACATTTTATTTAAGTATTTTTTTCATTAGCGGGGAATCGAACTAGTTATTTGGTTTATTTAACCTGTGAATTCGAATTAAAGTGGCTACGTGGAGACAAGCACAGTGGCAAAATAGTAAGTTAAGTAGATAAGTTAGGTATTTAGACAAGTGTTGTAAATTATTAGGTATTCTGGTACCATCGATAGTTGCGGGCCGCGCGAATTCGGCGTTCGCGCGTACATTGACCCGTAGTCAGCTGATTGTAATTCAGTAATTCCACTGCTGGTTTTATGTTTCAGTATTTTCATGGTTTTTTTTTTGTGAAATATCGTTTTAAATAACTGTAATAACATGATGGAGCGTGAATAAAGTTAATAAAATGTTGTGAAAAGATGATTTTTTTTTCCTCGGGATTTTTTGTGACTCATCATCATAGGTATCCTTAGTACTATCATCTGTCTTCGTTTTCGGGAGCGTTTCAAAAATACCCTGTATATGTATATGTTTCGGAGGAGGAGGCCGAATGTAGGTAGAATTTTCACCGCGTGAATTTCACTGTACATACATGTATGTGGGTTGTGGGCAAAAAAGCCGTTGAAGTAAGTAAGTAAAGTAAAAAATATTCATTTGCCACCGAAAAATACAATGTTATAATTTAATGAACATCTTAATAATTAGTTGTGACAAAACGGTCTGTAACTGAGTCGTACCTGCCACAGCCTTCGCGAATTAACCATATAGAGTCTTAGGCAACTGACGAAATACACGCATCTGAAAATAAAACGAACAATAAAAAAAAAATAAAAGGGCTGAATCTGATTAACAGGGTAAGAAATTGTGTGAACTGGATTAAGAAAGGAATGCTTCGGTGGTTTGGTTATGTAGAAAGAATGAACGAGGAAAGAGTGACAAAACAAATTAATGTTGCAGAAGTGAACGGCTGAGTCCGCAAAGGACGCCACAGATAAAAATTAATCGACCAAAGTACGATATATTGAAGATGGGTCAGATTAAGAGTACCCTTAACCGACACGCATGTATGGATGTATAAGAGGTGAAAGAGGTGTGTCAGGATCGTGCCAAATGGAAGTCCGTAGTCTCTGCCTACCCTCCAGGTGATAGGCGTGAGCGTTTTGTTTAATAAATAAAACAATAAATAAATAAAAGTTATATTTCGAATGGACTACAATCAAGGCAATATAACGTAAGATAGTGTTTTTTTATAGGATAGTGTGACAAACGAGCACACAGTCCCCCTGATGGTAAGTGGTTGCTGTGACCCATAGACATCTACATCGACATATATCCTCAATGAAGAATCAAAATGCAGATGCGTTGTCACCCGTGAGGGCTAAGATGGAATGCCTCTTTTCGAGTAAAAAGGGTCTCCGGTTCTCTATATACGAAACAGCACTTTTAACCTCCTGTGAGAGCGTGGTCCTTCCCCGGTCGAGCCGACCCATTCGTGCTACAACTGTACTACTCATATAGCTGCAGCATGGCTCTACCACGTACACATTTCCAGGCATTTGTTTTTTTTTACACAATATCCAATGGTAAAATGTGTTGCATGACTAGACTCTGATCTAGATTTGAAGAACGTCAGGCTAGATTCTGCTAAATTTCATAATATTTGAGTTTCGTAGTCAATTGACGTAATCTGGTAAAAATGAATGTCTTTTTGTAAAGAATAAGGGTGACTAACGAGCACACCAGTCCACCTAATGGTAAATGGATTCTCTGGGCCATAGACATCTACATTTATCCGCGATTAAGAATCATAATACTTTCGATTAAGAAACAAATTGTCAACCCTGAGGACTAAGATAGAATGCGTCGTATCCAGTAAAAAGGGTCTGTGGTTCTCTACACTCACCATACAAAACACATTTTTTTTATAGGATAAGGTGACAAGCGAGCACACAGTCCACCTGATGGTAAGTGGTTGCTTTGGGCCATAGACACATCTATCCTCGACTACGAATCAAAATGCAGATGCGTTATCAGCCGTGAGCACTAAGGTGGAATGCCTCTTTTCCAGTAAAAAGGGTCTCCGGTTCTCTACACTCACCATACGAAACACAGTAGAATTAAGCTGCTATTGTACGCTGGTATTCTGTGAGAGCGTGGTCCTTCCCCGGTCGAGCCGACCCATTCGTGCTACAACTATACAATTAATATAGCTGCAGCATGGCTCTACCACGTTTAAAGGTACATGTGTGTGTTTTTTTGTTCAAACTCCTTACGTTTAAAGTAAGCCCATATAAAAATGAAATAGAAAATAATATGGAGGAAAAGCAGCCTCAAAATAAAAAGTATTTTACATTAAATTATCTTGTTTTCCCGCCAATCGTATTTCAAAGGACACCCATTTGGCTGATTGCACAACGTAATTCAATATTTTATTTACGACCGATTACGCTTTTCAAGTCTTATATTTGGTGTTTTTTTCTTTTTTTTTTCTTTTTACTTTGCCTAACTGTGCAATTCCATATATTTGTAAAAATTTCCAGTACTTGCGAAATTGAACATGACTTTTTGAATTGAATTGCGAATTTGACTTTTAATTTTCCAACGTTTCGGGAAATTTAAAGTCAAATTAAACGCGATAAAATCCATAAAATTTGTTTCAATTAATGTGTAGTATTCGCGTAAATATTATAAGAAATCATTACTAGCACAGTGGCTATTGCCCGGCCCGATGTTCTTAGCATACAGTACCGCGGGTTTGTTGTGTATTTAATATCTTACGCTGTAAACAAACCATTCTTGAAGTTGTTTGTATCATTGTACACTAAATTATATATTTCTTTGCAACTGCAACAATGAATATAATGCGATCTCCACCTACTAACGCCGGCGGCTCGCAATCTGACTTGTCAAAGATACCGGCAGATAATATTTCTGATATACAAATTACTTTTAGAGAACGTAAACAACCGGCTGATCGTGAATGCCAATGCTCGTATGAGATTAAGTTGGTGCGAAATGAGTTATCACGAATCACTTCCTTACTAGAAAATTACATTGGGTCAAATACACAAATAATGAGTCAAATGAACCAGAATATTGTTGAAGTTAAGAGTGAAATCACCTATTTACGGGCTTCGCATGAACAAACGAGAAACTTGATTAGCTCTAATGTAGCAGAAATTAGTATACAAATCCAAGACTTTAAGACCGCAACGTTAAAAATTTCTTTAGAAAACAGTTAAATAAAACTTAATTATCGTAGTTGCAGTCAAAAGTGTCAAACGGTGAGGACAAAATAAAGCTGCTTAAAAAAACTTTGAACAATTATGTTTAAGCCCGCCAGCCACTCAAACTAATCAGCTGTTTGTAAATGAAGAAATTGTTCGTGAAATCCAAGAGCGCAAAAAGAGAGAAAATTATATAATTATAGTTGGCATACCAGAACAAAATTCCAGCAGCACCGAAGAGCTAATCCTCAAAGACCAGGTTGAGTTACTAAATATTACTTCAATTATAGAAAAAGACATCCCGAAACCAATTAAGGTTTTCCGTATTGGCAAGTACAATCCAAGAAAACAATGAAGGGTTAAAGTTTGCTTTGACAAAGCTGAGACAGCCAAGGTACTCCTCCGCAACAAAGAGAAATTGCTTGATAATGTAAAATTTCTCGGACCAAACACCGGTTCAACAAAAATACTTCCTGAATATAAAAGGTGAACTTTCACGACGCACAGAAAATGAAGAAAATAATCTCATAATAAAATATGTGAACTGCATACCAAGCATTATAAAATCGGTTTAAAAATGCCAATCACCAATGATAAATAACACCTCACCCGATACCATAAACTATCAAGTCGTTAACGACTACCAACTTATTCAGACTAAAAAATCACGTTTATCATTGTTCTACATAAACAATCGTAGTATTCTGAAGAAAGGCAAACTCGATGAACCTAAATGCATCATACAATCAATATCAACAACACACATAATTTTCCTCACAGAAACTTGGGTACAGACCGAAAATTAAACTTTACAACTACAAATCACTAGATACAAACTTTACTCCAACTACAGGACGGATATAAGAGGAAGTGGAGTATCAGCATACATACATAATAGCTTAAAACATAATCTTATTGAATCGACTTACCAATATGGAAATAACTACTTATGGATAGAAATTGAAAACTTTGCACTAGATGTTGGTGTGGTCTATAATCCTGGATAAACTAATTTTCAAAAATTTTTGGAAGTATACGACAAATAATTACAGCATCACAGGAGAGCAATAGTTTTCGGAGATTTCAACTTTGACTTGTTGACAAAAAACAATAAAATAAAACATTACAAGCAAATAGTCAATGAATCAGGATACAGATTACTCAACAAAATCAACCAAACGTATTGTACAAGATAATAATCTATTTTATTTCATTAAGCATTTAACAATTTGCATAAGGTAGGGAGCGTCTTTTAAGCACCTTAAGGCACTTGTGTCAGAGACTCCCCCACAAAGAAATCGATCATAGACCATGTTAGCACTATCCTAAAAGGTGACCATTTCAATATTGCTATGATCAACTCACCTATGACAGACTATAAACAAATTTATGTATAATTAAACAGATTTATACCACCAAAAAAACCACTCCCAAGAAACTCCACCACAAAGAAATCGATCATAGACCATGTTAGCACTAACCTAAAAGGTAACCATTTCAATATTGCTATGATCAACTCAACTATGAAAGACCATAAACCAATTTATTTACAATTAAACAGATTTATACCACCAAAAATACGTACACGCCATGAAGCAATCAACTATAAGAAACTAAATAACTCGATATAATCACACGGATTTGGAGAAGACTTAAATTACTGTCAATTGGAAACTAAACTAAAACAATATGTAGAATACAATAAAGTAATAAAAACTAAAATATTAAATCTATATATATAAAAAGAAACTATCTGTGGATTCAATACAAAAATAATCGAGAAAATGAGACATTAGAAAAAGAGTTTAAGCTGAAGAGAGATACAGTGGCTAAGCAGATCCAAAATACGAAGAATTCCTACTATTATAAACTATTTTAAAATTATACTAATAACCCAAAAATGTGGCACCTTATAAACAATCTAGCAAACAATAAAATAAAACAAAGTTGTGCTTCTCCAAAACTTATTGTAGATTCCAAGTTAGTCAGTAACACAGTCGAGATTTGTGAGGTTTTTAACGAATATTTTTCAACTATTGTATCCCAGTTAGCAGATAAAATACCTAAGAAATATCATAGTAGCTCCACTTATCCTTTCTCCAAAACACAAACAGTAAATGGTAATAAACTTTTACACTAGCATGGGGCTAGTGTAGAAAGTATAGTACTGCTAGTAAAATTAGCGAAATTATATAAAGCCTCGATTCGAATTCTAGTAGTAATATAGACAGAATTAGCACAAAAGTGATAAAGTGCCTATAAAATTTGATAGTACATGGCTTAGCTCAATGTTTCAATAAACTTATGATCGATGGAGATTTTCCAGATACTATGATGGTTGCAAAGGTAGCACCAA
Organism: Parnassius orleans; assembly: GCA_029286625.1. NCBI lineage: Eukaryota > Metazoa > Arthropoda > Insecta > Lepidoptera > Papilionidae > Parnassius > Parnassius orleans. The sequence goes on from JAGSMP010000367.1 coordinate 405,743, forward strand.
TCTATAAATTGGGACTTAAAACGGACCCAGGAAACTATCATCCGATATTAGTATTGCCGGTCATGTCAAAAATTTTTAGAAAAAGTCATACCTAACCGCTTAATAAATTACTTAAATTCTTTTAAATTTATATCAGAACGGCAATATGGATTTCGAGCCAAAAGTAGCACCACTACCGCAACGATCGATCTAACAACAAAAATAAAAGATAGTATAGATAAACGGCAAGTGGATTTAGGTGTTTTTATCAATTTAATAAAATCATTTGATACTGTATGTCACAAATTGCTATAAGAAAAACTTGAAAGCATCGGTATCAAAGGTAGTGGTCTTAAAATATTTAAATCATACCTATCAAATAGATCGCAAGTAGTGAAGCTGGATAATTTTCCAAATAGTGCCTTATCTGTCACGCATGGCATGCCACAGGGATCCACACTGGGGCCACTCCTATTTCTAGTATATGTAAACTACATCGCAAAACTAGGGCTACATGGTCATATAACTTTGTACGCTGACGATACATGTCTATTTTATTTCGGATCTGATATACATGATATTATTTCGCAAGCGCAAGAAGATCTAAAACTATTGTTTGAGTGGTTCCAATATAATTTGCTAACGGTAAACACTTCTAAAATGTGTTACATAATTTTTAAAGCAAAGAACAAAACTATACCATTACATGACCCACTGACAATTGATAACATCCCCTTAGACTTTTGTATACTGCATCATCATCATCATTACAGCCCATCACAAGTCTACTGCTGAACATAGGCCTCCCCCATGGAATGACACAAAGCACGGTCACGAGCCACCTGATTCGATTGGCTTCCATAAAGACCATCCATAAATTCCTTAATATTAAAATAACCCTTTTTTATTCAATCTTTGTGTTTAATAAAGTTTTACAACTTGGCGGAAGTCAGATTTTGTAGCTGTACCCTAGCAACATGGGTTCGAATCCCACCTGTAGACATCCCAACACACCACCGGCCACAACCGGAGAATTGGGAGCTGGTGGAGACGATATTCTCTTGCCCCTGTAATTGAGTCCTTGGCGACGGACATGGGAGTCCTAATTTGAAGGAATAGACTCCAACTTGACTTCTTAATAAGAAGGAGCCTGTTATGCCATATCCTATAGTCATCTCTTACGACACTCACGGGGTGATGTAATGCCACCATCATATAGTTGCTCGTACGAGGATTAAGACATAGTAGTTACTAAAAAGAATACACAAACTAACTCCTTAGTAATGAATAGAATCCGGCGTTACTTTACGCAAATCCATGATATTAAAAATGTTAAAATTATTTAGCTAAGATCTGCGTAAAAAAAGTATAAATCTCGCCCTCCCTCAATTGCGTGCACTCTCCTCGTCACCACTACTCCTAACACCACTACACTAGAAAATATATACCACCGTCAATAATACGCCACGTGTTTCGCCTCTCTTTATACTCATGTTGCCTTGTTTAGAGGCGACACACCTGTCGTATTTAACTCCTCAATACTCATTCATTGCAATAAGAGTTGCAATTTCTGATTCTAATACTTTGAAATTTATCTTAATACGCCTGCACTACTATTATAACTTAGATTTCCAACTTAGCACGTGTTAGTTCTAGAGAATCCATTATCTCGGACTAACTCACCTAAGCCATAAGCTTTGGCTTAAAGTGCTTAGAAGTAAATTTCATCAAGTTCTCCACAGTATGTATGTTAATTAATTCCATCTGACAATAGAAACATATCACTGACAATAGTTTGTTTGCATATATAATTAGATCATACAATATTTAATTGAGAATTTCATACTCTAGATTGAAATACTTTTTAACATTTGTCGAAACGAACATTTCTAGAGACATCTAATAAGAATACGACTTAACGAGTTCGAATTACCCTAGTGTTACAATTGTTTATTGGCGACGGTCGACTCTTTTACCATCAGGTGAGTTGCATGCTCGTTTGTTTGTTTTATATAAAAATATATTGTAAAGATGCCATAGTTTTTATACTATAAAAACTATCTCATTTGTATATTTATGAATACTACAAATCTAATTTAACTTAAAATGAAAAATCGACCAATTCACTACTAAAAGTAAAAAGTTATAATGGTTAATTAATTAGCAATTGTGTCAACTAAAAAATTATACAATAAAAAATTAAGCATACTTTAAATATATTTTTTATACTGAATAAGGTTGACAAGTGAACACACAGCTGATGGTAAGTGGATGCTGTGGCCCATAGACATCTACATCTATCCTCGATTAAGAATCTAAATGCAGATGCGGTGTTACACCTGAGAACCAAGATGGAATGCATCGTTTTCAGTGAAAAGGGTCGCCAGTTCTCTACACTCACCACACGAAACACAGCAGAATCGACCTGCTATTTTACGCTAGTATTCAGTGAGAGCGCAGTCCTTGTTAATTACTTTATAAAATGTACTCTTTGATGGTATCTCGGTATGTAGTGTAGAAGTATCACGAACGAACTCAGGATTTCACGAATTACTTCCTGAGGGTTTCAAATATTATTACAACTGGAGCTCCCAGTATTTTTCTATATAAAAATGAAGTGACATACGAACTTACAGTCGACCTGATGGTAAGTGGCTAGTGCAGCCCATTAACACCTGCAATCAAATTCAAATAAAGAACTCTACTGATTCGTTGTCACCTCTGAGGGCTAAGATTTAATGCCCCACAGCTTGTAATTATATTGACTCTCTATAATTACTCTCCGGAACAGAAAACAGTAGTGCAGAAATAGTTAAGAGGGTGTAACCTAGACGCACTCTTAGGCCGAAAAGGAATCTTGCCAACTATTGCAGTCTGCTCCGATCAGATAATAATGTAGAATACGAGTACCAACATAAAATTTCACCATTGGCAGCATGCAGAACATGCACGGTGGTTACTCTATGGAGAGTGACGAGAACCGGTGACACTTTATACTGATAATGAGGCATTACATCTTAGTCCTCGTGGGTGACAACGTCTAAATCGAGGATATATGTAGGTGTCAATGAATCACAGCATTCACTTACTATAAGGTGTACTGTATGTTCGATGGTCAAGCCGTGCTTCTATATTTTTTAAAGACACGACTAACTAGTACATTCATTGGGAATTAACTTAATCATGACTGCTTCTGTTAAACTTCAGTCCTTACCTCAATTTATCTATATACATTTAAATAAAATTGAAGTGTCTGTCTGTAATATCCAAATAACTCCTTTTACGTTATTTGCATGCTTTGACGACATCAATAACCATTTTTAAATTGTTGTCTGTTTGTCTTTCTGGAATATTTCCGAAATCGCTGAACCGATTGTGATGAAACTTGACAAACAGATCTAGTGCACTGTAATCCTGTCTTGCGTAGATACGTATGTAGTTTCCGTTGAGACTGGCTGCCGTGACCGCAATGCGGTCTGGAAGACGTTATAACCTTAACCGACGAGCATCTATACTTAGATATCTGGATGTGAAGAGAGAGGCGAAGAGAAGCGAGAGAGGTGTGTCAAAATCATGCCAAATGGAAGTCTGTAGTCCTCTGCCTACCTCTCTGGGTGACAGGCTTGAATTCGGAATGAAGTCATTGTGCCGCCTACTGGAAAGTGCAGAAAAACTTCTGCTAATCCAGCTAGCATTTTTTTCTATGAAACTGACAAATTATTTTACAGTCCACCTGATGGTAAGTGGCTAATGCAGTGAATGGACACCTGCATCCAACTTCAAACAAATACTAATAAACTATACAAAGAGAGAAAATATTTGCCTAAGTCACCTCCACGAATGTAAGTTGGTCAATCAAAGGGGATATTCATAACTGTAGATTATATATGAGGTGAATCCGACGTCACTCCGCGCGTCGACCGGTTCCTGTTCGCGAACGGACGCATTTTATTTTTATTTTTATAGAAGGCAAAAGAGTATGCGGCTCACCTGATGGTAAGTGACTACCGCCAACCATGAACAACTGCAAACTCAGAGGAATTGTAGATGCATTGTCGCCCTTTTAGAAATGAGTAAGCTTTTTCTTGAAGGTCCCTAAGTCGTATCGGTCCGGAAAATTCGCCGATAAACGATTCCACATAGACGACCTCTATGTCGACTATCTATGAGTAAGAAAACTCCTAATAAAACGCACAGTGGATGACGGCCAAGTATCCAGTTGGTGTGGACGGGATCATGTGAGTTTTGTCGCGAAGTGCATTGGTGAAATTTGGCGGCTGGAATTAATCCGAACAATTCCTCTGAGCACTTCCCGTGGTAAATGCGATAGAAAATGTTTATGCAAGCGCTCCTCCCAGTGAGCAAACCAACTGCACTTGGAACGCATGTGTCTTGTATCTACAATTCTCGTTTATTATTGTAAAATGTGCCTAAATAAATTATCAGGTCTTTACCTATGAAATCGCCGTTTTTACGAAATAAGTTAACGTATTTTTCTATATTTTTATTTATATTAATCAAAGTAATCACCCATGCAATCGAAGCATTTTTGCCAACGCAGTGGCAGTTTATTGACCCTTCTTAAAGAAATCAGGTGGACGGGAGGCAACAAATTCTTCAAAGGCATATTGTACTGCCTCTCGAGTATTGAATCTTTTCCCGCCAATAAGTTATTCAAATTGTGGAAAAAAAGTTATTCAAGTCTGTAGGCGCAAGGTCTGATGATATGAAGTACAACAGATCTTCCATATCATATATACATAATATACGGGAGCTTCCAACCCCACCTCTTATAACTTGGAGACTGTCTGTTGTGCAGTACGAGACCGGGAGTTGTCGTGCAAGAGCAGCGGGGACGAGCGATTGACCAAAGCTGGTTGGTGACGTGCGAGCTTCTCCACCATTGTTTTCAGTGCTTTACAGTAATGCTCATCCCGTTTAGTAAGAAGCTCTGATGAATCACACTGGCGCTAGACCACCAAACAGTGAACATCACTTTTCTAGGGAGGGGTAAGTTTTCGTTTAGGGCATTGTTTAGGTGCTGAACCAGGATCCAAAAAACTTGCTGAGCGCTTGCAATTGTCAAACAGAATCCGTTTTTCGTCGCAGGTAACAATGCGGTTTAAAATTCCGTCGTTTGTGTGCCGTGTCTGTTGAGTAGTGCAAGGCACGTATCGACGCTTACTTCGGGCTGGCAATCATTGAGTTCGTGGGGCACCCATCTGTCAAGCTTTTTTATCTTGCCAATTCGACGCGAATGTAAAAATATTGTTTTGATGCTAATATCGAAAGCTGCTGCTAATTTAGACGTAGATTGAGTATCATCAGCTTCAACAATCGCCTTCAATTCGTCACTACCGTCCAAAGTTTTCGGACGAACACGGGGTTCATTTTTCAGATTGAAATTTCCAGAACGAAAGCGTGCAAACCAATAACAGGTGATGTGATCGTTGTAGTATTTGCTCCGTAAACGTCGTTGATGTTGCGTGCCGTTTGTGCCGCGTTGCTGCCACGACGGTACGCATATTCTATAATTACTCGAATTTTGTCTATCCATGATGACGAAAAAGATTCAAATGCAATGAAAACATAGCGCTAATCAATAAACAAATGACTAATTTTGAAAAAGAATTCCATGTTTTAAAATAAAATTAATTTGAAATTAGAATTCTTGGGCGAACAAAAATTATTTTGATTTTAAATGGCCAGTACCGCAGAACGGCAATTGCAAAGGTTTTAAAAGTTTCGAAGACCTATTATCATATAGTTGTGAATTTTTACGTTTTTATTGAAGAGCAACCCACAACTACCTATATAATATATTTTTTGTAAAATTTATTTAAATAAAGATATTGTTAATTACTCCAAACATTAATGCAGCTTACCCGAAGCTAAGTCTTCGATAAGATATGAGGCTCGAGGGTTACAACTTTACCACGTATTCCGAACTAGACGTTAATCCATTAATATGTTGAATATCTTCCGTAATGCTACTGACGTGCTTGTGGAAAGCTTTGCTTTGTTACTTATAGTTTGCAATATGTTTGGTGTGATTTGTTACGTGTTACGTTGACTTTACTAAAAGGATATCCAGGCTGCAGATGTTTGAAGAATAGTTTCTTAACAATCTGGTTCTGTCACGCAGTGCCACTCAATTGAGAGACAACTGCCGCTCAGACTGTATCATCATCATCATCATCATCATTGCAGCCCATCACAAGTACACTGCTGATCAGAGGCCAGACAAGGAATGCCACGAAAGACGGTCCTTAGCTATCTGCATCTATCGACTTTCTTCATCTATGCCAGGTCGACTTCAGACTGTTTATATAACCACTAGAATGTCTTTTAAATCATTGCATCAAAAACTTCATCCCCTATTTTTCTACCCTCAGTGGTGGTTGTTTTTATGAACACCTATTTAATGAAATAAGAATCATTTAAATTAGTTCTGCTGTTTCCAAGAAACCGGTAAAATAAAAAATAAAACTTATTTGACGTATGTTTTTTATACAAAATATATAAAATTTTCTTGTTTTCTGAACTCTGCAAAATGGAATTAATTTGCAAGAATTTCCTCATTAAAATCGTTCTTATAAGCGAGTTTCATCGCTAGTAAAATAAGTTTTAGTAGCTAAGTATAAGGGTTAAGTGGAAGGCTTAAGTTAACGAGATCACGTGGACTCAATGTTATTTTACCGCAAAACAGTTCTACAGAGAGTTACATAGAGCAGTTTTCAGTTGGTAAAAAACTGTTTTGCGACAGGATCGTACAGCTGAAGTTATTATTCGTCCGTTTATTTATTTATTTTAATATTTTTTGTTTTGTTAATGATAATGATTACGTTGATTTACATTAACTTCTTTGTACTGTCTATGTAATAATTTATTTTCTGTTTTGTATTGTTTGAATTTTTAAATCATTAGTTTATAATTTTTATAACTCGTTATTTTTCGGGAAGATGGGGTAGTAATGCCTAACTTATTTGTGTAAATTATGAAAATAATTTCTTCGCATAAACGATTTTGAAACTCATAATATGTATACAAATAATTTATTTAAATTAACAAATTTAACATACAATGTTGTACCTAAATACAAGATACCATATTATAAGAGATTATATTATATAAACTTGTAAAAGTCGTGAGTAAGTGTATGGCTAAGTTGCGGAATACTTAATTATAAATGAAAAGTATTGATAGTGTGTGAGTGACATAGGTAAAGAAAATTGTCGGAAAAGTGTCGGAATATCCACGTACAATTGTAAGCCTGATCAGCTGAGAGTTTGGAAAACCTAATAAACAATAAATTTATTAAGGTTGTTCGGATGCGATCCTTCGTTCCCATCATCTTTTAAGTTTTTTTTATTTGTCCCCATTATAATTTTAAAGCAGCAAGACAAGTTCCTTTGTTGGTTTTTAATGAAGAATTACGCCCTGGGGATCAAAGCTTGTATATTATGCTATGCTTGTTTCTACTTTCGTTTTAGGTGACATCTTGCGTGGTTGTGTAAATAAAATTTGAATAATAAACAATAAAATAAGGCTTCAAATTATGTTAGAAAAGTTAAAAAAAATATTATAGTTTTTTTTTTATAAATGGACAGTCTTATATATAACTAAACATTTAAAAACCCTATTATTGTATATACTATTACGTGGTAGAGCCATGCTGCAGCTATATTAATAGTATAGTTGTAGCACGAATGGGTCGGCTCGACCGGGTAAGGACCACGCTCTCACAGAATACCAGCGTAAAATAGCAGCCTAATGCTGCTGTGTTTCGTATGGTGAGTGTAGAGAACCGGAGACCCTTTTTACTGGAAAAGAGGCATTCTATCTTAGTCCTCACGGCTGACAACGCATCTACATTTAAATTCGGAAACGAAGATAGATGTAGACGTCTATGGGCCACAGCAACCACTTACCATCAGGTGGACTGTGTGCTCGTTTGTCACCCTTATTCTATAAAAAAAAAAACACTGTTACAGTGTAGTGGCGGTGTAAGAATACCCACTACCCCATATCATCCTGTTGGTGTCGTAAGAGGCGACAGAGGGAAATAAACCAGGAGATGGGCGGTAGCGTCTTCCTAATAACGATTAAAAATAAAAAATTGCGGTTGCCAACCCGCTTGACAAGCGTGGGAACTGTGGCAAATATCCCCCTATGAGGCAATCTATAGGGGGGACCTATGTTCAGCAGTGGACTTTAATAGGCTGTAACGGTAACGGTTCGGTTACGATTAAATGCGGATTCAGTTTTAATGATTATTAATGAGGGAAATGAGAATTTAATAAGAATTGTATAGGAACATTGTCCATTACTTTGATCATGTATGTACGCAAGCCGTGTTCGTAAAAGTAATGGTACAATTGTATAATAAATTATATTTATAGTAATTTTCTTGATCATGTATGTACACGATTCGTGAACGTGAATAAATAAATGACACAAATATTTAATGAATAGTTAAAATGCTGTGAAATAAAATGAAAAATAAATAATGGTGAACCAAATAAAAAGGTAATGATTTCTTATATTTACGCGAACACTACACATTTAAATAAAACTAGTTTTACGGATTTTATCGCGTATATTAACTTATTTTATATTCCCGACGTTTAAATCTGGACGTAAAATCGATAATACCTACGTGTGCCAAGCCACCGAAGTTGTATGGGTTACCAAAAATACACAATCCCAATGCTCCACTACGTCCCATAGTTAGCCAAATCGATTCACCAACTTACAGATTGGCACAACACTTAGCGAAAATACTTACACCGCTCAGGGGACATACAAGAGCACACACAAAGGATTCCTACCATTTTGTCAGCGAGATTAAAGACCTACATCTGGCACACAATGAAACTATGGTCAGTTTTGATGTGCAGTGCATCTCGATTGTAACTAGAAGGCTGGAGGAAAACAATATGCCCATAGAATATGCAGCATTACTTAGACAATGCCTTACATCTGGCTACCTATTGTGGAAGGAGGAGTTCTACAAGCAAGTAGATGGAGTGGCTGAATGGGCTCACCTGTATCCCATTGCCGCCGATATATTCATGGAAGACTTTGAGGAGAAAGCCCTACTTACTTCTCCCGTAAATCCAAGATTCTACAAGCGGTACGTAGACGACACTTTCACAATTCTACCTTAGATAAAGTAACTGCATTTTTAGACCATCTTAACTCCATAAATTCTAAAATTCAATTCACAATGGAGTTAGAGGCAAACAACTCTTTAGCTTTTCTAGATGTGTTAGTAATTCGGAATCCTGATAACAACTTGAGTCACACTGTGTATAGAAAAAGACCCATACAGATAGATATTTAAACGGTGACTCTCATCACCATCCTTCACAGTTAGCTACCGTGGGTAAATCTTTGTTTCAGAGAGCACGAGGGATCTGTGACAGTAAACACCTGGCCGCCGAGCTCCAACACGTCAAGCAAGTTTTGCACAACAACAAGCTTCGGGTCCCGCGCCCACGTCACAGTGAACGAGTGAAGCCGGCCACAGTCGAGCGAGTACCTGCTGTACTGCCATATGTCAGAGGTGTCACTGACAAGATTGGCTACATCCTGAAGCGCGCTTCTATTAAAACATACTTCAAGCCGCCGAAGAAGATTAGTCAGTTTTTACCATCAGTTATGTAATGTCCTCTGCAAGATGCAGGAGTGTACAAGCTTGATTGTGAATGGTATCTCTTATATAGGACAAACTAAAAGATCAATAAAAACCCGCGTTAAAGAACACATAGCTGATGTGAAGAATCGACGCTCCGGGAAGTCTGCAGTCTGTGAACATGTACAGGATCGCCCCCGTCACTACATTAGATTTGATAGACCACAAATCCTCGCTAAAGAACACCGATTCCTTCCAAGGATGATTCGCGAGGCTATTGAAATCAAAAAACATCCTAATTTCAATAGAGAAGATGGCTGGGTGCTACCATCTGCTTGGGATCCTATAATTAATAAAATTAAATCCCAACCCAAGCATACAAAATACAACTGCAAGACTTCAAGATACTGTAAGTTCATACTGCGTAGATCGGAACAAAAATTAATAATTTTTAATCTGGAGGTAGCCGTGGTTAACTATGACATTGGGACGTCAAATACTTCAGTCCCCCCCATGACCATGGGTGCTGTAAAGTACTCGAAACGTCGGGAATATAAAATAAGTTAATATACGCGATAAAATCCGTAAAACTAGTTTTATTTAAACAAATAAAAAGGTATAAATGAAGTATAAAGTACAAAATTAAAAAAATATAAATGTAAATAAATATATAAAAAGAGTACTAGTTAATTTGAATTTCCGGATAAGTGACTTATTACTTAGTAACTAGGTATGTGACAGTGATAAATTGACCAAAATAATATACTCATAAGTTCGCGAATGTACATCTGATTTTGTCAAACATAATGCATCATATATAACATATGTTTAAACCTTATTGTAACTACAGAATTATTATGTGATGTTAAAGGGGGTTTGTCCAGCCGTCCCACCCAAGCCAAAAAAAGTTTTAATATAGGTACTTTACTAGAATGTATTTTTTTATTTGGATTAACTTTTTATTATAAAAAAATATTTTTGTCCGTGGGAGGTGTAGTGGTAGCCCCTCTGATCCTCTATATAAGCTATATATATATATTTATATACTTCTTTCGCCGCGCTATAGTGCCAATTGCGCTGGCCAAGAATACTTAGCATTTGGGCGAGAAAAGATCTTGTCACCTGCTGTGACAATCGGTTGAAGATACCGTACCTTAGGTAAATTTACCTTGCGTAGACCTCACGAACCGATAGTCATAACAAGCGCAAATAGCGCATCGGTAAGCGAAGATCTCCCCATTAGATGGAGTGACGACCTGCTAAGATATGCAGGAAGTCAATGGATGCAGGTGGCTCTGGACCGTGCTTTGTGGTGTTCCTTGGGGTAGGTCTATTTTCAGCAATAGACTTGTGAAGGGCTACAGTGATGAATGATGACGATCATTTCTTTTAAAGGAGGACCCAAAGCGTACTTAAAAGATACAGGAGAAAATTAAACCTTTCCCTGTCCCATGAATCATACATATATGAACATTTCGATTGTTTAACTATTGTGTCTGTTTCGCGGGCATGGAAACTGTTAAGCTAAATTATGAAATATTCAAATGAATTTGACTGCACTTGCAAATGGACCTTTGTTTATTACTCTTAGTATAGTTTCATTTACAATAAACTCTTACCTATAGCCACTTCCCATTTTAAATTCGGTTATTGTCGACGATGCCCACCAGGGTAACTTTAGCCAAGACAATATCTTCCGAAATACTCCACACGTTTGTTAAAATCATAGAGACATTAGATGAACATTATGAATGTGGAACGAATAGCGTTAGTAACATATCGAACGCTATATTTTATTCTGTTCCTCTGTCAGTCCATAAACGTTCACCGCTGAATGGGCCTCGCTCGTTGTACCCATAGTGATGATTGCCACAATCGTTACTCTTGGCAGGCAGATTGACGATCGCTGTACCAAGCGTGATGCAATTTTGACGTTTCTAATATTTTATTATTATTTAATACGTATTTTTGTATCTCAATAAGACGAGCACACTATAGAATTACTACTAAAATAATAAATTACTTATCTTATACTACTTATAAAATACAAAGTAATATGAATTACTGTACTAATGATATACAGTTATATCAAAGGCAAACGTGAATAGCTATATGTATTACGTCTTTAGAAAATGAAGTAAAAGAATAAATGGTAATTGAACGGTAATCAGTCTGTGCTCTTTTGATATGAGTTGATTTGAATTCTAAAGTTTTATTACAATTTTGTAATGCTAAATTAATAATGTTTACTTGCCTTTACAAGTATTTTAAAAATAGTATTTCAAATTCTATGTCATAATAATGTATGTGGTACTTATTCGTAATTTTAATTAATATTAATTTTAATATTAACATTACTTTAAACCTCACGAGTAGAACATTGAAATATCTCTTAGTATCAAACAATTTCATCCGTTTAGTATAATAACAAAACCATTTTTTTCCAAAAAGTAAGGGTGACTACCGAGCACAGTCCACCAAGTGGATGCTGTGGCTCATAGACAACTAAATCTGTCTTTATAATTAAAATATTTCATCCTACCTTCGCGGCTGCAAACAATCAGTCTTATATCACAACAGTTCTCACAAGAGCCATGTTACGGATTGGAATAGAATAAAATAAACATTTGATATAGATTAAAAGAATACTTAATTGAAAATCATTTATGTTTTTACTACTGGTTCGAAGAAAACCTTTGTCCTGGGAAGAATCAGCAAGAAAACCGTCAAGATTTTTTTTGAAAATTAATTGACCTACTTATGCAATAAAGAACCAACCCACAAACCTACCAAATTTGAACTAAGTATGTAGGATGCTTCAAAATGTACCTTCTATCATGTCTGTAAAGATCAAAGTGATACGACAGTTATTTCTCGAGTTATCACTACCTACTTAAGGAACCAACTCTAAAACTACAGTTTATTATTAACAAAACGATCCATGTTCCATGGTAACGTAGTAAAAATTCGAATTCACAATTCTTTGTTTTTGTTAAAAGATCCACGTGGCATGGTTCTAGTTTGCAAAATAAACTTAGAGTCTTTTAAAGGGACCAAGTCGCGTGGTTCTGGTTTGCAAAATAAACTTTGATTATTTAAAAGGAATCATATCGCATGGTTTTAGTTTGTAAAACAAAGTAAACGTTAGCTGTGTTTTTGTCCAGCGCCATGGCACATGGCTCTGTTTTAATTAATTGCGTCTGCAACTAGGTAGAAACTAATGTAACGTGGTTCTTTTTGTTAAAATAGAAATATCAAGAAATTGAATTTAAAAACGTTTGATTATGTGAGATTTATAAAAAAATATTACGGAATTTTTACTGTATTTGAAATAATTTAATTTATTAAACTTACCTGCTGTTCAGTACAAACTAAACATATAAAATAATCTAATAATTTATTACTAAATTAATATTTTGTATGGCAATATTAAAGTGTAACATTTTGTATTGATTTTCCTGCCAACTTTTCCTTCTTCTATCAACCTAGTCAGCGTGTGGTTGCTCTGTCCACTAAGTTAAGAGAAAACCCAGAAATAAACAGTTTTTAAATGTTATTGCAACTTTTGCTTATACACCTGCCTCAAATTCACCGATTAATATTAGAGCCATTGTCACTATGCCTGATAACTTAAAAGGTGAAGGAGCTACTAAAACTATTCTAAAAGAACCCGTATTAGCTGCGACATCAATTATAATAAATCATGATATACTTACTGAAACAACGGCCGAAAAAAGCATAGAACCCCCTCCATATTCCCCACTTACTCCACGCCCACTTGACACTAACAATAACAATGAAGGTGTGTGTAATAATTCAGAGGCACATTTTTCTGGTGAAATAAAAAAGCAAATGTTAACAGAAAGAAGACATATTTTAGAGAGTACACACTAGAAGGTGTATCCGTTTGCAGGGATATGTTCGTCAAGATTTTACAAACATCGACGAAGAGAATAAATACATCTCTTCAAAAAATGCGTTCTACAAACGAAATAACTGACAGGAGAGATGCTGGACACAATAAATCCTCTCCTGAAAGTGTACAATTTGTGATTGAGTTGATAAAACAGTTGCCAACTTACATTTCTCATTATGAACGTGAGAAATGAAAAGGTGCTAAGTACTTAAGACCAGATATGACATTATCCAAAATATACGATCTTTACTGCGAAGAAGCAGAAAAGTCAGGTTTTAAGATACTCTCTCGTTCGAAAGTAAGCCGTATTTTTTTCACAAAATTTAATTTGCGTACTGCTCCCTTGAAAAAAGATAAGTGCGAATTTTTGAAAATAAAAAGCTTTTTGCGACCGAAGAAGAAAAATTGGAATTCGAAGAAAAACAAAAGGCGCACTATGAAAAAGCAGCTCTTCTACAAGAACAACTTAAAAGTGACATGAAGATTGCCTCGGAAGACCCTATGGTAGAGACATTTACCTTTGACCTCCAAAAGACCCTGCCGTTGCCTCGCATACCTACAAACATAATTTTGGGCACCCATACTGGCAGTAAAAATTAATGTCATTGCAATGTGTGGGTAGAAGGCGAGGCTGGGAGTGGAGCACAATAAGTAGGCTCCTGTCTTATACAGCATGTTTTACAAAGGATGGGAAACAACGTGAAGCGCTTAAACTTATGGAAAGGACTTGTGGGGGAAAACCGCAACATAAAACTAGTTTTAATGTTAAAGGCTGCATTAAATGAACAACCATCTATAGAAGAAATCAACATTCGATTTCTTGAATCAGGACATAGCTTTTTCTACCTAATGATTCTGACTTTGCGAAAATCTAATGGTTTTTGAAAAGGCAAAACAGGGTTTACACGCCCAATAATTATATTCAAATAATGAAAAATTGCAAAATAAACAATCCCTTAAAAGTACACAGAATGAAAACTTCAGATTTCTTATCTACCTCAATATTAGAAAAAAAAACACAACAAATAGAAAAAAGACCGTCGACGGAAAAAAGGTTTCATAAAGAAATAATGCTATGGAAAAATTAAAGGAATTACATATACATGAGAAGCAGCTTCGCCGAAGATTTTAAATAGATCAACATAAAAAAGAGTGTTCGAGGCAGGACAAGTTTTGCTACTCGATACTAGAGGGCGCTAGTGGTAACTAGTGTTGCCATATGCAAGACATTAATAGTGGCGCGCAACAATATGAATTACTGTACTAATGATATACAGTTATATCAAAGGCAAACGTGAATAGCTATAATATGTATTACGTCTTTGAAAATGAAGTAAAAGAATAAATGGTAATTGAACGGTAATCAGTCTGTGCTCCTTTGATATAAGTTGATTTGAATTCTAAAGTTTTATTAAAATTTTGTAATGCTAAAGTAATAATGTTTACTTGCCTTTACGAGTATTTTAAAAATAGTATTTATAATTTTATGTCATAATAATGTATGTGGTACTTATTCGTAATTTTAATTAATATAAATTTTAATATTTACATTACTTTGAACCTCACGAGTAGAACATTGAAATATCTCTTAGTATCAAACAATTTTATTCGTTTAGTATAATAACAAAACCATATTTTTTTTCCAAAAAGTAAGGGTAAATACCGAGCATAGTCCACGAAGTGGATGCTGTGGCTCATAGACAGCTAAATCTGTCTTTATAATTAAAATGTTGATATCACAATTCTCACAAGACCATGTTTTGGATTGGAGTAGAATAAAGAAACATTTGATATAGATTATAACAATGTAATTGAAAATCATTTATGTTTTTACTACTGGTTCGAAGAAAACCTTTGTCCTGGGAAGAATCAGCAAGAAAACCGTCAAGATTTTTTTTGAAAATTAATTTGTAATAATTTACAAATTTATATGTTTTTTTATAAAACTGAAGTGACAAACGATCTTACAGTCCACATGGTAATTGGCTAATGCAGTCAATGGATACCTGCAGTCAACTTCAAGCAACGAAAGCAGCAGCATTGTCATATTTGAGGACTAAGATTGAATGCCTCAGAGCCTAATAATTAACTTTCTATATCCTGCAGAACGGAACACAGCAGTGCACACACACTCTTTTGCGGCATATATACTGTAGGTAAATCCTACCACCTAGTAAACTACAATTACTGATGTACAAACAGTTAAAATACATTCTACTTGGTGTTGTCTTTTTACTAATCTTATAACTTCAGTTTCGACTTATATTTATCATACTAGTTGAATACAAATAGCAGAAGATCTTAAGCTCCATATTATGCAGTCAAGTGTTAATGGCCTCAACAATAATATTAATAATGTTAACTATAATATTAAAGCTTTCAAAGATTGGTCGTGCAGACATTGTGCTTTCTTTAACTACAAAATGTAACCGTAGTGGCAGTTACAGCTTTTCTACGAGCCGTGGTAGCTCAGATGGTTAGCGCTCGCTGTAAGTTACACAGTACGCGAGTAACCGGGTTCGATCGCCGGCACCAATGAAATTGTTAATTGCAATTTTAAGTGCTGATTTACCACGTGCTCGGCGGTGAAGGAAAACATCGTGAGGAAACCTGCATGTCTGAAAATCAAAAATGGCGAAGACATGTGAAGTTCGCTTAACACATATTAAACCCTCTCAGAAATGAGAGGCCTGTGCCAGCAGTGGGACGTATATAGGCTGTAACTTTACTTTTACTATACTTTACTACTACGAGTACTACTACTAAATATCTACTACCCTATATCGTCTCGTCAGTGTTGTAGGAGGCGACCGAGGGACATTGAAACAGGAGATGAGCAGCAGCATCTCCCTGATAACAATTCAATAAAACTGCGATTGCCAACCTGCCTGGCAACTATGGCGAAATCTCCTCAATGTGGCGATCTATGGGGAAGACCTATGTTCAGTAATGGACTCTTATAGGTTGTAATGGATGAATAGGTAGATGATTAAATGTAAGGTAACGGTTATAAGTAGTAACAGGGTATTGGTTAAGATCGATTTTTTTATAATATGGGTGATAAACAAGTACACAGTCCACCTAATGGTAAGTGGATGCTGTGGCCCATAGATATCTCCCCCCCGAACGGGTTCGCGCCTTGCTGTGGCGGAGGGCTTAGTAGCCGTAACTAGGTCACCCGCGGTGAACAAAGAGGAATCCCCTTGGCTGGCCGGACCGAGGGTGGCCACTCGAGTGGGCGAGCCCACCGGATGTGTTGATGGGCTGCGGCGAGAGGGTGCCCACTCCCCTAGCGCTGCAGCCGAGGTGGAGTCGCGGGGAAGAGGTGTTGGTATGGCTATGCGTCACTCGCTATCCTCCGCGATTCTGATGGGGCCGCACCGTTGTTGCGGTGATGGCGGGGCGGCGGGGGGAGAGGAGTGTCGGTATTGCGAGGCACCGTTTTCCCTACCCTCCGCGGTCGAAACTTGGTTGACGGTGGAGCCAAAGCCCAGATCCAACGCTGGGGTCGGGAAAGTGAGTGCTACCGAGCGCTCCATTTTCCTGGCTCCATGTCCTCCGCGTATCGGACTCTGGGGGGCCCGTTACGTAGGTGGAGTAGGAGGCCGTGTAGGAAGGCTTGCCTTGTGTTACTGATGCGCCTTGCCTGAGAAGGAGAATGGAGAGGAGAAGTCCTCCCCCGAGAAAGGGCTGCCATGGGGCGGCCAGCGATGGTGGGGCCGCGGATGTGTGCGAAAGCATTCCCGTGGCCCTGCCAACATGCGGCGAAGGTGGAACATTTCACTTCGTGCCAATATGCGGTTTTAGTCGGTGCGAGTCCGACATATAGCTATAGCTATACCATAATAGCTGCAGCATGACTCACCACAAAAATTATGATTACGTGACGCGTCAAAGGTAAGAAAGCGTTATTGTTGTGCTGTCGTCAATTCAATCGCCAAGCGGCGATTTAGAAACTTTAATGGCAGATGATGATCAAGAAAAAAAATAAAAATATTGAAATTTTAAACACATTTAGATTCATATTTAGAATTAGCTGAACAACGTCGTTTATGAATAAATAATAGGTTTAATAATTCCAGAAGTCTGTCGCCCTGTTTTAAGCATATTTGTGCTTTGTGATATATGACGCAAACTTCTGTTACCGTGGCACCATGGCCCAATTATCGCGTTCAACTTTGTTATATATTGTTTGAAGTTGGAATGTTCTATTCGGGTTGCTCAGGCGCAAATTTAGCTGTGGCGTGATTTTTAAAAGGAATTTAATAAAGATAAAAATTAAACATCGCCATCTTCCTCATCATCCCTAGTAGTTCTCTGCCAAACATGGGTAACAACTGGAAGCACGAACTGGTTGTACTCCTGTTTTCAAGTTTTGAGGTAAATGCCTCGAGAGGTTATGTGGTGACCGTGATGGCTCCAGGGCGTAGTGGCTTAGCATAGAGTTTCGGCTCTGAGGGCCGAGTGGTTAAATCCCACTTTGACCAAGAAGTATTTGTATGTTCAACAAATAATTATTCCTAATCTGTATGTTTATCTTTTTGCAATTTATATATTATGTTAACTGTCTCCACGATACAGAAGATTATCCTAGTATTGAGGTAAAGCTTTCTTTAAGAAAATCTCTTAGTTCGATCGGTTGATTAGCATCTTGTATTTATTTTTTTCTTTTCTTAATTTCTAAGTATCCTAAGAAATATTGTTAAGTTAATAGAAACCAGATGATTTAAATAACTTTAATAAGAGGTTCTTTAAAACATAAATTGCTTTTGCATGGAAAACAAATTAAGCTCCACTCTACATAACGATAAAAGGTGTTAGAACTGAGCAACAAACAATACCGTACCTCACACGCGGAGGTCCCCATGAGGCATATTAATTTTAATTGCACCTGCTTACTCACTCTTCCTTTCAAACATTAATATGTTAAAGCATTTTGAGGCCCTACTTTAATAAAATATATTATAATGCGCGCATAATATAGTAACCCAGATACTGTTGGCTTGAATTAAATTCAAAAATTAGCAGCTTAATGCTGCTGTATTTCATATGGTGAGTGTAGAGAACCGGAGACCCTTTTTACTGGAAAAGAGGCATTCTATCTTAGTCCTCTATCTAGTTAGTTTGAATTTGCAAACGAAGTTAGATGTAGATGTCTGTGTGCCGCAGCAACCACTTACCATCAGGTGGTGCTCGTTTGTCACCCTTATTCTATTTAAAAAAAAATCCAAAGGTCATGAAGCCAATGCAACTCATATGAGACTTTCACACGGCCACCTTAATAATGATCTTTATATTCTTGAAACAAATAATGGATCATTGTAAGCATACTAAAAATATATAAATCGCCGTGTAATGGTGGCGTAAGACAATCCACTACATCATATTATCCCATGGGTGTTGTAAGAGGCGACCGTGTAGTGGCGCTGTAAGAATATCCACTACCCCATATCGTCCCATGGGCTGCAGCGTCTTCAGGACTTTTATATGTATGGATGGTATGGAATCCAAGAATATGTGCAAAAGCAAGCGATACAGGAAATGCGTACCTTGCCCGCGAGTCTCTACGCAACCTTCTCTAGAAGACTAATATTTAGACTTCCGTCGTTGTTGAAAGTACGTACGGAAAAATATTTATTTATTTAATAACAAGTGATAAAATTAAAAATTTTATACAACCAACTGCAATATAAATTATTAACGATTTTTCAAAAACTACTAGTCAGATCTTGATCAAATTTATATAGGGTCACATAAGAAGAAAAAAAATTTTCAAATAAAAAAAGAATAATCAAAATCGGTTCACCGAGAAAAAGTTATATATAAAAAAAACATAAAGTCGAATTGAGTACCTCCTCCTTTTTGAAGTCGGTTGAAAAACGAACTGTCTCCTGTAGAACGGGTAGAGGTAATACGCTAGGCGTTCCTATGTGTACACTGATTTATACCAGAAAGTCTTTTATCACTAAATAAAATTAAATATTATGCAACAATCTAACGTTAACTTTAAACAAAAATTTAAGAAAATGTTGTTAAAAGATGACGTGAGCATACATAATATTAAACCCTGAATTTTATGAATAGAACTGTAAGCTTTTTGTAAAGACCAGTATCGCCTGTGGTCAAAATTCGACCAGTTATTTGGGAACAACGCTAAGTATATATTTGTTTGCATACATTTTTTATAATATTTTTCCGTACAGCTAAATCAAAGGGATTTTAGCTCTTACAGCCACATTATCATAGAACGTGATAAAGTGCTTTCATTCGATTGTTGAAAATCTCATTACAGTTTGTCAAAATACCACCGCTAAATATAAGCCTACTCCATACATTGCCTCACAGGAGGGATATTTGTTTTACTTACCTTGCTTGGCAAGTGGGTTGGCTACCGCAGTTTTTAATATTTTTTTTTAGAAAGTACGACACGCATTGGACATGCATTGGGTCTCTGCACGGTCAAGTTATTGTGTTCAAGTCACAAGATACAAATACAAAACAGTAATAAATATTTAACATTTTTTATAGAATAAGATTGAAAACCGAGCACATAGTCCGCCTGATGGTAATTAGATATTGCGGCTCATAGACACATTTATCCTCGATAAAGAATCAAAATGCACATGCTTTGACACCCCTGAGGACTAAGATGAAATGCCTCGTATCCAGGAAAAAAGTTCTCGGTTGTTTACACTTAACATACGGTATACACCAGCATGAAGCTTCTATCTTATTGGTCCTTTAATTGGTTCTGGTATTATTCGTCCTTCCCCGAACGAGCTAACCCATTCGTGGTACAACCTTAAAGCTGCAGCAGTGGCTCAAACACGAATGACATGGCTTTATAGAAAGTTTTAAATACGTCGGAAAAAATTATGCTTAAAAAATTAGTTATTCATAGTGAAAGTCATTGAAGTGTTTATATATAATCGTTGTTTTAGTGGATTTCATTTAGATGTTTTATTCTAGTGTCGCTTTACGACGTGGTATAATTAAGACACATTAATTATTATATCGTGGTAATGTCCATTCTTTATTTAAAAAAAAATCTCTTTTTTTTAAAATAAAGAACTATGAAATATCATTGTTTCAGCAATAATACAACAATATTAAATTATTCTCGTCTGCGATTTGAGTAGATTACTTTTTTCATTTCATACCAGCGAGCGATTTTCGCGGCACTAAGCGTTAGCAATAAATCATCGTTTCTAGCGTTTCCCCATGACAAGTAAAGTTGGAAAAGTTTTTGTTACATTCCAACGGTTCACGATAGTTATGAATCCCGACGCGACAGTCTAATCTGTGAATGAGAACTATGATAGCAATATTATTTATTACGAGATTTCAATTTTAATTTAACACTATTTATTGCACGGATAACAAACTGGATACCTAATACCATTATTAATAAATTATAACGTATTTTGGTTTTGATTTCCTTCTTTTAGTATTTTCCCAAATATAGTTAAATCTATATAATAATACATAAAGGGAAAACTTTTAGCACTATAAGCATAAATTGTGAGCACGGAGGAGTGTGAAATTTGGCATCGTTAAAGTTTATATAGACAAGGAGTGCAAAAAGCTAAAATTTATTTATAATACTAGCTGGTACACAACGCGTTGCAGCCACAGAAGAAATATTTGCAGAAATATCGTTTTAAATTTGGAAGAGTTATATTGCTTTATTAGGAATAATAATACATTCATTGAAGTTGAATGATATATAACTTTCTAATAAATTTGTAGGTACGATACGCGCCCACCCTACTGTAAGTTAATTGTCATTGTACTATACCTATAACCTTTGCGGAAGTGCAAGCAATATGTTGATAAAGTTTTACTGCAATCTGAACGGTATGGCAGCGCATAAAATACGAACAAACAAAAATTAATATTTATATATTAGATTTGTTAAAAAAATTACACACAGAGTAGAGATTGTCGCCAAAGAATTATAAAATGTTGCCGACAAATAATTACTGACAGATTAACTGAATAAGCTGTTAGTTTTGTGTGTTTTCAGCCATCCTTTTTCAATAGTCTGTGAATATGTGAAAGAATAGGTGTGTATGTCATGAGAAAAAAGTGTTGTTTTATACATATTTTGTATATTAGATATCTGTTGCATTTCGACCACTAGGCGATCACCAGAATTTAAAAATATATAATCGGGTTGTTATCGGGAAGATGCTGCTAACAAACACTGGTTTCATTTATTATTGTTGACATAAAAATCATAAGGGATAGATAATTTTATCATGCACATGCTTTTAATATGTGTGACAGCTCAGCGGATATACGCTTGCATTAAATTTAAAAGTACGCGGCAAATGCGAAAGCGAATTCAGCCAGCATAAAATTTAATTTTTGTGAAGGAAAAAGTCGTGAAAATGTCTATATGTGTTATGAATTATAGAGTGTTATAGAACTTAAAAAATATTTTGAGAATAAATGAAAACGCATCGAGGCAGAACAGTGAACTTTTCCGTGCTCAAAACCCTTTTAAAACCTGCAGGCTTACTGTCATTTTCAGTAATTAGACGTAAATAGGCTGTCATTTTACTTATTTATCCATCCATTACAACCAATAAAGTCCATTGTTGAATATAAGCCTTCCCATAGATTTCCTCACAGGAGTTTTGCCATAGTTGCCTAGTTTGACCGGTTTGATGGCAACTGCAGTTTTTCTTATTTTGAGTTGAAGTTTGCTTCCATCTTCTGTTTTAATTTTCCTTTGTCTCCTCTAACGACACCCATCGGGTAGTGAATATTCTTACACCGCCACTACGGTTCATTAATGTTATTAATATTTTTTACTAGAGTCAAGAAAACTTTACAAGTAATTTTTTTATTGGGTTGTAAGTAGAGAAGAAAAATACTGTCGTAGGACAACGGCAGTAAAACAGGATAAGATTAATCAAGAAAACTTTTACGAGCGACTTGAGCTTACTGGAGTTATAACATAGTCGTGTTGTAAAAAACTGGATTGCTGTTTTGTAATAAAGCAAGAAAGATTTAGATGAAATGCATTTTCACAGTTACTGCCGAATATAACCATCGCTAACCTTGTCCGAAGGGAAATAAATTTTCACTCATTTTAAAATAACTTTTTTTATAAAAACTGAGCTGACAAAACGTACGTTTTTAATTTATTTTAACAACAAACAGTCGTATAAACGTACTACAAACAAACGTAGTATAGTCGTACAAACAAAAAAAAAATACAAACAATTTATCTGTTAGAAATTAACCTACGGTGCCGAAAAGTTAAAT
This sequence comes from Parnassius orleans, assembly GCA_029286625.1. Classification (NCBI taxonomy): domain Eukaryota; kingdom Metazoa; phylum Arthropoda; class Insecta; order Lepidoptera; family Papilionidae; genus Parnassius; species Parnassius orleans. The sequence goes on from JAGSMP010000367.1 coordinate 428,551, forward strand.
AAAAATTAAAATAGCGGCTTAATGATGCTGTGATACAAATGGTGAGTTTAGAGATCCGGAACCCTTATCACTGGAAACGAGGCATTCTATCTTAGTCCTCGGGGGTGACAACCCATTTGCATTGTAATACTTAACCGAGGATAGATGTAGATGGAGGAGATAGACTGTATGCTCGTTTGTCACCCTTATTCTATAAAAAAAATCAGAAACATGCTGTAGTGGGTAGTTTGTAGTGACAATTTCTATTAGAATTTTATTTATGTTGACGATTTGGTGATATAAATTATATAATTACTTATTCTATTCGGAAATCAAACCCGCGGCCCTCAGCGCCGCCGTCACTGCACTACCGGGCCATAAAAATATTAGTAACTTTCAAATAAATATATTTTCGTCGTCGGCGTGCCCTCCCGCTCTTTGTTTTACCGCTACTTTCAAAAATGAGAAAAGTTTGAAACATTTTTTGTTCATTATAATGTTTTGTGATTAATTCTTTGACCCAAACAGTGTAACTCAAAATTAATATCGTAGTTTCATCTCGCTTTTATGCAGTTTACCCTCAAATATGAGATAAAAGGTAAATTATAACTTTAATGCAAATGAAATACTAGGTGTTGGGAGTCCTTTTCCACTTTGCATTCCGTATGGGTAGGTACTCTATTACCTATTTCAGGCACTAATTACCATAAATAGAATCATTTTATTTGATATAGATTACAAGAATATTTATTTAAAGTCATATAAGCTTTACCACTGGTTCAAAAAATATCTCTGTCCTAGGAAGAACATTTTTTATACACAATTTTCAATATAATATTTTATACAATTAAATATGAAAACATTTAGAAACTGCAATGTAGCGATCACCTCATTCCCAGGGTTATTAGAACTAGAAATAGATTTTTTAAATTCAATATTGATTATAAATGATACGTATTGAAAGGCACTCTTATGTTTAATTTACCACTGGTTCGGAAAATACATCTGTCCTAGGAAGAACCAGCAAGAACCCAGCAGGAATTTTTATAAATTAAATACTCTTTAGTAATATAATAATCCTTATCAAACAATTTTTGCGTGATAATTACAAGCAGTGCTTGCATCTGTGTTCCATTCTGAAGGGTATAGAGAGCCAGTATATCTACAGCCTACTTTGTATGAAGTTATCAGCAGGTGTCCATAGGCCGCAGTTACCACTCACCATCAGATGGGGCTTTAATTCTCACAATATTTATATCTAAACACCGGCTTCAAAATGATTTATTATGTAGAAATTATTTCAATGTTTCAGTTCTTTGAAGACGGATTTTCCTTTTATATTAAAAGTCTATTTTTAATATTACCGGGATACTGTGTGTTAGTCTACAAGGAGACAACGTATCTGCATTTGATCTTAATCAAGGATAGTCATAAGTATTTATGGGCTACAGGAGCCACATATAACAGGTTGACTGTTACCCTGTTTGATACCTGACATTTATAAAATGTGCGGCGTATAAAACACATTTTCTAACATATTCTTCCAAAATAACCCATTGAATGCGATCGATTACGTTTAAAGACCTCATTTAATGGCACTAATAACTTCGATTAAAGCTCTTATCAGTGTTCAACAAAGCGCACTCGTGTATAAACTGCGGTATTAGTGTACCTAGCACCGGTGATCAGCGTGATACTGCTTGAAATTGCATTGCGAGTACATGCGCTAAATATCACCTTAGAATGTAATATGCAACCACATCACATTTTCCGCAACTTTTATATCACTATTTTCCCGCAAATGTCACAATTTTTTTTTTTATAGAATAATGTTAAGAAACGAACATATAGCCCAACAGATGGTAAGTGGATACTGTTGCCAATATACATCTACATCTATTCTCGGTTAGTAATGAAAATACATATGCGCTGTCACCCCTGAGATGGAATACCTCATTTCCAGTAAAATGGGTTTCCGGTTCTCTACACTCACCCTACGAAACACAGCAGCGTTAAACTGCTATTCTACGCTGGTATTCTGTGAGAGCGTGGTCCTTCCCCGGTCGAGCCGACGCATACGTGCGAATTTTATTAATATAGCTGTATTACGGCTCTGCTACGTAAAATGATAATATAAGCTAGCGTATAAATGATATCTATCGCATTGTCACACGCACGAGTGAGATATAATACGCAACTTATTATAATATAATTAATAGAAGCATTCGTATCATTATCATCGTTGGTAGAAGTAATGCTTCAAATGGGTTATGCCGATGGATTTAAGTGTGTATACATGTAATAAAATTGAAGTGTCTGTCTGCAATATCGAATTAATTGCTTTATATTGAGCTGAATGGGTTATTTGCATGCCGTTAAGATATGAATAACAATTTTTTAAATGTTGTCTCTCTGTCTGGCCTAATCTTCGGAATTGCTGAACTGATTGTAATGAACTTCATGATTAGATATAGAGCAATGCTAGGAGTAAATTGGGCTATATTTTATTCAGTAATTTTTTTTGAAAAAATCACAAAGTTTTTAGGAGGCAATAAAAGCCAAGTGATATTATATTGTGACATCACGCGCATTACTTATCGGGTCATGTTACATTGTCAATATTATCACGATATCGTGATAATATTGATAGTATAATAGGCTGTATCGCAGTAGCGTGATAATATCACAAGTTATCCAGAAATTTTGACATCCGCGATACTGGCTTCAATAATATTGAAATGTAAGCGCTTTGAGATATTTTTTCTGTCAGTATTCGCCCGCAGTCATGGCAGAACGGCGTCCGAGTAGTGACGATGACGAATTACGCTCTGTCGTTGATAGTAATGAGCAAAAAAATTACTTAAAAGAGTTTATTCTTTTATTTGAAACGTGCCCGTCTTTGTGGAATCCGAAAGATAAACATTATTTAAATACTGTTAAAAACAAATGAAGACCTAGTTATGCAACCACAAGACCATAGGGTTGTTAGGGTTTGTACCTAGAGGGGCTGCATAAGCATTGGGCAGTATCCAGTAACTGTAGAGTCAGCGCTTTTGGTTGCATGAGATATGAGGCAGAGCTCGTGGGAGCGGCCACTTCCTTTTGACATCGACTTCTGTCAACTTTGTTATTCGACATAAATAGATTTTAAATAGTTTAAAAAAAATATTTTTAACGCGCATGCGAGTACTATAGCTATTGCTGCCTTTCTATTATTATCCATGATTTATTTCTAATTTATTCAATTTTCTTATACGAAACAACACATCACCCTAGTAAATTCAACGGCATACTGATGGTGATAATATTGACAATGTAACTTGCCCCATCCAAGCCTAATTGTGAGTCCTTTTTTTGTAATGAATGAAATGAATGAATAGATACACACATGTACTGTTTTGTATCATCGAAAAAGTCATATCTTTCTTTCTTTCTTTCTTTTGACCGGCTATGGGGCAGCGTGCAGGGCGTCTGGTACTGCGATCACTCCGCTTGCCAAGTATGACGATTAAGGAAAATTCTGTCTATTACGGGAAAAAACTCTTGCCCAATTGTGGCCTTTTACGGAATGATGAAGATGAAAACCTATGATGAAGACGATGACCGCTCCTAACACAAGCACTTTAAACTTAACAGGAGTAGTTAAAACCGTGTAGTGGCGTGTACTACTACCCCATATCATCCCTGTGTCGTAAGAAGCGACAGAGGGAAACAAATCAGGAGATAAGTGGCAGCGTCTTCCTAATAACGACTAAAAATAAAAAACAGCGGTTGCTAACCCACTTGACAAGCATGGCAACTACGGCAAATATCAGGGGGGGATATTGATGAGGTAATTTATGGGGAATCCTATGTTCAGCAGTGGATTTTAATAAGCTGTAACTGTAAGGAGCAGTTTTTTTTTATAGAAGTTAAAATTAATATTAGTAATGTTAATGCATTGCTAGTATGTTTATATAAAAAACCAGCCTATATGGACGTTGAGAGAAGATAACTAACAATGAAATTATTCCGCAAAAATATTATTAAAATTTCTTTAATAAAAATAAATTGATAATATTATGTTGCTTTTGCTATGTTGATGTTTGATTAGTTAATGAAGGTATAATAATAATAATAATAATAATTTATTTATTTGCTTAGAAACACAGTATTATAATGGTACAATTTGACAGAGACCATATGTTTCGCCATAATGAAAATAGCATGCATAAAATAATATATTGAATGAAGAATGTCATAATTAAATTATGTACATGTCAATCCATACTATTACGAATAAAATTACATTAAAATTACGAATAAAAATTGAATAAATTAAAATTTTATAGCTATATTAATTTATGGTACAGAGAAACGAATCAATGCTGTAAAGTTATTCTGACAGCCATATGTACAACCTGTGTTTAAACATATTGATATTGAGCATTTAATTACTCTAGGAATCTTGTTATAAATTTTGACACATACAAGCAACTTTTTATACTTATCCGACCTTGGAATGTCATTATATATCATTCTGTGAGGATCTCAATCTAAAATTATTTACTTTATTAAATAATTCTGTATTTTTTTATGTACAAAACCGCAACTTCATAAATGTAAAGTGATAGTGGCAATAATCCTGAATTTTATACAGTGGTTTACAGGACACGTTAGGTAAAACTCACATATTGCTCTTATGCATTTTTTGGGCTATAAATACTTTATTTTTGTTCTACTACTTCCCCATAGTAGGATGCCGTAACGCAAAATCGATTCTATGTAAGCTCGATAGGACATAATAGCGGTCTTTGTCGGTTACGTTCCTGACGTTTAAGAGCATATACAAACTGGTTGATTCTGTTACACAAATGGTCTATATGTATTTTCCAGCTCAAATCCTCGTCTATAGTAATACCTAAAATTTCAATTGTTGTACTTTTTTATCTTTGTAACATTTAGATTAAAATTGTATTGTTTATGTTTTGATTTATTGAATTATATAATATGATTTGTCAAGATTGATATTTAAATTATTTGCTTTAAGCCATTCGATTATTATGTCAATAGTATTATTAATGTCACATTCATGATTTTGTAAAGGTCATTATTTTTAGATTTATTAGATGTAACAATTATGGATATATCGTCAGCATATAAAGTACATTGATGTTTTGTTACTTCTGTTATATCATTAATGTAAAGTATAAATAGAATGGGTCCTAGTACTTCCTTGTGGGACGCCAGTTGCATTCTCTATATTCCGACGAAACAGAACTCATTTCATTATTAATTATTTTGATAACAACCTTTGTTGACGCCCACTTAGATAAGACGTTATCCATGATAATGGGGTCCTCTGATTCCGAGAGATTCCAGTTTGCTCAGAAGAGTTTTGTGAGCAACAAATCAGATACTGCGACTTTGAAGTCAATAAAGTCCAGTAGTCAGATAATTTTTATTTAGGCTGGTCAGTATTTTATTTATTAGGTTAAATATTGCTAAGGTCGTTGATTTTTCTCTCTGAGCCAAATTGTTCCTTTCTTATATATTATATTTAGAGCAAAAACTCATAAATTTTTAACACACTTTTCAAATAACTTTGATAGAATTGGTATTAATGTGATAGGGCGATAGTTAGCTGGATTTTTTTCCCCTTTTGTACAGTGGTTTCACTAGAGATAGTTTTAACTTATCTGGAAATATACCTGCAGAAAAGACAAGTTTATAAGATGTGTAAGGATATCGACTATCTCGGTGACGCACGTTTTAATATATTAGTGGATATACTATCATATCCTTCCGATTTAGTGTTATTTAGACTCATAATTCCTTTTTACTTCTTTCACTGTCATAGGTTGTAAGTACATTGAGTTGATTAGTGTTGTCCCTTTGTGCTTAAATTTTGCAGTGTTAATTGAAATAGTGTCAGTCATTTTAATGTAGTAATCGTTGAAGGCAGTAGCTATATCGACAGGATTTGTTAGTGTTTCATTTTTAAATTTAATTCAGCAATATCGTCATCAATTTTATATTCGTTATTTCATTTTTTATAACTGACCATGTTGCTTTACATTTATTTTACTTCGATTTATAATTTTGATGTTTGTATTTCTTTGTGAGTTATTAATGCATTTTTCAATAATTTGGAGTAAATATGTACTTTTCTTTATTTACTAATGTCTTATTATTGTAATATTTGAAGCGTAGATATCTTTGGTTTTGCAACTTATTTTTAGTCCACGGCTTATCCATTTTGTTTTTAAAATTACGTTGCTTATGGATTTTTATGTTCGGAAAACATAAATTATAAAATAAACAGAACATATCGTGGAACTTTGTAAATGACATATTTGTGTCAAGCTCCTCGTAGACTTCAGACCATGATAAGTTATTAATACATTTTTGAACTTTTATATTTTCAAGGCAATAGTCTCGTTTATAAATAAAATGTGACTTGGGTGTAATTGTTGGTTTCTTTATGGGAAAAGTTAATAGCTGAGCTGTGTCATGGTCAGATAAATGGAGTGGTAATAAGGTAGTTGAAGCGTCTTTAATATTGCTCAAAATATGATCTATGCAAGATCCTTTACGAGTTGGAGTATTAATGTATTTTTAAATTGTAGTTGTTGCATAAATCTGATAAATAACTACTAATTTTCCTGGTCTTAACGTATTAATATTAAAGTCACCTGTAATTACAATCTTCGTGTCTTTTTTTATACCGCCTATTGACTTCATGTAAAACCATGTCTAATTTTTCTAAAAACAAGTTCGGGTCAGAGTTGGGGATTCTGTAAAACAAATTATAAGTAATTTTAGTGACAGGATGTTAATACCACAAGCTTCAAATGTCTTTTGCGTTATGTGATTGTGTAAGAAGTTTAATTCTTCGTAAATTAATCCTTGTTTGATTAAAATACAAGTTCCGCCTCTTTGTTGATCTCTACAGAAAGTTGATACTAATTCATATTGGGCAATATTTACGTATTTATTGTGATTGTATGTCAGGAATGTTTCAGACAAACACAATACGTCTGGATTATATTTGAATAACGCAATTCCTCCAGCGTGAGTTCCAGTAAGTCTTTCTTTGCAAGTATGCTCGCTATATTCTGATGCATGATTGTAAATGATTTATATGTTAGAGACTCGAAAAAAACTCTTTTTATTGTCTATAGGAAAGAAGTCAGTAATAAGATGTTTGGGTTTGGGTTTTTTTACCTCTGTTTTAGCAGTAGTTTCAAATGTGGATTGACGCTTAAAATAATAAGGAATCGTTCCTTTAGGATATATGTTAACGCCGCTTTTTTGTGTAATTGGATTATTGTCACGTCCTATCAACTTTTTTATTTCACGTACATCAAGATACATTTTTTTGTAGTCAATATAGTCAATAAGAAAATTAATTGAATTACACATGTCAAACATAGTTTCATTTATACATGTCACAAAATGGCACCTTTTAAATTCATTACATGTTTTTTATACTATTATTTAAGTCATATATATTAATATACTTATTTTAAATACATTTAATAAGTATGTCATTATTTTAAAAGTATTTAAGAATTTCCGAAGTTGGGATAACAATATTTTTTTATCGTAGTCATTTTCACCAATACATAATATTAATTTATCATTGGGCGTTAAATCAACATTATGACAGTCTTTTAAAATATCTATAGTCAGAGCATTAGGCTTCGTTTGAGATGTGAAAGTATATTTTTCATACGACGTATTTTCTCTTGATCGAATTAGGGCCGAGGATAGGCCGACACACTGTTGTGATCCGTAGATAAATATTCTTTTCCTGTTATCGTTTTTTTTAGCCGGTGTAGGGGTCAATTTAATAGAGGGTTGTGAACGCGATGAATTCGTGTCTTGCAATTTCATTTTCAACTTGTGAATATGTTTATTGAGGGTTTCGATTTCTATTTGCACATCGCTCAATTTTGTTGAAACTCCGTGATTTGCCGTTGCAGGTTCAACTGATCATCGGTAATAAAAGAATGCCGCTGTGTAAGTAAACTGGATGGCGAGTAAACTGTCTTTAGTTATTTGCGTAGACGTAGACGGCTTAGATTTTTCTTGGCGCTTTTATTATACTATTGTCTTGTATTGGAGATTGGCACAGCGTTTTAAGACTTTATTTTCCTTGAGAAGTTTAGAGTTTTGACTTGAAGTGCGTTATTTTCTAATATATAGCTTTCAATTCTTCTGTGTGCTAGCTAACTCTAATTGTAATTCGTTAATAGTTTCTTTTAATTCTTGAACATCGATTGCGTTTGTAACTGTGCAATACATACTTCTTGAGAGTAGTTGGTCTGACGTTGAAGGTGAGTTATCCAAAGATGTATTATGTTGGGTCAGTACATGTGAGTCTTCAGAATGGCATGATGCTTTTTTTGGTGTCGACTGTATTGGCGTTTGCATGACGACGGGTGAGTTTTTTTTGGCAATTTCTGGCGTAAATGGTTTTTTCCTCGTTGTTACAAAAGAGGGCTCTGTATCACTTGCCTTTGAGTTTTCTTTACATATTTTGCTTCCATCACTTTCTCGAGTCTACGTCTTTTAACAAGTATAGTTTTCAGAGTAGCCAGTGCAATCAGATTCAAAATATTTATTGCATCGTGAACAAAGTAATGCTTTTTATGGTTTTATGGTAATAAAGGAGCTTTTCTTTTCATACTGCATTTGTTTATTTTCTGTGTTATTATTTAATACTCTTTTCGGTATTTTTGATTTCTTTATATCTGCCTATTTTTGTCTCTATCTGTCAAATAAATGTCTCTTTTTTATTACGGAACATGTTTAATGTGTTGCTGAACTCATAACCATACAAAACAATAACTGATTAAATCAAGCCGCAACTATTTCAAGTTTGATCATTCTCATGAAGTATAACACGCCATTTCCACTTGAACCCTCCCTCTGCGTGCACAATTTGTTGTGTCTTTAAGATTCTGACTTAGTTAAAGTTGAAGGGCGACATTAAATCACGAATATTGACTTGAATTAAAATAAGAAGCAAGTTATTTTTTCACATAATAAGGCTGACAAAAGAGCACACAGTCAACTTGATGGCAAGCAGGTGCTGTGACCCATGAACATCTGCATCTATCTTCGATTAAGAAACAAAATACAGAAACCCCTCAGGACTAAGATAGATTGCCTCTTTTGCAGTGAAAAGGGTCTCCGGCTCCTTACACTCACCATACGAAACATTTAAGGTCCTATTTCACGCCGGTATTCTGTAAAAGCGTAGTCCTATCCCGGTCGAGCAGACCCATGTATGCTACAAATTTGTGGTTTATTTTACGAAGAAGAGCCACGCTGCAGCTATATTATTGTTGTAGTACGCATGGGTTGGTTCAACCGGGAAGGGACTACGCTTTTACATTATACCAGCTTGAAATAGCAACTTAAGTGTTTCGTATGGTGAGTGTAAAGAGCCGGAGACCTTTTTACTAGAAACGATGCATTCTATCTTAGTCCTGAGGGGTGACAATGCATTTACATTTTGATTCTTAATCGAGGATAGCTGATTTCTATGGGCCTCAACATCCATTACAACCATCAGGTGGGCTGTGAGCTGGTTTATCATTATTTCTTTCATACACCATTTTTTTTAAATATTATAAAAATATATACTAAGCAAAAAGTACTTCATAATAGATAACTATCTTACTAATCCGTATCAGTAGATTAATTAATTTGAGAAAATAAATATCGCAGGCCAAAACTTCTTCCGATGCGACATTGTCTGGTGAGAGTTTTGAGTTTATTCAATAGTTTCAGGGCCACAATAGATTAACAAAGCCCGCTTCCAACTTCTCTCATTTTATAAGAGCAAACTAAAAACGCGGAGTTCGAATGAAATTACGACAATTTAACACAAATACCACAATTTGAGATAAGAAACATAAAAGGGATGTTTTAAACTTGTTCAAGAGTATATTCTTAAAAGTTGATATAGCAAATTATATTTTTCGGTGGCAACTGCAGCCCATGGACACCAGCAACCAACTTTAAACAAAGAAGTCTATAAATGTGTTTTCACCACTGAGGACTAAGATAGAATGCCTCTTAGCCTGCTATTATCTGGCTCTCTATACTCAACAGATCGAAACATAGAAGTGTATGCACGGCAGAAATAAATAAAAGGGTGATCTAGGTATCTGTGAACCACAATATCCACTTACCATCAGATGACTGTGTGCTCGTATGTCACAATTTTTTCTTAAAAAACGATGATTAGTTTCACAAATAAAAAGTCTTCCATACCAAATTTCGGGCACAGCTACCAGTTTTAACAGAGACTAGCCAACTACGCAGGACAGGATTATAGTGCACGAGTGTATACACAAACAATGGTACACACTCTGTGCCTTCGCACTTATAGTCCGATGGGACGATAATCCGAAATGACCGGAAAGATCAGGCGCAGGACGGCGTTACGTCATTTCCGAGGCACTGCAAATTTTAGGACGCTGGGCTTCTACTGAACATATTTGCCTCGACGTGGGATACGAAAACCAGAACCTCATGACCATAAACCGCGTTTACGACCACTAGACAAACAAGACAGTCAAAATTCGATCAACATTTCACATTGGAACCACAGAGTCGATGTAATTAGCTCTCTTTCTAGTAACATGTTAAATTTTAGTTCTACTCATAGCACGTTCGTAATCGAGCTCTCACAGAATACCAGCTTCAAATAGCAGCTTAATGATCTGTGTTTCGTATGGTGAGCGTAGAGAACCGCAGACCTTTAGTATTGGAAATTAGGCATTTCATCTTAGTCCAAAAACGCATTATCAACGTATCTGCGGGTTGCTTTCTAATCGGGGATAAATGTCGATGTCTATGGGCCACAGCATCCACTTACCATCAGGTGGACTGTGTGCTCGTTTGCCACACTTATTCTACAAGTAAATACGACTTTACTTATAAAAATCGACGTCTATTTGAAAATATTTAAAGTTTATCGATCTGTTGACCATGAAAAGAAACAGGTATAGTTAATAATATAAGATTTATAATTAAAAAAATAATTTAACTAAGTCATATATAGATAATGAAATCAAATTTTATAAACAGTATTCAAACAATGAGGAGGGAAACCTTAAATTTCTTAGCATATACTTTCATTTGTCAGACGGAGTTTGTATTTCCCCTCGGGCGGTCAATATCAGCACAAATGAAACAATCAACTAAAATGAACCGCAAACTATTACTAGTTTGATTATTCCCTGCGGGATGAAGTGTAATTTCCCATTTGATCCCGCATTTCCTGGGAAACATTACTCCTTCGTTTAAATATTGTCTTATTCTGTTTTAATGGCAGTTATAACAATGAAAATAAATAATTATTAATAAAATACGGATCTCATAATGACACATTATACCAGCATGACGTATACCATGTCACATAGTGATATCAGTTTCTCGACTCCGTGGAGTTAGTAATTCATTCATGGGGTAATGTATACGCTATTTCAACAAGTCCCAGAAAATATACAAAGTCACTCTATTAAAATTTTTATTAAACAAAAACTGTATAAAATGGTTATTATAATATTATTGAATAGATGGTTGATAATAATAACCCTGGGAATGAGGTGGTCGCTTCCGAGCTGTTTCTACAAAATTCTAAACAAGAGACAATTTTTTTTTAAATACCAGCAATGCTATTAACATTACTAATATTCCCTTTAACAACTATTGGTTCATGACAGTGGTCAAATGTCGGATTTGAACCAACAACCTTTTGAGTTTGTGGTTCCCACCCAGCCATTAGGCTACTGTTGTTTACTACACTATATTCTATCTCATTCTCTCGCAGGCTAAATCCTTTTGTCTCTTTTGAGTGACGCTTTTTCGTTTCATCGAGTTTCATATCACAATGATTCTAAAAAAGTTCCTAATTCAAAAAAAACATCCTAATTTCAATAGAGATGGCGGCTGAGTGCTACCACCTGTTTCACAAAATTACCTCATACTCGTAGGTTAGTCCTTAATTATATTATGCCATCAGATTAAACGAAAATATCTAATTATTAATTATTTTTTCTAAGAATAATTATTTCCAAACACTGTTTCAAATATAAATAAATTTCCACCGACCTTATTTCTAAGAACTACTTCCTTTCGACAGTGGAACTTTTTTCATACAGGATACAAAGTCTAACAGAATGTTGCTACTTGTAGAACTAACTTCTTTATGAGATTCATTGTGATCGTAGTTGTGATATTAATACAACCCTTCCAAAGACACCTTGTTTTACTAGGGGCGTTTAATGTATTCTCGGTATTAGGGTGATTTACTAATAATGTTAATAGTAAATTAAAAAAATCATTAGCTAACGACACTAACCGAGGGTATAAATATGAAATTTCATCTTGATAACTTCATTACTTCTTATATAACCTTCAATCATAAATGACGGGAGTGACTGACTCGACAATGTTGAAAAAAATCGAACACCGAGCGGTGATTAAATTCCTAACTAACAAGGAAAAACTCAAAAAAACTCTTTTTTTTCAATTAAAAGAAAAAAATGGTGTCCGTTTACCAAGACTCTGGTCCTTCAATGTCAACCGTACAGAAGTGGTCAAGTGAATTCAAAAGAGGCAGGGAAAGCATTGAAGATGACTCCCGCCCGGGTGGGCCAATCACAGCGGCTACAGAAGAAAATGCGAAAATTATTGAAAAACTTGTAATAGATGATCACGAGTAAGAATTGAAATGTTAGCAAAAATGACTAACCTATCCGTTGGTACCATACACACCATATTGCATGACTATCTCAACCTCACTAAAGTCAGTGCGAGATGATTGCCGGGAATGCTCACTGCGCTTCAAAAGCAGGCGCGAGTTAAATTGTTATAGGAAGTTTTAGAACTGCGTGGTGACGACCCAACAAGTTTTTTCAATAAGGTAGTTACAGAAAATGAAACGTGGGTTCACCGTTAGGACCATGAGAGTAAACAGGAGTCTATGCAATGGCATAAAAGGGGTCAGAGCCCCCAAAGTTCAAAGTCACTCCATCGGCCGGTAAAATAATGGCCACTGTGTTTTGGGATTCCAAAGGAATACTATTACTACTTACCAGGCTTGGCTGGCAGTGAGTTATTTTTTAGTTGTTATTAGGAGGACAGTACTGCCGATCTGGATCTACACAGTGGTATGATTGGATTTCAAGATAATGTAAGTTCATTCTGCGTAGACGGGACTAAAAATTAATAGTTAAATTGAAGGTAGACTTCGTTAACTATGAATACGAAACTTGAGAAATTTGTAAACGCGATAAAATTCGTGAAATTATCTTTTTTATGATCTTTTGTAATCGCGTAAATATAAGAAATAATTACTACTTGTTCACTATAAAATATCCCATACTATACTATTCTCTTCTCTTCTCTTCTTTTCCCTCTCTCTCTCTCTCTCCTCTATCCTATTCTATTTTAACTGAAGTGACAAACGATCTTACAGTCCACATGGTGGTAAGTGGAAAATGCAGTCAATGGACACCTGCAGTCAACTTCAAACAAAGAAAGCAGCAGCATTGTCATATTTGAGGACTAAGATTGAATGCCTCAGAGCCTGTAATTAGACTGACTCTATGTCCTGCAGAACGGAACACAGCAGTGCACACACAACTCTTTTGCGGCATATATACTCGTAGGTAAGATCCTACCACCTAGTAAACTACAACTACTGATGTACAAACAGTTAAAATACATTCTACTTGGTGTTATCTTTATTACTACATCTTAATACTTCAGTTTTCAACTTATATTTATCATACTTAGTTGAATACCAAATACCAGAAGATCCTAAGCTCCATATGCAGTCAAGTGTTAATGGCCTCAACAATAATATTAAAAATGTTAACTATAATATTAAAGCATTCAAAGATTGGTCGTGAAGACATTGTGCTTTCTTTAACTACAAAATGTAACCATGTAGTGGCAGTTACACTGCACTACTACTACGAGTACTACTACTAAATATCTACTACCATATATCGTCTCGTGGGTATCGGAGGAGGCGACCGAGGGACACTGAAACAGGAGATGAGCAGCAGCATCTCCCTGATAACAATTCAATAAAAACTGCGATTGCCAACCTGCCTGGCAATTATGGCGAAATCTCCTCAATATGGCGATCTATGGGGAAGACCTATGTTCAGTAATGGACTCTTATAGGTTGTAATGGATGAATAGGTAGATGATTAAATGTAAGGTGACGGTTATAAGTATTAGCAGGGTATTGGTTAAGATCGATTTTTTTATAATATGGGTGATAAACAAGTACACAGTCCACCTAATGGTAAGTGGATGCTGTGGCCCATAGATATCTCCCCCCCCGAACGGGTTCGCGCCTTGCTGTGGTTGGGGGGCTTAGTAGCCGTGGCTTGGTCACCCGCGGTGAACAAAGAGGAATTCCCTTGGCTGGCCGGACCGAGGTGGCCACTCCGAGTGGGCTTGGCGAGCCCACTTCGGATGTGTATCGATGGGCTGCGGCGAGAGGGGTGCCCACTCCCCCTAGCGCTGCAGCCGACGTGGAGCCGTGGGGGAAGAGGAGTGTTTTTATGGCGATGCGCCACTCGCCCTATCCTCCGCGATTCTGACGGGGCCGCAACGTTGTTGCGGTGATGGCGGGGCGGCGGGGGGAGAGGAGTGTCGGTATTGCGAGGCACCGTTTTCCCTACCCTCCGCGGTCGAAACTTGGTTGACGGTGGAGCCAAAGCCCAGATCCAACGCTGGGGTCGGGAAAGTGAGTGCTACCGAGCGCTCCATTTTCCTGGCTCCATGGCCTCCGCGTATCGGACTCTGGGGGGCCCGTTACGCAGGTGGAGTAGGAGGCCGTGTAGGAACGCGTCCCTTGTGTTACTGATGCGCCTTGCCTGAGAAGGAGAATGGGGGAGGAGAAGTCCTCCCCCGAGAAAGGGCTACCATGGGGCGGCCAGCGCTGGTGGGGCCGCGGATGTGTGCGAAAGCGTTCCCGTGGCCCTGCCAATATGCGGCGAAGGTGGAACACTTCACTTCGTGCCAATATGCGGTTTTAGTCGGTGTGAATCCGACATAACCCGTCCTTGACCCCGCGAGGTGGGTATGCGTAGGCATTTCCCCATAAAAAAGGCCCATAGATATCTACATTTATCCTCAATGAAATATCTAAATACAGATACGTCGTCACCCCGTAGTAATAAGATCGAATGTCTCGTTTCCAATAAAAATGGTCTCCGGATCCCTTTACTCAACATACGAAACGCAGCAGCGTTAAGCTTATATTTCAGGCTGGTAATCTGTGAAAGCGTGGTCCTTGCCCGGTCGAGCCGACCCATTCGTGCTAAAACCATAATATAGCTGCAGCATGACTCTACCACGAAAAATTACGATTACGAAGCGCGTCAAAGGTAACAAACGTGTGTTATTACTGTCGTCAATTCAATCGCCAAGCGTAGCGATTTAGAGAACTTTCAATGGCAGATGATGATCAAGAAAAAAAAATTAAATATTGAAATTTTAAACACATTTAGATTCATATTTAGAATTAGCTGAACAACGTCGTTTATGAATAAATAATAGGTTTAATAATTCCAGAAGTCTGTCGCCCTGTTTAAAGCATATTTGTGCTTTGTGATATATAACGCAAACTTCTATTACCGTGGCACCATGGCCCAATTATCGCGTTCAACTTTGTTATATATTGTTTAAAGTTGGAATTTTCTATTCGGGTTGCTTAGGCGCAAATTTAGCTGTGGCGTGATTTATAAAAGTTATTTAATAAAAATAAAAATTATACATCGCCATCTTTCTCATCATCCCTAGTAGTTCGCTGCCAAATATGGGTAACAACTGGAAACACGAACTGGTTGTACTCCTGTTTTCAAGTTTTGAAGTAAATGCGACGAGAGGTTATGTGGTAACCGTGACGGCTCCAGGGCGTAGTGGTTTAGCATAGAGTTTCGACGCTGAGGGCTGCGGGATCGAATCCCGCACTGACCAAGAAGTATTTGTATGTTCAACAAATAATTGTTCCTAATCTGGATGTTTATCTTTTTACAATTTATATATTATGTTAACTGCCTCCAGGATACAGAAGATTATCCTAGTATTGAGGTAAAGCTTTCTTTAAGAAAATCTCTTAGTTCGATCGGTTGATTAGCATCTTGTATTTATTTTTTCTTTTCTTAATTTCTAAGTATCCTAAGAAATATTGTTAAGTTAATAGAAACCAGATGATTTAAATAACTTTAATAAGAGGTTCTTTAAAACATAAATTGCTTTTGCATGGAAAACAAATTAAGCTCCACTCTACATAACGATAAAAGGTGTTAGCACTTAGCAACAAACAATACCGTACCTCACACGCGGAGGTCCCCATGAGGCATATTAATTTTAATTGCACCTGCTTACTCGCTCTTCCTTTCAAACATTAATATGTTAAAGCATTTTGAGGCCCTACTTTAATAAAATATATTATAATGCGCATAATATAGTAACCCAGATACTGTTGGCTTGAATTAAATTCAAAAATTAGCAGCTTAATGCTGCTGTGTTTCGTATGGTGAGTGTAGAGAACCGGAGACCCTTTTTACTGGAAAAGAGGCATTCTATCTTAGTCCTCTACCTAGTTAGTTTAAATTCGCAAACGAAGTTAGATGTAGATGTCTATGTGCAACAGCAACCACTTACCATCAGGTGGACTGTGTGCTCGTTTGTCACCCTTATTCTATTAAAAAAAAATCCAAAGCTCATGAAGCCAATGTAACTCATATGAGACTTTCACACGGTCACCTTAATAATGATCTTTATATTCTTGAAACAAATAATGGATCATTGTAAGCATACTAAAAATATATAAATCGCCGTGTAATGGTGGCGTAAGACAATCCACTACATCATATTATCTCATGGGTGTTGTAAGAGGCGACCGTGTAGTGGCGCTGTAAGAATATCCACTACCCCATACCGTCCCATGGGCTGCAGCGTCTTCAGGACTTTTATATGTATGGATGGTATGGAATCCAAGAATATGTGCAAAAGCAAGCGATACAGGAAATGCGTACCTTGCCCGCGAGTCTCTACGCAACCTTCTCTAGAAGACTAATATTTAGACTTCCGTCGTTGTTGAAAGTACGTAAGGAAAAATATTTATTTATTTAATAACAAGTGATAAAATTAAAAATTTTATACAACCAACTGCAATATAAATTATTAACGATTATTCAAAAACTACTAGTCAGATCTTGATCAAATTTATATAGGGTCACATAAGAAGAAAAAAAATTTTCAAATAAAAAAAGAATAATCAAAATCGGTTCACCGAGAAAAAGTTATATATAAAAAAAACATAAAGTCGAATTGAGTACCTCCTCCTTTTTGAAGTCGGTTGAAAAACGAACTGTCTCCTGTAGAACGGGTAGAGGTAATACGCTAGGCGTTCCTATGTGTACACTGATTTATACCAGAAAGTCTTTTATCACTAATAAAATTAAATATTATAACAATCTAACGTTAACTTTAAACAAAAATTTAAGAAAATGTTGTTAAAAGATGACGTGAGCATATAATATTAAACCCTGATTTTATGAATAGAACTGTAGCTTTTTGTAAAGACCAGTATCGCCTGTGGTCAAAATTCGACCAGTTATTTGGGAACAACGCTAAGTATATATTTGTTTGCATACATTTTTATAATATTTTTCCGTACAGCTAAATCAAAGTTTTAGCTCTTAGCCACATTATCATAGAACGATAAAGTGCTTTCATTCGATTGTTGAAAATCTCATTACAGTTTGTCAAATACCACCGCTAAATATAAGCCTACTCCATACATTGCCTCACAGGAGGGATATTTGTTTCTTACTTGCTTGGCAAGTGGGTTGCTACCGCAGTTTTTAATATTTTTTTTTAGAAAGTACGACACGCATTGGACATGCATTGGGTCTCTGCACGGTCAAGTTATTGTGTTCAAGTCACAAGATACAAATACAAAACAGTAATAAATATTTAACATTTTTTATAGAATAAGATTGAAACCGAGCACATAGTCCGCCTGATGGTAATTAGATATTGCGGCTCATAGACACATTTATCCTCGATAAAGAATCAAAATGCACATGCTTTGACACCCCTGAGGACTAAGATGAAATGCCTCGTATCCAGGAAAAAAGTTCTCGGTTGTTTACACTTAACATACGGTATACACCAGCATGAAGCTTCTATCTTATTGGTCCTTTAATTGGTTCTGGTATTATTCGTCCTTCCCGAACGAGCTAACCCATTCGTGGTACAACCTTAAAGCTGCAGCAGTGGCTCAAACACGAATGACATGGCTTTATAGAAAGTTTTAAATACGTCGGAAAAAATTATGCTTAAAAAATTAGTTATTCATAGTGAAAGTCATTGAAGTGTTTATATATAATCGTTGTTTTAGTGGATTTCATTTAGATGTTTTATTCTAGTGTCGCTTTACGACGTGGTATAATTAAGACACATTAATTATTATATCGTGGTAGTGTCCATTCTTTATTTTAAAAAAAATCGCCTTCCACCTAAGGCGATTTTTTTTAAAATAAAGAACTATGAAATATCATTGTTTCAGCAATAATACAACAATATTAAATTATTCTCGTCTGCGATTTGAGTAGATTACTTTTTTCATTTCATACCAGCGAGCGATTTTCGCGGCACTAAGCGTTAGCAATAAATCATCGTTTCTAGCGTTTCCCCATGACAAGTAAAGTTGGAAAAGTTTTTGTTACATTCCAACGGTTCACGATAGTTATGAATCCCGACGCGACAGTCTAATCTGAATGAGAACTATGATGTAGCAATATTATTTATTACGAGATTTCAATTTTAATTTAACACTATTTATTGCACGGATAACAAACTGGATACTAATACCATTATTAATAAATTATAACGTATTTTGGTTTTGATTTCCTTCTTTTAGTATTTTCCAAATATAGTTAAATCTATATAATAATACATAAAGGAAAACTTTTACTATAAAGCATAAATTGTGAGCACGGAGGTGTGAAATTTGGCATCGTTAAAGTTTATATAGACAAGGAGTGTGAAAGCTAAAATTTATTTATAATACTAGCTGGTACACAACGCGTTGCAGCCACAGAAGAAATATTTGCAGAAATATCGTTTTAAATTTGGAAGAGTTATATTGCTTTATTAGGAATAATAATACATTCATTGAAGTTGAATGATATATAACTTTCTAATAAATTTGTAGGTACGATACGCGCCCACCCTACTGTAAGTTAATTGTCATTGTACTATACCTATAACCTTTGCGGAAGTGCAAGCAATATGTTGATAAAGTTTTACTGCAATCTGAACGGTATGGCAGCGCATAAAATACGAACAAACAAAAATTAATATTTATATATTAGATTTGTTAAAAAAATTACACAGAGTAGAGATTGTCGCCAAAGAATTATAAAATGTTGCCGACAAATAATTACTGACAGATTAACTGAATAAGCTGTTAGTTTTGTGTGTTTTCAGCCATCCTTTTTCAATAGTCTGTGAATATGTGAAAGAATAGGTGTGTATGTCATGAGAAAAAAGTGTTGTTTTATACATATTTTGTATATTAGATATCTGTGTTTTGTTATTTATTAATGTGCACTTGAAAGTGACATACAGCTTGCTTATTAAGCAAACCTCAAAATTTATTGAATTACAGTTGCATTTCGACCACTAGGCGATCACCAGAATTTAAAAATATATAATCGGGTTGTTATCGGGAAGATGCTGCTAACAAACACTGGTTTCATTTATTATTGTTGACATAAAAATCATAAGGGATAGATAATTTTATCATGCACATGCTTTTAATATGTGTGACAGCTCAGCGGATATACGCTTGCATTAAATTTAAAAGTACGCGGCAAATGCGAAAGCGAATTCAGCCAGCATAAAATTTAATTTTTGTGAAGGAAAAAGTCGTGAAAATGTCTATATGTGTTATGTATTATAGAGTGTTATAGAACTTAAAAAATATTTTGAGAATAAATGAAAACGCATCGAGGCAGAACGGTGGACTTTTCCGTGCTACAAAACCCTTTTAACAATGACAGTAAGCCTGCAGGCTTACTGTCATTTTCCAGTAATTAGACGTAAATAGGCTGCCATTTTACTTATTTATCCATCCATTACAGCCAATAAAAATCCATTGTTGAATATAGGCCTTCCCATAGATTTCCTCAAAGGGAGGATTTTGCCATAGTTGCCTAGTTTGACCGGTTTGATCTTCTGTTTTAATTTTCCTTTGTCTCCTCTAACGACACCCATCGGGTAGTGAATATTCTTACACTGCCACTATACGGTTCATTAATGTTATTAATATTTTTTTTACTAGAGTCAAGAAAACTTTACCAGTATTTTTTTTTATTGGGTTGTAAGTAGAGAAGAAAAATACATACGGTCCCGAAAGACTGTCGTAGGACAACGGCAGTAAAACAGGATAAGATTAATCAAGAAAACTTTTACGAGCGACTTGAGCTTACTGGAGTTATAACATAGTCGTGTTGTAAAAAACTGGATTGCTGTTTTGTAATAAAGCAAGAAAGATTTAGATGAAATGCATTTTCACAGTTACTGCCGAATATAACCATCGCTAACCTTGTCCGAAGGGAAATAAATTTTCACTCCTTTTAAATTTTTTTTTTTTTATATAAAACTGAACTGACAAAACGTACGTTTTTTTAATTTATTTTAACAACAAACAGTCGTATAAATGTACTACAAATAAACGTAGTATAGTCGTACAAACAAAAAAAAATACACAATTTATCTATTAGAAATTGACCTACGGTGCTGAAAAATTAAAGAAAAAATTAAAATAGCGGCTTAATGATGCTGTGATACAAATGGTGAGTTTAGAGATCCGGAACCCTTATCACTGGAAACGAGGCATTCTATCTTAGTCCTCGGGGGTGACAACCCATTTGCATTGTAATACTTAACCGAGGATAGATGTAGATGGAGGAGATAGACTGTATGCTCGTTTGTCACCCTTATTCTATAAAAAAAATCAGAAACATGCTGTAGTGGGTAGTTTGTAGTGACAATTTCTATTAGAATTTTATTTATGTTGACGATTTGGTGATATAAATTATATAATTACTTATTCTATTCGGAAATCAAACCCGCGGCCCTCAGCGCCGCCGTCACTGCACTACCGGGCCATAAAAATATTAGTAACTTTCAAATAAATATATTTTCGTCGTCGGCGTGCCCTCCCGCTCTTTGTTTTACCGCTACTTTCAAAAATGAGAAAAGTTTGAAACATTTTTTTGTTCATTATAATGTTTTGTGATTAATTCTTTGCGACCCAAACAGTGTAACTCAAAATTAATATCGTAGTTTCATCTCGCTTTTTATGCAGTTTACCCTCAAAGATGAGATAAACAGGTAAATTATAACTTTAAAGCAAATGAAATACTAGGTGTTGGGAGTCCTTTTCCACTTTGCATTCCGTATAGGTAGGTACTACTCTATTACCTATTACGGGCACTAATTACCATAAATAGAATCATTTTTATTTAATATAGATTACAAGAATATTTATTTAAAGTCACATAAGCTTTACCACTGGTTCAAAAAAATATCTCTGTCCTAGGAAGAACATTTTTTTTATACACAACAATAATTTGCAATATAATATTTTATACAATTAAATATGAAAACATTTAGAAACTGTGAAATGTGATCGTTACATTGCTAGCGATCACATCATTCCCAGGGGTTATTAGAACTAGAAATAGAAATAGATTGTTTTTATTCAATATTGATTATAAATGATACTTATTGAAAGGCACTTTTATGTTTAATTTACCACTGGTTCGGAAAATACCTCTGTCCTAGGAAGAACCAGCAAGAAACCCAGCGGGAATTTTTATAAATTATGCACTCTTTAGTAATATAGTAATCCTTATCAAAAATTTTTGCGTGATAGTGCCTGCATCTGTGTTCCATTCTGAAGGGTATAGAGAGCCAGTATATCTACAGCCCTACTTTGTATGAAGTTATCAGCAGGTGTCCATAGGCCGCAGTTACCACTCACCATCAGATGGGGCTTCAATTCCTCACAATATTTATATCTTAACACCGGCTTCAAAATGATGTATTATGTAGAAATTATTTCAAAGTTTTAGTTCTTTGAAGACGGATTTTCCTTTTTTATATTAAAAGTCTATTTTTTTAATATTACCGGGATAGTCTGTGTTAGTATACAAGGAAGACAACGTATCTGCATTTCGATCTTAATCGAGGATAGTCATAAGAATTTATGGGCTACAGGAGCCACATATAACAGGTTGAATGTTACACTGTTTGACACCCAGACATTTATAAAAAAGTGCGGCGTATAAAAACACATTTTCTAACATATTCTTCCAAAATAACCCATTGAATGCGATCGATTACGTTTAAAGACCTCATTTAATGGCTTGCTAATAACTCCCGATTAAAGCTCTTATCAGTGTTCAACAAAGCGCACTCGTGTATAAACTGCGGTATTAGTGTACCTAGCACCGGCGATCAGCGATGATACTGCTTGAAATTGCATTGCGAGTACACAAGCGCTAAATATCACCTTAGAATGTAATATGCAACCACATCACATTTTCCGCAACTTTTATATCACTATTTTCCCGCAAATGTCACAATTTTTTTTTTTATAGAATAATGTTAAGAAACGAACATATAGCCCAACAGATGGTAAGTGGATACTGTTGCCAATATACATCTACATCTATTCTCGGTTAGTAATGAAAATACATATGCGCTGTCACCCCTGAGATGGAATACCTCATTTCCAGTAAAATGGGTTTCCGTTCTCTACTCACCCTGAAACACAGCAGCGTTAAACTGCTATTCTACGCTGGTATTCTGTGAGAGCGTGGTCCTTCCCCGGTCGAGCCGACGCATACGTGCGAATTTTATTAATATAGCTGTATTACGGCTCTGCTACGTAAAATGATAATATAAGCTAGCGTATAAATGATATCTATCGCATTGTCACACGCACGAGTGAGATATAATATTATATTAATTATTATAATATAATTAATAGAAGCATTTGCATCATTATCATCATCGTTGGTAGAAGTAATGCTTCAAATGGGTTAAAGTAAAGTAAAATAAAGTTACAGCCTATATACGTCCACTGCTGGACACAGGCCTCCTTTCATTTCTGAGAGTTATGCCGAAGTTTATGTAGTATATACATGTAAATAAAATTATAGTGTCCGTCTGCAATATCGAATTAATTGCTTTATTATTGAGCTGAATCGGTATTTGCATGCCGTTAAGATATGAATAACAATTTTTTAAATGTTGTCTCTCTGTCTGGCCTAATCTTCGGAATTGCTGAACTGATTGTAATGAACTTCATGATTAGATATAGAGCAATGCTAGGAGTAAATTGGGCTATATTTTATTCAGTAATTTTTTTTGAAAAAATCACAAAGTTTTTAGGAGGCAATAAAAGCCAAGTGATATTATATTGTGACATCACGCGCATTACTTATCGGGTCATGTTACATTGTCAATATTATCACGATATCGTGATAATATTGATAGTATAATAGGCTGTATCGCAGTAGCGTGATAATATCACAAGTTATCCAGAAATTTTGACATCCGCGATACTGGCTTCAATAATATTGAAATGTAAGCGCTTTGAGATATTTTTTCTGTCAGTATTCGCCCGCAGTCATGGCAGAATGGCGTCCGAGTAGTGACGATGACGAATTACGCTCTGTCGTTGATAGTAATGAGCAAAAAAATGACTTAAAAGAGTTTATTCTTTTATTTGAAACGTGCCCGTCTTTGTGGCATCCGAAAGACAAACATTATTTAAATACTGTTAAAAACAAATGAAAACCTAGTTATGCAACCACAAGACCATAGGGTTGTTAGGGTTTGTACCTAGAGGGGGCTGCATAAGCATTGGGCAGTATCCAGTAACTGTAGAGTCAGCGCTTTTGGAAGCATGGGATATAAGGCAGAGCTCGTGGAGCACTTCCTTTGACATCGACTTCTGTCAACTTTGTTATTCGAAATAAATAGATTTTAAATAGTTTTAAAAAAATATTTTTAACGCGCATGCGAGTACTATAGCTATTGCTGCCTTTCTATTATTATCCATGATTTATTTCTAATTTATTCAATTTTCTTATACGAAACAACACATCACCCTAGTAAATTCAACGGCATACTGATGGTGATAATATTGACAATGTAACTTGCCCCATCCAAGCCTAATTGTGAGTCCTTTTTTCTAATGAATGAAATGAATGAATAGATACACACATGTACTGTTTTGTATCATCGAAAAAGTCATATCTTTCTTTCTTTCTTTCTTTTGACCGGCTATGGGGAGCAGCGTGCGAGGCGTCTGGTACTGCGATCGTCACTCCGCTTGCCAAGTATGACGATTAAGGAAAATTCTGTCTATTACGGGAAAAAACTCTTGCCCAATTGTGGCCTTTTACGGAATGATGAAGATGAAAACCTATGATGAAGACGATGACCGCTCCTAACACAAGCACTTTAAACTTAACAGGAGTAGTTAAAACCGTGTAGTGGCGTGTACTACTACCCCATATCATCCCTGTGTCGTAAGAAGCGACAGAGGGAAACAAATCAGGAGATAAGTGGCAGCGTCTTCCTAATAACGACTAAAAATAAAAAACAGCGGTTGCTAACCCACTTGACAAGCATGGCAACTACGGCAAATATCAGGGGGGGATATTGATGAGGTAATTTATGGGGAATCCTATGTTCAGCAGTGGATTTTAATAAGCTGTAACTGTAAGGAGCAGTTTATTTTATAGAAGTTAAAAGTAATATTAGTAATGTTAATGCATTGCTAGTATGTTTATATAAAAAGACCAGCTAATATGGACGTTGAGAGAAGATAACTAACAATGAAATTGTTCCGCAAAAATATTATTAAAATATTTCTTTAATAAAAATAAATTGATAATATTATGTTGCTTTGCTATGTTGATGTTTGATTAGTTAATGAAGGTAATAAAGGAGCTTTTCTTTTTTCATACTGCATTTGTTTATTTTCTGTGTTATTATTTAATACTCTTTTCGGTATTTTTTGATTTCTTTATATCTGCCTATTTTTGTCTGTATCTGTCAAATAAATGTCTCTTTTTTATTACGTAACATGTTTATTGTGTTGCTGAACTCATAAGCATACAAAACAATAACTGATTAAATCAAGCCGCAACTATTTCAAGTTTGATCATTCTCATGAAGTATAACACGCCATTTCCACTTGAACCCTCCCTCTGCGTGCACAATTTGGTGTGTCTTTAAGATTCTGACTTATTTAAAGTTGAAGGGCGACATTTAATCGCGAATATTGAATTGAATTAAAATAAGAAGTAAGTTATTTTTTACATAATAAGGCGGACAAAAGCACACAGTCAACTCGATGGCAAGCGGGTGCTGTGACCCATGGACATCTGGATCTATCTTCGATTAAGAAAAAATACAGAAACCCCTGAGGACTAAGATAGAATGCCTCTTTTGCAGTAAAAGGTCTCCGGCTTACACTCACCATACAAACATTTAAGGTCCTATTTCACGCTGGTATACTGTAAAGCGTAGTCGTCTCCCGGTCGAGCAGACCCGTGTGCTACAAATTTGTGGTTTATTTTACGAAGAAGAGCCACGCTGCAGCTATATTATGGTTGTAGCACGCATGGTCGGCTCAACCGGAAGATACTACGCTTTAACATTATACCAGCGTGAAATAGCAACAATTGTTTCGTATGGTGAGTGGAACAGAGACCCTTTTACTAGAAACTATTCTTTCTATCTTATTCTGAGGGTGACAATGCATTTACATTTTGATTCTTAATCGAGGATAGCTGATTTATATAGGCCTCAACATTCATTGCAACCTGTGAGCTGGTTTATCATTATTTCTTCCATAAAACTTTTTTTATATATAAAAATATATACTAAGCAAAAGTACTTCATAACAGATAACTATCTTACTAATCCGTATCAGTAGATTAATTAATTTGAGAAATTAATATCGCAGGCAAAACTTCTTCCGATGCGACATTGTCTGGTGAGAGTTTTGAGTTTATTCAATAGTTTCAGGCCACAATAGATTAACAAAGCCCGCTTCCTTCTCTCATTTTATAAGAGCAAACTAAAAACGGAGTTCGAATGAAATTACGACAATTTAACACAAATACCACAATTTGAGATAAGAAACATAAAAGGGATGTTTTAAACTTGTTCAAGAGTATATTTTTAAAAGTTGATATAGCAAATTATATTTTTCGGTGGCAACAACATCCCATGGACACCAGCAACCAACTTTAAACAAAGAAGTCTATAGATGTGTTTTCACCACTGAGGACTAAGATAGAATGCCTCTTAGCCTGCTATTATCTGGCTCTCTATACTCTTCAGATCGGAACACCTGATCACATGATCTAGGTACCTGTGAACCACAATATCCACTTACCATCAGATGACTGTGTGCTCTTTTGTCACAATTTTTTCTTAAAAAACGACGATTAGTTTCACAAATAAAAAGTCTTCCATAACAAATTTCGGGCACAGCGACCAATTTTAACAGAGACTAGCCAACTGCGCAGGACAGGATTATAGTGCACGAGTGTATACACAAACACTGGTGCACTCTCTGTGCCTTCGCACTTATAGTCCGATGGGGCGATAATCCGAAATGACCGGAGAGATCAGGCGCAGGACGGCGTTACGTGGTTTCCGAGGCACTGAAAATGACTCTGGGCTTCTACTGAACATATTTGGCTCGACGTGGGATACGAAACCAGAACCTCATGACCAACAACCGCATTTACGACCACTAGACAAACAAGGCAGTCAAAATTCGATCAACATTTCACATTGGAACCACAGAGTCGATGTAATTAGCTCTCTTTCTAGTAACATGTTAAATTTTAGTTCTACTCATAGCACGTTCGTAATCGAGCTCTCACAGAATACCAGCTTCAAATAGCAGCTTAATGATCTGTGTTTCGTATGGTGAGCGTAGAGAACCGCAGACCTTTATTATTGGAAATGAGGCATTTCATTTTAGTCCAACAACGCATTATCAACGTATCTGCGGGTTGATTTTTTTTTATATAGCATAGGGTGACAAACGAGCACACAGTCCACCTGATGGTAAGTGGCTACTGTGACCCATAGAAATCTACATTTATCCTCAATTAAGAATCAAAATGCACATGCGTTGTCACCCCTGAGGACTAAGATGGAATGCCCCTTTTCCAGTAAGAAGTGTCTCCGGTTCTCTACACTCACCATACGAAACACAGCAGCATTGAGCTGCTATTTTACGCTGGTATTCTGTGAGAGCGTGGTCTACCCGGTCGAGGCAGACCCATTCGTGCTACAACTATAATATAGTTGCAGCGTGGCTCTACCACGTAATTTCTAATCGAGGATAAATGTAGATGTCTATGGGCCACAGCATCCACTTATCATCAGGTGGACTGTGTGTCGTTTGCCACCTTATTCTACAAGTAAATACGACTTTACTTATAAAAATCGACGTCTATTTGAAAATATTTAAAGTTTATCGATTTGTTGACCATGAAAAGAAACAAGTATAGTTAATAATATAACATGTATAATTAAAAAAATAATTTAAGTAAGCCATATATAGATAATGAAATCAAATTTTATAAACAGTATTCAAACAATGAGGAGGGAAACCTTAAATTTCTTAGCATATACGTCATTGTCAGACGGAGGTTTGTATTTCCCTCAGGCGGTCAATATCAACACAAATGAAACAATCAACTAAAATGAACCGCAAACTATTACTAGTTTGATTATTCCTGCGGGATGAAGTGTAATTTCCATTTGATCCCGCATTTCCTGGAAACATTACTACTTCGTTTAAATATTGTCTTATTCTGTTTTAATGGTAGTTATTACAATGAAAATAAATAATTATTAATAAAATACGGATCTCATAATGACACATTATACCAGCATGACGTATACCATGTCACATAGTGATATCAGTTTCTCGACTCCGTGGAGTTAGTATAATTCATTCATGGGGTAATGTATACGCTATTTCAACAAGTCCCAGAAAATATACAAAGTCACTCTATAATTTTTTTTATTAAACAAAAACTGTATAAAATGGTTATTATAATATTATTGAATAGATGGTTGATAATAATAAACCCTGGGAATGAGGTGGTCGCTTCCGAGCTGTTTCTACAAAATTCTAAACAAGAGACAATTTTTTTTTAAATACCAGCAATGCTATTAACATTACTAATATTCCCTTTAACAACTATTGGTTCATGACAGTGGTCAAATGTCGGATTTGAACCAACAACCTTTTGAGTTTGTGGTTCCCACCCAGCCATTAGGCTACTGTTGCTTACTACACTATATTCTATCTCATTCTCTCGCAGGCTAAATCCTATAGATGTATGTGTTTGTCTCTTTTAAGTGACGCTTTTTCGTTTCATCGAGTTTCATTTCACAATGATTCTAAAAAAGTTCCTACTTCAAAAAAAATACATCCTAATTTCAATAGAGATTGCGGCTGAGTACTAACACCTGTTTCACAAAATTACACATAATTATCTCATACTCGTAGGTTAGTCCCTTAATTATATTATGCCATCAGATTAAACGAAAATATCTAATTATTAATTATTTTTTCAAAATATCTAATTATTAATTATTTTTTCTAAATATCTAATTATTAATTATTTTTCTAAATATCTAATTATTAATTATTTTTTCTATGGATAATTATTACTAAACACTGTTTCAAATATAAATAAATTTACACCGACCTTATTTCTGAGAATTACTTCCTTTCGACAGTGGAACTTCTAACAGAATATCTAACAGAATGTTGCTACTTGTAGAACTGACTTTATGAGTTTCATTGTGATCGTAGTTGTGATATCAATACTTTCCTTTCAAAGTCACCGTGTGTTACTGTGGGCGTTTAATGTATTCTCGGTATTAGGGTGATTTACTAATAATGTTACCAATAAATTAAAAAATATTAGCTAACTAGCACTACTGGTATAAATATAAAATTTCATCTTGATAACTTCAATACTTCTTACATAACCTTCAATCATAAATGATGGAATGACTGATCGACAATGTTGAAAAAATCGAACACCGAGCGGTGATTCAATTCCTCACTAACAAGGAAAAACTCAAAAAAACTCTTTTTTTTCAATTAAAAAAATGGTGTCCGTTTACCAATACGCTGGTCCTTCAATGTTAACCGTATAGAAGTGGTCAAGTGAATTCAAAAGAGGCAGGGAAAGCATTGAAGATGACTCCCGCCCGGGTGGGCCAATCACAGCGGCTACAGAAGAAAATGCGAAAATTATTGAAAAACTTGTAATAGATGATCACGAGTAAGAATTAAGATGTTAGCAAAAATGACTAACATATCCGTTGGTACCATACACACCATATTGCATGACTATCTCAACCTCACTAAAGTCAGTGCGAGATGGGTGCCGGGAATGCTCACTGCGCTTCAAAAGCAGGCGCGGGTTGACTGTTATAGGAAGTTTTTAGAGCTGCGTGGTGACGACCCAACAAGTGTTTTCAATAGGATAGTTACAGAAAATGAAACGTGGGTTCACCGTTAGGACCATGAGAGTAAACAGGAGTCTATGCAATGGCATAAAAAGGGGTCAGAGCCCCCAAGAAGTTCAAAGTTACTCCATCGGCCGGTAAAATAATGGCTGACTACCCAGGCTTGGCTGGCAGTGAGTTATTTTTTAGTTGTTATTAGGAGGACAGTACTGCCGATCTGGATCTACACAGTGGTATGATTGGATTTCAAGATAATGTAAGTTCATTCTGCGTAGACGGGACTAAAAATTAATAGTTAAATTGAAGGTAGACTTCGTTAACTATGAATACGAAACTTGAGAAATTTGTAAACGCGATAAAATTCGTGAAATTATCTTTTTTATGATCTTTTGTAATCGCATAAATATAAGAAATAATTACTACTTGTTCACTATATATTATATATAAATATCCTATACTATACTATTCTCTTCTCTTCTCTTCTTTTCCCTCTCTCTCTCTCCTCTATTCTATTCTAATCTATTCTATCCTGTTCGAAACAGCGTCATTATGTTGCCATATCACGATAGTATTCTATGCGACAGTGATCTTTATATAGTCCAGCCCAAATGACAATTCATTCATTCATTAATTACAGCCTTCCTAGTAGTTAGACTTCGCAGCCGGGTTAGTAACCGCAGTTTTTATTTCTATTTGTTATTAGGAAGATGCTACTGCCCATCTCCTGGTATGCTTCCCTCTATCGATTCTCACGACACCCACGGGACGATATGGGGCAGTGGATATTCTTACACCGCCACTACTCGGTTGAATGACAATTTTCAATTAGAACGTTTCAAAGAATTATTGTAGAATAATTTTCTTTCTATTATTTTAAAGATTTTAAATTCATCTCTTGAAAGTCCATTTTTTCTTTTGATCTGTTAAATTGCACCGAAAGCCATTAAACTGACAAACAGAAGTTACTTTATTCAAAGAAGCTGGCATCGAACTGAAAGCAATTTCGAGAGTACATAGTGTCCGGATTAAACATACACACCAATAAACATATTATAAAATGTAAATTGTTAAGCTGTAGATAATTATTTTCAGTTATTATATTTAGTTTATTGTTCCTCGGTGACGACTAGATGGCGTTGTTAGATTTATGCAACTTTTGAATCGCGCTGTGGTTTGGTTAGGCTGAGAATTATAAGGCATTTAAAATTATTATTTTTACATGAATCGTTTCACGAGTAAATAGTCGTTTATATTGTACTAAGTGTTTTATTTCTTGCATAAGTAGCCTGCCGGAAACCTATTCATGGTCCTTCGAGCCGGATCGGCTAGGCGTGTTTTGTGTTATTGCTGCGTCAGTGGTACAGTAGTACCACCCGTGTCGTCACTACTGGCAGTGGATTGCTCCAGAACATCCTCAGCGAGGCGCCACGAGCGGCGCGGGGCAGTGGAGGAGCTGGGTGTCTACAACCCGGAGGAGCGACGGACGGGAAGCGGCAAGCAGCAGCGGTGGAGGTTGCGGGCGCTAGAGGGCGCCACAGGTGCATTATAGCGAAGACAAGTGAGTGAGTGTGTGCGGTGATAAATTGTGAGTACATTTTTAAATATTATAATAAAAGAAATTAACCAGAAAATTAAACCTTATTTTAAAGATTAGTGGAACTTAGAAAAATTTAAGATAGTGAAGTAACTTAGAATAATTTCAATAATTTAGGACTTGTAATAGTTTTAAGTAAATATTGGTTGAGACGGCGAATCCACGCCCGATTTTAGTTAGAATTTAAAGTTAAAAAGACTTGTAAAATTTTGCTCATCTGTTTCTTGGACTTAGAAAAAATAGGATTGTAAAAATATTGACTTAGAAAAATAATTCAGTTGTTTAGAGTTTAACTTTGTCAATTAGAATAAATTACTGTTCTGTTCTATATTGATAAGAATTATAAGTGATTAAATTGTCAAATTAAAAAATTTAAAATGGAGTCGTTTAATGACCTGCAGGAAGACATAAAGGCTAAAATGCTAAAAGTTAAGACTAATTTTAAAAGTCTCCTAAGGATCGTTTGACGGTTGCTTATATTGAAACAAGGCTAGATAACTTGGAACAACAGTGGACTTTGTTTACAGACACCTACTAAAATTATGGTGAGGTTAAGCGAACTGATTTGTGTTCGGATTATCACAAAAATAGTGTGTATGATGATGTAGAAGAATTATATGTTCAATTCAAGACTGAGTTAAAAGAAATGTTGTATAAATTAAAAACACTTGAGTCAAAGTAAAGTCAAGTTCAAATAGTCAATGTGAGAGTTCAGAAAGACGTTTCAAGTTGCCTGAAATAAAAATACCTACCTTTTCCGGTAAGTACACAGAGTGGCAGACATTCAGAGATTTGTTTTAGGGCTTGTGCATGAAAACAAGTCACTGGATGATGCCCAAAGATTTTATTAGGGACATTTAACCGGGAAGCCGAGCAACTATTACGCAACATTAAGGTGACGTCGGATAGTTATCAAGTTGCGTGGAAGAAATTAGATAGTATGTATAATAATAAAAGGTTCTTGGCGACGGCATCTTGAAGCGTCTACTAAGTCAAAAGGTTTGTCGTTTGAATCAGCATCTGAAATTAAAACTTAATTAGTACAACTTCAGATTGTTTAGACTCAATAAAAATATTGGTGTGGATGTTTCATCTTGGGATATCCTGATTATCCACATTATAAGCGCTAAATTAGATAAAGATACGCGAAAGGCATGGGAGTTAAGGGTATCTTCAGATCCAAGTGACGAATTACCCACGTTTCAACAATTTTCCAATTTTTTAGGGCGTTTTAGAGGTCTAGAAAATATCGATTCTAAGGTACATTACAGTGAGAAAAATTTACTAAATCTTTTCATGTTAAAAATAAACCGATTATATCGTGCGTATTGCAGTGCGGATCATAAAATAACTGCGTGCAAAAATTCGGAAAAGAAAGTAATGAGAAACGACGTGAGTTCGTGTTGATAAAACTTATGTTTTATTTGTTTAAATAGCAACCATTCCGCTAAAATGTGTAAAAATATTGTCCGATGCCAAGTGTGTAAACGTCGACATCATTCTTTATTACATCCCAGTGGTGGTTCTGGTTCTGGTAGTGCTGAAGTTGAGACGATTCATCAAACAACCTCGTCGACCAGTCGAAGGTCAACTGAGGAGGATACTGCTGCAAGCAGTAATGGTTAGCTGTTAAGCAAGAAAGTTTAGATAAACCACTTGTGTCTTGTTTTTCGACAGGGAACTGTTCTAAAATGGTTTTATTAACTACAGCTGTGGTGCAAGCTGAGTCGAGAGACAGTACTTATTTCCCAGTTAGGCCTTATTAGATCAGGGGTCGCAAGGTTCTTTTATTACCAGGAGCTATGCAGCAATTAGGTTTAAAAGGCGTGCGGCCAAAATACCGTAGTTGGTGTAGGTGGAGATAAAGTGTGACTTCCAAGTCCACAGTGAAAATTAATTTAAGGTCGAGAGTTGATCCTGGGTTTCAAGTTAAGGTTAATGCACATGTCCTGAAGTCGGTTACGTCTCTTCTCCCAGTTGCGAAGACAACTAGGGTAAGATGGGAAAACCTGACTCTGGATGATCTGGCTGACCTGAGTATCATGCGTAATAAGATTGACATCTTATTAGGTGCGGGAGATCTCACAGTCAAATTATTCAGGAAGGCATTAAAGAAACCTCAACGGATCTCTCTTGGCAGGATACTTTCGGTTGGATAATATCTGGGGTCTGTGAGGTAGATAGCATCAAATATCCATTCTCACATAACTGTGATGCATTCGTATCTGGAAGTGGACAATATACTGAAGAGGTTTTGGAACTCGAAGCTGAACCACCTGTAACAAAAAAATGCTCACAGATGATGAAATTAAATGAGAAATTATTTGAGGATACTGAAACAGGATGGAGACGGTCGGTTCATCGTAAGACTGCGTTTCGTATGGCCAATCCGGACTGCATGCGTGGTGAGTTCAGGAAAATAGCTGAAAAAGATTGAAAATTTAGAATTAAAATTGCAAAAGAACATTAAGTTAAAAGTTACACACAAGTTATAGGGGTATTTAAACTTAAATCATATGGTAAAAGTTACAGAAGGATAAATTTAAGGAAACAGCTATTTACTTACCACACGCAGTAGTCCGGAAGACAAGGATACTACCAAGGTCCGTAGTGTTTGATGCCTCCTGTAAGGGAAGCAATGGGAAGTCATTGAATGATGATTTATTGATTGGGCCGCCACTGCAAGCCGAACTACGTCACATAATTATGCGCTGGAGACAATATAAAATATGTTTGGTGGCGGATGTGGTGAAAATGTACCGCCAAGTGTTGGTAAATCGGGAGATACCCCATTTCAGAGGATTCTTTGGAACATAGTCCTGAAAAGGAGCTTCAAGAGTTTGAATTACCGTAACCTTTAACCACATGTGCTCCATATTTAGCTGTGCGGTCACTGCAAGAATTAGCCTATAAGTGTCAGAATAAGCCAGGAACTAAAATTATTTTAAATGATTTTTACATGGATGATGTGATGACCGGGGCGGACAACCTAGAAGATGCTTATAAAATATATAAAGAGTTAACCGAAGTGTTAGCGAAAGGAGGTTTCGTTGCAAAATGGAAAAGCAATTCTAAAGATATTAGCTAAAATATGGAAAGCAAGGGTAATAAGGATGAGGAATTAAGGATTAAGATAGATGATACAACTAAGATTTTAGGACTTACCTGGGATCCGCGTGGTGACTTCTTCCGGTACTCTGTAGATCTTGCACCGCAGGAGGACCTGTAACAAAAGGAGAATCATATCTGATATATCCGATTATTTGACCCACTCGGATGGTTAGCTCCTTGCATTATAGCAGCAAAAATACTAATACAGAAGCTGTGGTTGGCTGGTATCGGGTGGGATGAGCAAGTTCCTACTAATTTAATAAGTGAATGGATTACTTACCGTAAAAATTTAACTGCCTTACAGAATATCAAAATTCCACGCTGGATACACACGTGCAATAAATATCAGCGCAGAGTTGTACGGATTTTCCGACGCTTCGAAGGTGGCTTATGCGGCTGTCGTGTATCTGCGGGTGAGTAGATGAAGTGGGAAATGTTTACGTCTCGTTAGTTACAGCTAAAACAAAAGTAGCTCCCAAAGCAGGTGTCTATCCTAGACTTGAGCTTTGTGGGGCCCGTACTGGCTAAGTTGATGGTTGAGGTAGCAGAAGTCATGAAGGTTGAAAGGGATCAGTTACATGCATTCACTGACAGTGAGGTGGTTTTAGCCTGGCTTAACAATCACCCAAGCCGGTGGAAGACCTTCGTAACCGAGTTTCTGAAATCCTACAGATTTTGGATACACATCACTGGTTCCATGTAGCCACTAAGAATAATCCTGCGGATTGTGCATCACGAGGTATTTCTCCGGTGGAACTATCAGAAATGGTTGTATGGTTTGAAGGCCCAGAGTTTCTAAAAAATAAGGTAATTATTTTTACAAAACCAAAACATCTGGTTACAAATCTTGAGCAGGTTAAAGTTCATACAGCGGTCGTTAACACAAGCTTGTGGCAAAGGTTTTCTTCATTCTCGAAGCTTGTTCGTGTGGTTGCTTATTGTCGACGTTGGTTAAGAATAAGAAAAGGTTCAAGTAGTAGGCCAAGTTGAAGCATTAGAGCGACAGGAAATTGAGGATTCGATAAGGGTCTGTATTAAAAAATGTCAAGAAGGATTCTGGAAAGAGTTGGAAGAGTTGCGAAAACACGGCATAATAGATAAGAAAAAGATTAAAAAGACATTAAATATATTTTTAGATTCGGAAGGTGTAATTAGAGTAGGTGGCCGGCTGGAAATGTCTTCGCTGTCATTTAACGAGAAACATCCGATTCTCATACCTAAAGAATCTTTAAGCGGACTCTTAATTGCTGATGCTCACCAAAAACCCTGCACGGGGCCCGCAACTCATGATTACCTATTTGAGATCGAAGTACTGGATTGTGGGTGAAGGCTCTAATTAAAAATATTACCGTGGCTGTGTCACTTGCGCGTTACTCAAGCAGGTCCACATCTCAACTCATGGGACAGTTACCTTCCGCCCGTGTGACTGAATAAGCCCTTTCTTGTCAGCGGAGTCGATTACGCAGGGCCTATTAATATAAAATTTCAAAGGGTAGGGGTAACAGGTCTTACAAGGGATATATTGCTCTGTTCATTTGCATGTCGACCAGAGCGTACATCTTGAAGTCGTGAGCGAGCTGTCTACTCAAGGGTTTATAGCCGCTTTTAAAAGGTTTGTCGCAAGACAGGTAGGTGTGCTGAGTTATACAGCGATAATGGTACAAATTTTGTAGGCGCTGCTCGAGAGTTACTGTGTCTGTTCAACGAAGAAAAACTAAATTTAAGCCTGAACTGGCAGAGTATCTCGCGACCAATGGAACACAATGAATTTTATTCCTCCTCGCTCCAATTTCGGTGGACTATGGGACAGGAATAAAGTCCACAAAGTTCCACCTCAAACGAGTAGTTGGAAACTCTACGTTGACGTATGAAGAGATGTACAGTATTATCTCAGATAGAGGCATGTCTTAATTCGAGGCCATTCTCTGTGGGGATCAAACCGAGGTCGTAGTTTTGACTCCTGGTCATTTCTTGGTGGGGAACCACTCATAGTAGTTCCTGATGTAAATTATGAGTCGTCAAATATGTACCTTGCGAAGATGGCAACTCCACCAGCGAATGATGCAGGACTTTTGGCGTCGATGGTCCCAGGATTACCTTCATCAGTTCCTTCAAAGGCATAAATGGGAATATCAGAACCCAGAACCATCAGTAGGTGATGTGGTTTTAGTGGAGGACGATCTTCCCCGGCGCGATGGTTTAGGTAAGATCGAGCAAAAACATCCGGACCCGATAAAATCACGCGAGTCGTCACAATACGTACCAAAAGTTCTTTAATTAAAAGACCTACTTCTAAGATAGCAATTTTACCTGTAACTAAATAAATTATTAGTTGCTGATTCGTAATTTGGACAGTTGCATGGTGGGCGGTTTGAAGGACATTTCTCATTATGTCCTTGGTGGGCGGTATGTCGGATTAAACATACACACCAATAAACATATTATAAAATGTAAATTGTTAAGCTGTAGATAATTATTTTCAGTTATTATATTTAGTTTATTGTTCCTCGGTGACGACTAGATGGCGTTGTTAGATTTACAACTTTTGAATCGCGCTGTGGTTTGGTTAGGCTGAGAATTATAAGGCATTTAAAATTATTATTTTTGTATGAATCGTTTCACGAGTAAATAGTCGTTTATATTGTACTAAGTGTTTTATTTCTTACATGTAGCCTGCCGGAAACCTATTCACATAGTAATGGTGCCTTAATAGCATTTTCTCTTTGTTTGAAGTTATTAGTTTCGGAATGAACTTTTGAATAGTATATTTTAAAAAATAACTTCTCTGAAGTTATACGTGGTAGAGCCACACTGCAGCTATAGTAGTGGTTGTAGCATGAATGGGTCGGCTTGAGCAGGGTAGGACCACGCTATCACATAATACCACCATCTAATAGCAGCTTAATGCTGATGTGTTTCCTATGGTGAGTGTAGAGAACCGGAGACACTTTATGCGACGAATCGACGATAAATGTAGATGTTTTTGGGTCACAGCATCCGCTTACCTTTAGGTGGGCTGTGTGCTCGCTTGTCCCACTTATTCTACAAAAAAGTGGAATCAGAGCTCGAAGACAACATAACTAAAGAAATTAATATGATAGTTATTACTAATGGCACAGTACTATTCACTGTCAGTGACAGCCTTGTACTAAAGTTCGTGAACTAATTGCTTACATTACAAGTGCTCACACTTGTGAATTCTTGTAGCTATAATAATGGTAACACCACAAATTTCTTAAATAAACATTTAAACGGGATACGTTCTGATTTACCGGCTTCAAAAGTAAAGGTTCTAAGTTTGACTTCTTTTTGTTTCACAGACTGTAGACCGATTGTTGTAGGAGATGAAATTTTATACGTGATAAAGCCACGCTATATATAATGGTTGCAGCGCGAATGGTTCGGCTCGACCTGGGAAGGACCACGCTCTTACAGAGTACCAGTGTAAAATAAAAAGTAATGCTGCTGTGTTTCTTATGGTGAGTGTCGAGAACGGGAGACCTTTTTTACCGATAACGAGGCATTTAATCTTAGTTTTCAGGGGTGATAACGCACTTACATTTTGACTCTTAATCGAGGATATATGTATCATTGTGGTACGAGGCTGCTACTCGAGAACCTTTCTAACCTATCGATTGTCGGTTCTTCGGGCTATATGGCCGGCCCATTGCCACTTCAGCTTACTAATCCGGAAACCTTATTAGTCCACTTAAAAAAGGTCAAATAATATATATTTAAAAAAAGTTTAAATTAAATGTTTTTATTAATGGATTTGTTTGTGGTGGCATTAAAGAATTCATCACACCATTTTATCATATGCATTTCTAGCTTACAAAAGATGGCGGTGTAATCAACTCTTATATTCCAGGCATAGCGCATCTGCAAAGGTGCTAAACGTCGGATACATACTAATGCATTTAGGAATCACGTGTGATACCGTACTACGTACTACATTTTGGAATCATGGAGGTGTTGGCAAATGTGCCTCACCCGATGGTAATTAAATTCTTCCACCCAAGAACGTTCAAGTTAAAAGCTCGTTGCCAACCTTTTAAGAAGTGTATGCTGTAATATCACTGTAATATTGGCTCAAAAATAGAAAAACGGGCATTGAATAGTCTTAATTATAATTTATCACAAAGATTTTTTTTTATAGAATAAGGGTGAGAAACGAGCACACAGTCCACCAGATGGTAAGTGGATGCTGTGGCCCATAGACATCTACATTTTTCCTCAACTGAGAATCAAAATGCAGATGCTACACTCACCGTACGAAACACAGCAGCATTAAGCTGCTATTTTACGCTGGTATTGAAAATAGCAAAATATTTTACTTGGCAGTTTTAAAATAAATATGTGACAAGTTAATATAATTTCATTTCGAATTTATAATAAAATAAACGTTTGATGGAAAAGCATTTGCAAAAGTCAAAGTGGACTAATTAAAAAAGGATCGATCGAGCGCCCCGCAAAAAAATCTTAAATCTAAATAACGCTACATTAATAGATCCTATCCAGGCGAAGCTGGGGCGGGTCGGTAGTCATAAATATTTTGAGCACCTATCAACCGGGATATTGGGCCTACGGGTCATGATGATGCATCGTGACCTCAATATTTCAGAAAAAAAGTTTTAATGTCTTTTCTGACGCCTCCTGTAGATAAATATCATGCTGAGTTAGCTTAACAAACTCTTTTCTTTATATTTAAAAAATGTTATTCAAGATCCCATTTTTATCACTAGGTTAATCCTTTAAATAAAACTAGTTATAACGGATTTTATCGCGTATATTAAATTATTTTATATAGGTACCCGACGTTGCGAGCGTTTTACAGTGACCAATGTCAGACGGGGGGGACTGAGGTGTTTGACGTTCCAATGTCATAGTTAACCACGGCAGTATGAACTTATAGTATCTTAAAATCTTGTAGTTGATTGCTTGGGTTGGGATTTAATTTTATTAATTATAGGATCTCAAGCAGATGGTAGCACCCAGCAGTCTTCTCTATTGAAATTAGAATGTTTTTTGATTTCAGTAGCCTCGCGAATCATATTTGGAAGGAATCGGTGTTCTTTAGCGAGGATTTGTGGTCTATCGAATCTAATGTAGTGACATGGGCGATTCTGTACGATTTCACAGACTGCAGACTACCCGGAGCGTCGATTTATCACATCAGCTATGTGTTCTTTAACGCGGTTTTTATTGGTCCTTTAGTTTGTCTACTTGTTGTAGCTTGTATACTCCGTCATCTTTCAGAGGAATATTACACTTGAATGATGGTAAAAACTGACAAATCTTCTTCGGCGGCTTGAAATATGTTACATGGAAGCACGCTTCAAGATGTAGCCAATCTTGTCAGTGACACCTCTGACATATAGCGGTACAGCAGGTACACGCTCTGTGAGAAGTCTATAGGGAAGATCTCTCTCAATCTATGGGGAAGGCATATGTTTATTAGTGGACTTTTATAGGCTGTAATGGATGGATAGATGGATGACTAAATGTTAGGTAACGGTTATAGGTAGTAGCAGGGTGTTGGTTAAGATCGATTTTTTTATAGAATATGGGTGACAAACGAGCACACAGTCCACCTGAAGGTAAGTGGATGCTGTGGCCCATAGGCACCTACATTTATCCTCGATTAAGAATCACAATGCAGTTACGTTGCCACCCCGTAAATCTAAGATCGAATGCCTCGTTAATAGTAAAAAGGGTCTCCGCTTCTCTACACTCACTATACGAAACACCATTAAGCTGCTATTATACGCTGCTTTACTGTGAAAGCGTGGTCTTTACCCCGTCGAGCCGACCCATTCTTGCTCAAATCATAATATAGAAGCAGCATGAATCTACCACGACAAAAACTAAAAAAATCACGATTATGGGAACCATTTATAAGTTGTTATTAAATTGTTGTTATTAAGCATAGCGATTTTGAGAAATTTGGCTGATGATGATGAAGGGTAAAATATGAAATATAGCAATTTGAACTACATTTACATCTATGAGGTTTATGAATAAGTAATAGTTTTAATAATTCCAGAAGTCTGTCGCACTATTTTAAGCATATTTGTGCTTTGTGATATATAACGCAAACTTCTATAATCGTGGCAACGTGCCGCAATTATCGCGTTCAACTTTGTTATTTATTGTTTAAAGTTGTATTGTTTTATTCGGGTTACTGTGAGTGTTTTTGCAGGCTTGGAGTGATTTTTAAAAGTTGTCAGTCATCAGTTAGTCATCTTCCTCATCAGTCCCTAGAAGTTTTCTGCCAAGCATGGGCCCCTCCTATTGTAGGGAGGATTTTTCCCACTTTACTAACTAACAACTCGCAACACGCTAGTTGCACACTCTTGCTTTCCAGTTTTAAGGTAAACGCGACGAGAGGATGATGTGCGGTGACCGTGACGGCTTCGTGGCGCAGTGGCTTAGCATAGAGTTTCGACGCTGAGGGCCGCGGGATCGAATCCCGCACTGAACAAAAAGTATTTGTATGATCAACGAATAATTGTTCCTAATCTGGATGTTTATATTTTTGCAATTTACATATGTTAACTGCCTCCACGATACAGGAGATAATTCTAGTATTGAGGTAAAGCTTTTTAAATAAATCTCCTTAGTTGGATCCGTCGATTAGCATCTTGCATTTACTTTATTCTTTTTTTAATTTCTAAGTAGCCTAGGGACTATTGTTGAGGTAATAGGAACCAGATGATTTTAAATTAGTTTAATAAAAGTTTCTTTAAACATGAATTGTTTTTGCATCGATAACAATTAAGCTCCATTCAGCACTGAGCATGTAGAACAATATCGTACCTCACACGCGGAGTTTCCCCTGAGCCGAGCCTGAGCTTTAATTGCACCTGATTACTCACTCCTTCTTTATAAATATCTTTATAAAATTAATATGTTAAATCTTTTTGAATCTATACTTTAATAAAATATATTATAATACGCATAATATGGTGACCCAGATACAGTTAGCTTGCCCTAAATTCAAAAGCTCGATAAGCCAATGCCATTCATATTAGATTTTAATAAATTCGCTCAACTCAATAGCAGTCTTTATACTAATACTTACTTACTTACTTATCTTCACGCACAATCCCTGAGGGTAGCCAGAAGAACAGATCGCCAAGTGTCACGATCCTTACATATCTCTTTCGCTTCTTTCAGATTCATAATCTTCTTCATGCATGCGTCTAGGTATCCGTACTCTTGACCTCCCTCTTCGAGCAGTTTGCTCCATGGTCTTCGAGTTAGTCTCGGTCTACCTCGACACCTTTAATGTTAACTTTCGCGCTATATATTTTCTTCACCATTCGGTCTTCATCATTCGCTCAACGTGCCCAAACCATCGAAGCACGCCTTATCAATTTTTGTGATAAGGTCATCTTTCAAACCTGCCATATGCGAATCTCTTCGTTTCGCTTTCGGTCGGCCATGGTAACGCCGCACATTTTACGAAGAGATCGCATCTCCACATTCAACTTGCTTTTATGCTTCTTCTGGCATACCAGGTTTCGCTGCCATATAACAAAGTTGGTACCAACACTGCTTTATGTGTTATAGGGCGTGCGCTCTTCACTACGCCTTGCCTTTTGACTAAAGCAGTCAAGGCACCATTGACTTTGTTCCCGGCAGCGACACGCCTGTCCACATCTAAATCACATCTTCCATCCGGCTAAAAGCACTCCCCAAGTATACAATTTCATTTACCTGTTCTAGACATTCTTGATTTACCATATTTCACACTTCGTTCTCTCTTCGTCCCTTTCAAATACCAGAACCTTAGTTTATTGGCAAACGGAGACCTTTAATTTCATTCCTCTTTCATACGTGACTAATGCCTGCAGTTCTGCCTCTGATGGTGCAATAAGCACTGCATCATCAGCATACAGAGACAATTTACTTTTATGTCACCCAATTTCACACCCAGACAGCTATCTTTCAGCTTCTGTAAACAGCTGTCGAGATATAGTATGAACAGCCAGGAAGACATGACACAACCCTGTTTTACTCCCGTTTGGACGCTAAACATGGGTGACAGGTCATGCCCTACCGCACACAGGCTTTACAGTCGCAGTAAAGTGCCTGCACAGCCCATAGCAATCGACCATCCACGTACCCGGCAACAATTCCCACATTTCTTCCTTACAACCTTATCAAATGCTTTCTCAAGATCCACAAAAGCACAGAAAATCTTCTGGTTAGCAGCCAGAAGCTTCTCCGTGATCATGCGGAGAAAATATTTGATCCGTGCATCCTCTTCCAGGTCTAAATCCGCATTGAGCCTCCCATAGAAATCTTTCGATTTCTCTTGCATCCTACGCGTCAAAACCTTCAGTATACTGCTTGCTAAACTGGTCAGGCTGATCGCCGATAGCACCCGCAGTCAAAATGTGAACCTTTACCTTTATATAAGGCACAATGACTGCGATCTCATAATCATCGGACGTCCCCGTCCGCCAGCACAAATGCACAGCAAAGCTGTCCCAGACGCGGCCCACCATACTTGATCATTTCAGCAGTAACTCTGTCTAGTCCCGCGGCCTTACCACATTTCAAACTTCGAATCGCACGTTCAATCTCTTTCATACTGATGACCTCAGCGTCATCGAGGTCCAGGTCTGGCGTACCAGTCACGGAGTCATCCCCGGATCCTCACTAAGATCATCACACGCATACATTTCTCTATAAATTCGCTCCATCGCTGCATGACGTCCGATTTTTCTGTGAGGACGTCATGTTCTTCAGCACTTTGTTCATTCTTAAGGCCGTCGCACCACTTCAGGTCCTTCCAACCTCTTTCCAGAAGAGTTTGAGTTCTCCTAAAGTTGTGCGACAACCTTGTCCCTTCCATTCTACACTTTTCACGCATTTCCTCAATCAATGCTTTCGTGTGAACTTTCTGCAGCTTATATCTTTCTTTCATCTTCTCTCATATCCTTATCATTACTAGAGGCCAAGTAGTCTAACCATGCTTTCTTCTTCTTCTTTACAGCTTCTTTCACTTCATCATTCCACCATGCATCTCTTCTTTTACTACTGCCTCTTTTATTGTTCCACATACTTCTTCCGCTGCACTTACCATTCCATCCCTAAGGTTCTGCCATGTTCTCTCCACATTCATTTCTGCCATCGATGGTGTCAAGCTTTTCGGCTACCCTCGCATGATATTTGTCCCTAGTATCCGCTTCCTGAAGCTTCCAACTTCGGATGCGACAGACCGATGCGGTTCTGTTACCGCCGTCCGGTAGCGCCAACCCGCGAACAAACCCTAAATCTAGTGATCACTAGATGGTGATCCGTTCTAGGTCAGCACCCTGAACACTCGCGTATCCATCACCTGTTTTCGCAGTCGGTCATCCACCAGGAACAAATCGATCATACTTCTCTCATTCTTACTTTCTCTAGTATACATATGGATTTTCTTGTG
This sequence comes from Parnassius orleans, assembly GCA_029286625.1. Taxonomy (NCBI): domain Eukaryota; kingdom Metazoa; phylum Arthropoda; class Insecta; order Lepidoptera; family Papilionidae; genus Parnassius; species Parnassius orleans. The sequence continues at coordinate 472,323 of JAGSMP010000367.1, forward strand.
ATTAAACATAGTGTTTGTCACAAAGACCCTTCCTTGCATACCGCTAGTATAAGCTTGCCAGCATCATTAACTCTTTTATCGCCAACTTTCCAAGCACCGACTCGTACCCTGGTCGAGCGGTACCAACCATCCATTCAAATCACCACATACAACAATTCTTTCGTTTTCCTAGCCAAATCTAGAACTTCTCTACATTCTCCCAAAACTCCTCCAGCTCAGCCCTGGACGACGAAGCTACCGGCGCATAAACAGCCAAAGGAATAACTTCGTCAGTCCCAATTTAAAGCAGCCCAGAGTAGTCTTGAGTTCACAATCTTATATTCAGTCATAACATCGACCAACCGAGACGACAGCACCCCCACTCCTGGCGGGCGCTCTCGCTCTCCGGGACTCGGACCATAGAGCTAACGCCCCACCGGGGCTCTTCAGTACCACTGCCCTTCCGTTGGTCTCTGACATACACGACATCTAATTCTCTTTCTTTCATTATTTCAATCAACTCATTCGTCTTATCTTTCATGTTTCCTCTAATATTCCACGTACCAACTCACTCTGTCCTCCACCTTCCGCCGTGTCGGGCTGTGCGTGACGGGTGGCGGTCCCCATCGCCGCTTTGCGCGCTGCATTCCACACAACGGGGACCAGCTGGTGTGCGTCGCCTTGGGGGACGCTAACCCTCGTTAGCATGGGTGCTGGCTGTGTAGAATTGCAGCCCTGAAAAGGGCTGGCAGGGGTCGCGACGTGCACTTCTACAATGACCCCTTATACTAATGGAACAATTAATGGATCATTGTAAACATTATAAAAATATATACCTTGCTGTGTAAAGGCGTCGTAAGAGGATCCACTACAACTTATTATTCCGTGGTTGTCGTAAGAAGCGATCGTGTAGTATCACAGTTTAAAGAGCTAACTCTTTAAACTGTACCTATGTAATCCAATGGGCCGCGGTGTCTTCTGAATAACAATTTAAATAAAAAATAACTGTAGTAGCCAACCCAAATGGTAAGTGTGTAAATCTACCTGGGAGTCCTATGTTCAGCAATGGGCTTATATATGGATGGATGGTATGGATTTTAAAAATAACGTAATTAGCAAGAGCACGCGATGCAGGCGATATATACCATGCTTCGCAAGTCTCAACGCAACCTTTTCTAGAAAACTAATATTTAGACCTCCGTCGTGGTTTGTTTTTGAAGCAAAAGTATCTACGGAAAAATATAAATTTATTTAATAAAAAACGTACTGTCTCCTGTAGAATGGGTCAAGGTAATATGCTAGGGGTTCCTATGTTTGCACTGGTTTATACTAGAAAGTCATTTCTGAATAAATAAAATAAAATATAGTTCAACAATTTAACTTTAAATTTCTACAAAAATTTAAGAACATATTGTTAAAAGATGATGATGAAACCCTCAAATTTATGAATAGAACTGTAAGCTTTTTGTAAAGACCAGTATCGCCTGTGGTCAAAATTCGATCAATCGTTTGGGAACAAGGCTAAGTACATGTTTGTTTGCATAACTTTTTTTGTAATATTTTTAACTCTAAAGAATGTCAAATCAATGACACAAATAATCCGATAAGCCACATGGTGGCGGCGCGAGAAAATCCAATACCCAAATTCATCAAGTTCGATTTCTGGCCGAAGCCGCTTAAAACCATAAGAAATTCAGTACAAGATTAGCCAAAATTAATAATATAAATGATTTTAAAACTTTTAAATAAAAGGTTTATATTGACTGTATAATATAAAAAGGTAATTTTACTATTTCCAGTCCGTACTGGTTTACATAATGATTTCTTATATTTACGCGAACACTACATACACACATTAACACGTGGTAGAGCCATGCTGCAGCTATATTAGTAGTATAGTTGTAGTACAGGTTGGTCAGCTCGACCGGGGGACCACGCTCTCACAGAATACCAGCGTAAAATAGCAGCTTAACACTGCTGTGTTTCGTATGGTGAGTGTAGAGAACCGGAGACCCTTTTACTGGAAAGAGGCATTCCATCTTAGTCCTCACGGGTGACAACGCATCTACATTTTGATTCTTTATTGAAGATAGATGTAGATGTCATGGATCACAACAACTACTTACCATCAGGTGGACTGTGCTCGTTTGTCACCCTATCCTATAAAAAAATTGAATAAAACTACTTATTCCACATTGAATAAAACTACGGATTATATCGCGTTTAATTAAACGCCATAGATTCCGTAAAAGTAGTTTTATTCAATGTGTAGTGTTCGCGTAAATATGAGATATCATTAAGGTAATTTTAATCATCTCTAGAAGTGACCAAACGAGCTTACAGACTACCTGATGGTAAGGAGTTACTGCAGTCCATGGAAACCCGCAGCCAACTTCATACAAAGAAGACTAAAGCTGCGTTGTCACCCTTGAGGACTAAGATGGAATGCCTCACAGTCTAAAATAAACCTGGCTATAATACCCTTTCAACAGGAACACAGCAGCACAGGTACTGCACTGGCGGCAGAAATAGGTAAGAGGGCAGTACCTTTTTTTTACATGGGGAAATGCCTACGCATACACGCCTCGCGGGGGCAAGTACGTGTTATGTCGCACTTGCACCGACTAAAACCCCATGGTGTTCCACCTTCGCCGCACATTGGCAGGGCCACGGGGACGCTTTCACACATCCGCGACCCACCAGCGCCAGCCGCCCCATGCAGCCTCCTCGGGGAGGACCTCTCCCATTCTCCTTCTCAGGCAAGGCGCACCAGGAACACAAGGTACGCCCCTCCGACCTCCAGCTTCACCTGCGTAATGCCCCAGGTCCGATACGCGGAGGCCATGGGGCCAGGAAAATCAGGCACAGTAGCACCTTTTCCGACCCCAGCGGCGGATCTGGTCTCTGGCTCCGCCGCCAACCAAGTTCGGCTGCGGAGGATAGGAGAACGGCGCCTCGCAATACCGACCTCCTCTCTCCCCGGCCCCACCACCACCGCATCAACGGTGCGGCCCCGTCAGAGTCGCGGAGGATAGGGCGAGTGGCGCATCGCTGCACCAACCTCCTCTTCCTCCGCGACTCCACCTCGGCTGCAGCGGTAGGGGGAAAGGACACCCCTCTCGCCGCAGCCAAGAGGCTAGTCCCTACCTAGACTCCCAAGTAGAGAAGGTGTCATACATTTTAATAATTTACAAATCGCACCTTTGGGAACAAAGGGTCACTTCTGCATGTTTTCCAACTTTACAGGAAGAGCATTTAAATTTTTTTTATGTGTTTTAATAACTCTGTACTGTTTTAGAGTATTAAGACGATTCTCATTGTTTTAAATTAATTAATTCTTCACGGACAATCGACTATTTAAAAAATACAACAAGAGGTTTTGAAAACAAGCCATAAACTGAGGAAGGAGCTACAAAAGTGACTTTTTGTTACAAATCACTAACTGTTATATTGCAGAAGTGACCTTTTTAAAAAAATAATAAAATCATAATGTTTAAGGATGGGTTACGTTTATTTTATTTGATTGGAATCTAAAACAAACTAAAACAAGCAGAAAAAGAAGAAGAATCGGTGAAATACTCAATTTTATTAATAAAATGGAGGATTATTAAATGAAATAGATGATATTTCCAAGTTTTTTTATTTGAAATTCAAACAAATGGCATCAAAATATACATTTCAGAAAAACGATAGAAAATGGCTTTCAAGTTAAGTTGTTCTGTAGTTCCTTCAACATTTTCTGTTCTTTTTTTGACCTGTTCTGTGGTTTCTTCGACATTACCTATTCTTTGGTAGTCACTAAGCCATTATAATACTTTGATATCTAAAATAAGAAAATAATTACAGATTATAGACTAAATCTTTTTTTTAAGTTATGACTTGATTAGAAAGATTGAACCTTTCCATTTAGGAATTTAAGACAACATCATTCAAATGACTGCCACAGCTAGCCTTAAAATACCCCATTCGGTCAGTCTAATTTTTTAGTACATTTTCGATTGTTTGGGCCTCTATTACATCAATGGCAACTTGATTTCATGTTTCAAGTCGTCAATCGTCTCTGGATGGTTAGCGTAACACTTTCCCTTAACGGCTCTCCACAAAAAGAGTCCAACGGAGTCAAATCGCAGCTTCAAAGTGGCCAATTGACATCAGCATTTCGGCTGATTATGCGATTTTCGAAAACAATGCGCAAAAGATCGATTGTTACGTTGGCTGTGTGGCACGTTGCGCCGTCCTGTTGAAACCAAATGTCGTCTATGTCATCCTCTTCAATTTGAGAAACGAAAAATCGCTTAGCAGGGCGCGGTAGCGATCGCCATTAAATGTAACGGCGTTTCCTTGCTCATTTTCGAAAAATTATGGCCCTATAATGCTGCCAGACCAAAATCCGCACCAGACAGTCACTCTTTGTGGATGAATTGGTTTCTCCACGATGACGTGTGTATTTTCTGAGCCCCAGATATGACAATTTTGCTTATTGACGTTTCCTCCGAGTTGGAAATGAGCTTCAATTCGATCAAGCGGTCTTCGGCCTATTGAGCAAACTGAAAACGCATCGAATGGTCATGCGGCTTCAGCTCTTGCACTAATTGAACTTTGTATGCATTCATACCGAGATCTTTATGCAAAACTCTTCTCAAAAAAGTGCGTGAAATGTTCAATTCTTGAGAACAATGACGATTTGATGTTGATGGTTGTTCACGCACACTCTGAGCAACAGCAACGATGTTTTCAGTTAAGCGCACTGGACTAGTACGTACATGGGTTGTTTTATCGAACAACGATCCAGTTTCACGCACTCGCTTCACAAATTGATCCACAAACTGCTTTTTTGGCACATCCTTTTTGTCAATTTTATTTTCGTAAATTTCTTACAGTTTGAGTAGAAGACTCACTCACCAGTTTGGAAATAAGTTTTTAATATTTCCCAACTTTGTTCAAGGTTCAAGCGAAAAGCGACTCATTTCATAAATGTCAAACATAAAACTAACTTTCTGCTACATCGGAAATGTCATCAAACCTTCCAACTTCAAAATAACCTGTAGTTCCAATCCTAAACTTTAGATGGCCCATCCTGTAAAAACTACAAACACTTCTATACAAAAATAACGTCCCGTCATAATATAAATACTAATCATTACAAAACTAATGTCACTTGTTAACAGAAGTAACGTTTTGGTTCCAATGAAAAGAAAAGTTTTATGCTATAATATCATTTATAAAGAGAAGTGACGTTATGTTTACAACAAACAAATACCAAGATTTGGTAACAAAACGTGATTCTTATCCAGAAAAAAACATTAATATTGCAAGAATTATGTAAACAAATAAGTCATTACTAGTAGTAGTGCCTCTCCGTCACAAATGCGTAAGATCACGCTACGGCTTTGAAAACATTACTGACAAGATGAGACGTTACGTTTGAAGCAAACAGACCAATAACGCAAAATATTGTAAGGTCCCTCACTTCCTCAAAACGATGTTATTCATGCGATTGTCACCGTTTTTACTGTGTACATAAAGTCAATTATCGCGGTTAAATCTGCATATTTAAGTGGTGTTTGCAAAAAATTGCAGAAGTGACGCTTTGTTCCCAAAGGTGCGAAATGTTGTAATAAAATTATTCTTATGTGTACATTTATAACCATAATAATTTTCATGAGATAATGAAATTAAAACAAAATTCAACCAGTCTCATTGTTAAAACACGTGGTTTTGTAGAGTACTGTAAAGTTTACCATTGTACAATTTAACGTTCTTACCGCGTTCTTAACTAGTTGGCTCGGTCGATTGTGTACGTCACGACTCGCAAATGGACGAGTATAAATAGTTACCACTGCTAGTTACAACTTACATTTTGCTCTGCTCAAGCCTTGGACCATGAAATTGATTTTTCTTTAAAATTTTATTCGAAACAAAAGAGTAGATTCATCGAGAAAGATAATTCTCCTCTCTATAACAATAATGTCCTCAAGACCGAATTACGATCATGGCGGCCAGTCTTAACGGAGACTAGCCGAAACCACTTTTATGCGTGGTAGAGCCACGCTGCAGCTATAATATGGTTGTAACAAGAATTGGTCGGCTCAACTGGGGAACCCCGCTCTCACAGAATGACAGCGTCAAATAACAGCTTCTGCTGTATTTCGTATGGTGAGGGTAGAGAACTGGCGACCCACGAGGCATTCCATCTTATTCTTCAGATGTGACAACGCATTAGCACTTTGATTCTTAGTTAAGGATAAATGTAGATGTCTATAGGCCCCAGCATCCAATTACCAACAAGTTGACTATGTGCTCGTTTTTTACCCTTATTCTATAAAAAGGCTCTGGACAGGTTTATAATGTACGAGTATGTGTGCAATCACAGGTTCACTCTCTACTCTCACACTCTCGTAGACCGATGGGACGGCAGTCAAACACGACCGTGCGGGGCCAACGACTTTATGTGCTTTACGAGGCATGGTGGTTAAACATCGACAACTTCCTTACTCCGGGCTGCAACTGAGAATATCTCGACATAAAAACCCAACTGATTTTGGTTCGAACCGGGACTTGAACCTGAGACCACATGATCAGCAGGCGCACTTACGACCACTAGACCTAGATAAATATTGCACTCGTTCCACATACAACTGTTTGTTCATCCTCGATACATACATAAACACTCACGTCTGTCACTCGGAGGGGTAGGCAGAGACTACGGCCTTCCATTTGGCACGATCCTTACACACTTCTCTCGCCTCCTTTACTATCTTAACCGACGAGCGTATATCTACGCATACACGCTCGTCGGTTAAGGGTACTCCTAATCTGGCCCATTTTCAATATATCGCCAATTTGGTCGATAAACCTTCGTCTAGAGCGTCCCTTCCCGACTCTTCCGTTCACTTCTGCAACATAAATTTGCTTTGTCATTCTTTCTTTTTGTTAAAGTAGGGACTAACACAGCATTATGAATTGCCATCATCCTCGATGGTAGGGATAAATAATATTACATTTATAATGGTAGGGATAGATAAATGAAACTTATTTTACGGATTTTATCACGTTTAATTTTAACTTTTACAAAATAAAGTTAAAATTAAACGTGATAAAATCCGCAAAATAAGTTTTATTTAATGTGTAGTATTCGTGAAAATATAAAAAATCATTAGGGATAGATAATGTTTGTCTTGCACATGCTTTTAATATGTGTGACAGCTCAGCGGATATACGCTTGCATTAAATTTAAAAGTACGCGGCAAATTCGAGAGCGAATCCCGCCAGCATCAAATTGAATTGTTGTGAACGAAAAAAAAATAATGAAAATGTCTGCAGCGTGTTGAAGAAAAAAAAAATAATTTAAGAATAAATGAAGACTCATCGGGGCAGAGCAGTGGACTTTTCCGTGCTCTAATACCCTTTTAAAAAGACAGTAAGCCAGCAGTTCAGTAATTGGACGAAAATAGGCTGTCATTTTACTTATTTATCGATCCATTACAGCCAATAACATTCCACTGCTGAACATAGGATTTTGCCATAGTGGCCACGCTTGGCAGGTGTGTTGGCAACTATAGTTTTTTTATTATTATATTGAGTTGTTAAGAAGATGCTGCTGTCCATCTGTTTTAATTTCCCTCTGTCTCCTCTTACGACACCCACGGAACGGTATGGGGTAGTGAATATTCTTACACCGCCACTACACAGATAATTTATGTAATTTATTTTACAGAGTCAATAAAACTTTACAAGTAAACTTTTTTTAATTAGTTAGTAAGTAGAGAAGAAAAACTACATACGGTCCCGAAAGACTGTCGTAGGACAACGGCAGTAAAACAGGATAGGATTAATCAAGAAAACTTTTACGAGCGACTTGAGCTTACTGGAGTTATAACATAGTCGTGTTGTAAAAAACTGGATTGCTGTTTTGTAATAAAACAAGAAAGATTTAGATGAAATGCATTTTCTCAGTTACTGCCGAATATAACCATGGCTAAACTTGTCCGAAACAGAAACAGAAACTTGTTTTTATTCAATATAGATTATAAATAATACTCTTTTGTTTAATGACCACTGGTTGGGAAAAAAACCTCTGTCCTGGGAAGAACCAGCAAGATACCCAGCGGGACTTTTTTTTTAAATAACAGCTTACAATCATGTATGTTGCAAAATTAACAATACAAAACAAATTAGAAATAGCTTGTTAGCGATCACCTCATTTCCAGGGGTTATTATCATCCATAAATTCCTTAATATTATAATAACCCTGTTATACAGACTTAGTTTAATAAAGTTTTCGAACTTTGAGCAGATCATATTTTGTATATTTAAGGGAAATATATTTTTTTTATAGGATAGGGTGACAAACGAACACACAGTCCACCTGATGGTATGTGATTTATACCATAGACATCTACATTTATCCTCAATAAATAATCAAAATGCAGATGCGTCGTCACCCGTGAGGACTAAGATGGAATGCATCTTTTCCAGTAAAATGGGTTGCCGGTTCTCTACACTCACGAAACACAGCAGTGTTAAGCTGCTATTTTACGCTGGTATTCTGTGAGAGCGTGGTCCTTCCCTGGTCGAGCTGACCCATTCGTGCTACAACTATACTACTAATATAGCTGCAGCATGGCTCTAACCACGTATTACTACATATTAATTTTCATTTTTATATAAAATGTTTTTATATAAAAGTGAAATGGCAATCAAACTCACAGTTCACCTGATAGTTAGTGGCATCTGCAGCCCATAGCCTTCAAACAAATAAGGCTACAGTTGTCTTGTCAACTCTGGGAACGAGGGTGGAGTCATTCACAGCTAGAGTAATTATACTGGCTGTCTGTCCAAGCACTGCTATTTGGCGGCAGAAATATTAGCTATTTCTATATATTATAGGTGGCAAAGCGGACCGTCTCAAAGGCAGAAACGTAGTCCTTTCAGCTCGTAAAAGGAGTCCTCGAGGAGGAGTTTTCGAGGATAGATCTATGTGCCACAGCATTCACTCACCATCAGGTAGGCTGTGTGATCGCTTGTCACTCTAACTCTATTAAAAAAAACAAGTCCTACCGTCGAGTTCTATCAGTTTGTGATGAGTTTCACCTTAGTCTGCAGAGGTGACAACGCATCTGTGGCCTTCTTTATTTGAAATTAGTAGATTGTCCTAGGGCTGTATTAACCGCTTACCTTCAAATGGACTGTAAGCTCGTTTGTCACTTCATTTTATAAAAAAAAAACACTAGCTTATTCTTGGATTGAAAAAAAATCTTATCAAAGATATTTTTATATATTTTTAATATCCATTCATACGTGGTAGAACCATACTGCAGCTAGATTATGGTTGTCGCACAAATAGGTTGGCTCGATCGGGAAAGAACCGCGTTCTTACAGAATAGCACCGTAAAATAGTGGCTTAATGTTGCTGTGATTCGTATGGTGAGTGTAGAAATCTGGAACCCTTATCACTGGAAACGGGGCATTCTATCTTAGTCCTCGAGGGTGACAACCCATTTTTATTGTAATATTTAACTGAGGATAGATGTAGATGGAGGAGATAGACTGTGTGCTCGTTTGTCACCCTTACTCTATAAAAAAATATTTCAGAAACATGCTGTAGTGGGTAGTTTGTAGTGACAATTGCTATTAGAATTTTATTAATGGTTAGGAGTTGGTGATATAAATTATATAATTACTTATTCTATGCGGAAATCAAACCCGCGGCCCACAGCGTCGTCGTCACTGCGCTAACGGGTCATAAAAATATTAGTAACTTTCAAATAAATATATTTTCGTCGTCGGCGTGCCCGCTCTTTGTTTTACCGCTACTTTCGAAAATGAGAAAAGTTTAAAACATTTTTTTGTTCATTATAATGTTTTGTGATTAGTTCCTTGCGACCCAAACTGTGTTATTCAAAATTAATGTCGTAGTTTCATCTCGCTTTTTTTGGAGTTTACCCACAAAGATGAGATAAAAAAGAAATTATTTATTTACTAAATATTTAAAAAGTACGTGTAATAAAATAAAACACATTTTCTAACATATTCTTCCAAAATAACCCATTGAATGCGATCGATTACGTTTAAAGACCTCATTTAATGGCTTGCTAATAACTCCCGATTAAAGCTCTTATCAGCGTTCAACGAAGCGCACACGTTTATACATACATAAACACTCACGCCTGTCACCCAGAGGGGTAGGCAGAGACTACGGACTTCCATTTGGCACGATCCTGACACACCTCTCTCGCCTCCTTTACATCCATATATCTACGCATACACGCTCGCCGGTAAAGGGTACTCCTAATCTGGCCCATTTTCAATATATCGCCAATTTGGTCGATAAACCTTCGTCTAGGGCGTCCCTTCCCGACTCTTCCATTCACTTCTGCAACATAAATTTGCTTTGTCACTTTTCCTCGTTCATTCTCTTCTACATGACCAAACCACCGAAGCATTCTTCTTAATCCTGGTCAAAACGTCATCTTGCAAACCACACTTTTCTCTTATCACATTATTTCTCACCCTGTCATTCAGATTCAGCCCTAGCATACTCCTTAATGACCGCATTTCTACAACATTTATTCTACTCTCATGCTTCTTCTGCCAGACCCAACTTTCACTACCATACATTAAAGTAGGGACTAACACAGTACTATGAATTGCCAAACGTGCCTTTTTTGTCACATTTTGACTCTTCATAATAGTGTGTAGAGCCCCATTCACTCTATTTCCTGCGTTCACTCGTCGTTCTATATCCTTATTATATCTACCATCCCTGCTAAGTAAACATCCCAAATATACAAACTCATCCACTTGCTCAATCAACTCCCCTTCTATTCTTATTTCACATAACGTTTTACTTACTTCTCTTTCAAAAACCATCATTTTCGTCTTACTTGCGTTCACTTTCATACCCCTTTATTTTAATGACCAGTTCATTAAAGTAACCATCATTTGCAACTCGGCCGCCGACGATGCAAATATGACTTGATCATCGGCGTACAAAAGGCATTTGACGGTTAACTCACCCATTCTCAACCCACATTCTTCAACTTTCAAAGTTTGCAAACAACTGTCCATAAATAGGTTGAACAGCCACGGGGAAGCTACACAGCTCTGTCTGACACCTTTTTGGATGCCAAACCAGTCCGAGTAGACCCCGTTGATCCTGACAAAAGCACTAGAGTAAGCCCTATAAAGAGACCTTAATGCCTGTATCAAACCAGCGCTCAACCCAAATGAGTTCAGTGTTTGCCATAACACATTCCTGTCCACTCTGTCATAAGCCTTTTCCAAGTCCATGAACGCACAAAAAACTTTCTGGTTTTTGGCCAAAAACTTCTCCGCAATCATGCGCATGGAAAAGACTTGATCCGTACACCCCATCCCCTTTCTAAATCCAGCTTGCACATCGCAAATTTTTCCATCAGTTTCTTCCATAACTCTTTCAATTAACACCTTAGAATACAGTTTACCCACAATGCTAAGCAAGCTAATGCCGCGGTAGTTTTTACAGTCCTGCTGTGATCCTTATCCCTTATATATTGGGTTTGCACCAGTCTTCCGGTACCCGCTTCAGTTCCCAACATAAATTAAACAAGGTGTACAGCAGGCCTGCCACCACTCCCTCTCCAGCCCTTTGCATTTCGAGTGATACTCTATCATATCCGGCTGCCTTACCTGCTTTCATGCTTTTCATTGCTTTCATTATTTCATCTACACTTATCTCCCTACCTCTCTCCACTTCTTTCGGAATTTCTATTTCACTTAATTCAGTCGACTCTTCACTCATAAACACGCTTTCAAAGTATTCCTTCCATCTCTTTAAATTAGAGATCATCATTCAGCATACAGCCATTCTCGTCTCGTATAGCATTCATTCTAGGCTGTATTGATTTCCTAGTTCTTACGAAAGCTCAGAATATTTGCCTGGAAGTTATCAGATATCCTTCTATCATTCTTATCCGTTCTTTCTTGCTTTTTACTTTCAACAACTTCTTTTACTCCCTTATTTATAAGTCTAAAGTCTGCCTTTTTTTCTTTCAATCTCATCAATCATACCGCTAGAATTACCAGCTTTGGTTGCTAGTAAATCTAGCCATGCTCTCTTCTTTGCTTCAACTTCCATCCGTACCTCATCATTCCACCACAACGTATTATTTTTCTTTCATTCGTTCTCTTCTTTATTTACACTACATACTTCGGTGGCTACATCCACCAAACCTTTCTTGACATTATACCACACAGTCTCCAAGCCTATATCATTCATACACAATTCATTCATACCACTTATATTTTCTCTCAGTGTACATTTGAACTTCTCTTTCACACCTTCATCTTGTAACCTCTCTATTCTTATACGCTGTAACGCAGTGGTAGACACAGATGTCCGATGCCGCCAACGCTTGAATAGACCATTAATTCGGCATAAGACCAAGTAATGATCCGTCCCTACGTTGGACCCCCGGTAAACCCTTGTATCTACCACTGCGCTCCTCATTCTTTCATCTACAATTATGAAATCTATCATGCTTCTATCATCACCTCTTCTATCATGCTTCTATCATCATTCTTTCCCATGTATACATGTGAATCCTCTTATGGCGAAGGAAAGTGTTCGTCACAAAAAGATTATAATATCCTTTCATAACCAGACCTCTTCACCCCAACCCTTCCATTAAAATCTCCTAACATAATAATATTTTCATTTACCTTACATTTCATCAACACCATCCTTACCATGTCCCAAAACTGCTCTCGGATATAAGTGGGCTTAGACATATCTGGGGCGTACACCTCTAGCACAAAAACTTCTTTAAGCCCACTTTCATCTGTATCCATAGCAGCCTTGGCTACACATTCATACTCTTTCACACATTGACCCATTCTTTTTGAAAGGATGACACCGACTCCCTGGCATGCCCGCTCGGTCTCATCTACACCAGACCAGTAAGCGGTATACATGCCATGTGCAGTGGCATCCTTTCTCTTTCGTTTCGTCTCATTTACACATAACACAACTATTCCTCTATCATTCATCATTTCGCATACTTCATCCATCTTATCATTCATTGCTCCACATACATTCAGCGTAGCCAGACGGGCCTCCGCAATCCACTTTTCGCCCCTCCGTGAGACAGAACGTGACGGGTGGCGAACCTCATCGCCGTTTATAAAATGCGATATTAGTGTACCTAGCACCGGTGATCAGGGATGATACTGCTTGAAATTGCATTGCGAGTACACATGCGCTAATTATCACCTTAGAATGTAATATACAACCACATCACATTTCCCAAAACATAATATTGTAATGATTTCTAATGCTTACGCGAACACTAAACATTTAAATGAAGTTAGTTTTTACGAATTTTATCGCGTATAATATTAACTTATTTAATATTCGTGACGTTTCGAGTACTTTACAGCATATATGGTCACGGGGTATATGGACTGAGGTGTCCGACGTCCCAATGTCATAATTATCCGCGGCTACTTTCAGTTTAAAATAATTACTTTTTGGTCCAATCTATGTAGAATTAGCTTATAGTATCTAGAAGTATTGCAGTTGTATGCTTGGGTTGGGACGTAGTAATAATCCACGACTCTCTGAATTTGCAGTCCGCAACCTAAGTTTAAATGAAGACTAGGCTATGATTGTTTTACCTATGTTCGCGACTATACATTTCGCGATTATACATGTATATTATAAATGCAATATAAATTAACCATCGGGAAAGGTCCACGCTCGCATAGAATACCGGCGTGAAATAGCAGCGTAATGCTTCGGCTTTTTGTAGTGTTGGTCTTTTTTTAGATAAAAGGTGGCAAACGAGCGTGCAATATTGGTTGCTATATTATTATTGCTATATGCTATGCATGGTATCTTTGTAATTAAAACAACTTTATCGATTCGGTTTAGAAAAAATACCAACACTCCAATTTCGACAAAGGAATGACTGATATATTATTTCGAAATATTTTTAAGATAATATAAAATATTTTCACATATGCTATGTAGCGGTGGCGTAAGAAAATCCACTATCCCATATTGTCCCATGGTTGTGGTAAGAGGCAACATAGGGCAACTGAAACAGAAAATGTGCAGCATAACCTTCTTGATAACAGCCCAAAATAATAAAAAAGCTGCAGTTGCCAACCCCAGGCGTGGTAACTATGGCAAATATTCCGCCTATGAGGCAATCTATGTAGGAGGCCTATGACATTTGGTAGGATATAATGATTTTAAATATATAAATTCATGTAATAGCGCACTTCTTTCGTCCAGATGTTGATTTTGTATGTGGTCACGATAACTCAAGACCAGGTTTTTTTATTAGCTCCAGAATTACATCAACTGGTTCCCTATTTCATATCAATAGCCTAGTACAAGTAGTTTGTTAATAACATTATTTTCAACTTTTATAAGGTTTATTGTTATTAAAAATTTAAAGGCGCTTTCATATTATTTCAGCCCTTGATAGACAAAGGACAAATGTACCATACAGCCTATATCGATTTTATACTTTGTGTAATCGATTTATGTTGGTAAACATTATAATTTTTTGCCCTGTATTTGACACTACCTGCTAAAATAAGAGAGCGCTAAATTTAAAACACGTAAATAATATATTTTGAAAGTCAGTAATACAATTTATTTTTTATCAAAATTAAATGAAACAATTTTTTCTTGCGTTGAGACTTTTATTTCACTTGCTTGTTTATTCCTTTATGCTCTCGTATATGTATTTCTTTATTTTTGTAACTGAAATGTATCTATTTATTACACTATGTATGTATTTATTGAGTATATAATTATAATATGTATGTCGTGTGAATTTTCAAATAAACGATAACGCCGCCAATTGTACATGTTTATATTTTTTTCTTTTATTTAACGGTGTACAAAAAATATATTCATTCATTCATGTATGTACTGTTTTGTAGCATAAATTAAGTTATAACTTTCTTTCTTTCTTTAGATTTGAGAGAGGGAGAAGCATGCGAGACGTCTGGTACTGCGATCGTCAATCCTCCTACCAAGCGTGACGATTAAGGCAAATCCTTTATATAGGGGTAGAAACCCATGTCGACGATGAAGACGATGACTGTTCCTAACACAAGCATTTTAAGCTTACCTGGAGTGGTTAGAGGGAATATTAGTAATGTTAATAGCATTGCTAGTATTTTTTTATATAAAAACTTTTCTAGATGGATGCTGTTTTATAGAATAAAGGTGACAAACGAGCACACAGTCTGCCTGATGGTAAGTGGATGCTGTGGTCTATAGACATCTATATTTATCCTCGAAAACGAGAAACGATTAAGAATCAAAATGCAGATACGTTATCACCCTTGAGGACTAAGATGGAATGCCTAGTTTCCAGTAAATAGGGTTCTCTGGTTCTCTATATTCACTATACGAAACACAGCAGCATTGTGCTGATATATTACGCTGGTATTCTGTGAGAGCGTGGACCTTCCCCGGTCGAGCCGATCCATTCATATTCCAACCATAATATAGCAGCAGCGTGGCTCTACCACGCTGAGAGAAGTGAACTAACAAGTAAATGATTTCGCAAATATAATTTAAAAGATTCTTTATTTCAAAAATAATATTAATAAGTTGAGGTTTTGCTGTTTTGCTATGTTGTTGTTTGATTAGTTTAATGAAGATAATGAAGGAACTTTTGTTTTTTATACCGCATTTGTTCATCATCTGTTTTTTTGTGTTGTAATTTAACACTCTTATGGGCGTTTCTTTTCTTTATATATAAATCTGCCTGTTTTTCTCCGTATGTGTCGAATTGTTGTGTTGTCTGAACTCATAAGCAAAAAAAGCAATAACCGATTAAAGCAAGCCGCTAGAATTAGAGTAGAGTTAGATTTCCGCTAGAATCCTCACTCTGCGTTCACAATTTATTGTGTCATTTAGATTCTGACTTAGTTAACGTTGGAGGGCGACATTAAATCACAAATATTGATTTGAAGTAGCAAGTATTTTTTTTATAGAATAAAGGTGACAAAAGATTCCTGCATGAGGTAATCTAAGGGCAAGGCCTATATGCAGCCGTGGACTTTTGATAGGAGTAATGGTAATTTAATTTTTTCGTCAAATAACTTCGCGGGGTACAAGAACTCACCAAATTTTCGTCGTAATCGGATGAAAACTATAGCAACGGGATCTAAAAAACATTCAATTTAATTTATTTGTAAAGATATCACTTACAATTTATTAAACACACAGTGGTATTGGTTGTGATTTATTTTACGTGGTAGCTATGTTAAGGTTGTAGCCCGAATGGATCGGCTCGTCCGGGAAGGACCGCGCTCTCACAGAATACCAGCGTAAAATTGCGGCTTAATGCTGTTGTGTTTCATATGGTGAGTGTAGAGAACCGGAGACCCATTTTTACTGGAAACGAGGCATTCCATCTTAGTCCTCAGAAGTAACAAAGCATCTGCATTTTGATTCTTAATCGAGGATAGCTGATTTATTTAGGCCTCAGCATCCATCGAAACCATGAGGACGATGTACTCGTTTGTTACTCTTTCTTCTGTAAAAATATTTAAAAAAAAAACAAATATAATAATAAATACTAAGCAAAAACTACCTACTACTACCTGATACGGATACGTAGGATAGTTATCTACTAATAATAACTATCCTACGAATCCGTATCACTAGATCAACTAATTTAAGAAAACTAATATCGCAAGCCAAAACTTCTGCCGATGTGACATTATTTGGTGAGGGTTTTGAGTTTATCCGATAGTTTCAGAGCCACAATATATTAACAAAACCCGGTTCCAACTCATTTTCTAAGAGCAAACTTAAAACGTGGAGTTCGAATGAAATAACGACAATTTAGCACAAATCCTGTAACCGTTTTATGTGAGATTAAAAACATAAAAGATGCTTTGAACTTGTTCAAGAGTATATTCTTAAAAGCTGTAACGTTAACTTTACTTCTAGGTAACAAATGAAACCAATGGACACCTCCAACCAACTTTAGAAAGAAGTCTCCAGATGTGTTCATACCTCTGAGGACTAGGATGGAATGCCTCTTAGCCTGTAGTTATCTGACTCTCTGTACCCTTCAGACAATAACACAGCAGTGCACTGCTGCTTGAGGGTAGAAATAAATAAGAGGGAGGTCTCGCTGTCTGTGGATCACAGTATCCACTTACCATAGATTAATGTGCTCTTTTGTAACCCTTATTTCTTAAAAAAAAGACGACAATTAGTTTTACTAATAAAAAACATTATATCAATCTTAATTTTATAATAGAACGATGATAATGTCTTCAAGACCAAATTTCGGGCACAGCGGCCAGTTTCAGCAGAGACTAGCCAACTGCAGGGCAGGATTATAGTGCACGAATGTATTCACAAGCACTCGTACACTCTCTGTTCCCTCGCACTCATAGTCTGGGATGGAACGGTAATTTGACATGACCGGAGAGATCAGGCGCAGGATGGCTTTACGTGGTTTCCGAGGCACGGGCGTAAATCACTGCTAACTTACTGACTCTGGGCTTCTACTAAACATTTTTGACCCGAAGTGGGATATGAAACCGGGACTTCATGCAGTCAAATTTCGAATGGATTGGAATGGATTAGAACCGTAGAGTCGATGTAATTAGCTGTCATTCCAGCGTAACAGCTTACATTTTAGCTTTGCTCGTAACACGTTTGTAATCGAGTTTTACTATCTGATAAACGATATCATATAACGATTTCAAATAAATGGAATAACCTTTCTAGCTTCCGTTTAAATATTCAACGTTTTGCGTAAATTAGTAACCGTTTCCTGTTACTGCTTCTGTGAGGGTTTGCTAACTTCATATACCTAAATTGCAGTCAAATTCAAAAGTTTGAACAAAACGTTTAGTGATTTTAAAATACCAGCTAACAATAGCAACTTAATGATCTGTGTTTCGTATGGTGAGCGTAGAGAACCGAAGAACCCTTATTACTGAAAATGAGGCATTTCGTCTTAGTCCTCAGGTTTGGTTCTTAATCGAGGTATATGTCTATGGACCTTAGCATTCGTCGCAACCGTATGGTGAATTGTGTGCTCGTTTGCCACCCTTATTCTACAAGCATATACGGCCTTACTTATAAAAGTCGACGTCAATTAGAAACTATTTAAAGTAGATCTGCCTGTTGACCAAAATTGAAGTAAGCCATACAAAGATAATGAAATCAAATTTCATAAACAATATTCGAACAATGAGGAGGGAAACCTTAAATTTCTTAGCGTACACTTTCCTTTGTCAGACGGAGTTTGTATTTCCCCTAGGCGTTCAATATCAGCACAAATGAAACAATCGATTAAAAGGAACTGCAAACTATTATTAGTTTGATTATTCCCTGCGGGATGAAGTGTAATTTCCCATTTGATCCCGCAATTCCTGGGCGCCATTGCTACTTCTTGAATATTGTCTTGTTCTATTTCAAAGGCTGTTGTTATTCGTAATGTCAATAAATAGTTATTGATTAAATACGGATCGCATATTTATATATTAGAGCAGTACGACATATTATACCATGTCGCATAGTGATACCAGTTTCTCGACACTCCGGAGCCAGTTATTCATTCATGGGGCAATGTATACGCTATTTAAACAAGTCCCAGAAAATATACAAAGTCTCTCTATTACCAAGTTTAAAATTTTTACTAAACAAATACTGTATAAAAAGGGTTATTATATTATTGATGAATACATGTTTGATAATAAACCCTGGGAATTAGGTTGTCGATTCCAAGCTTTCTTTTTTTACAAAAAAACAAATTGTAAATAGTTTGTACAACCTTTCATATTGTATAAGAATATTGAAAAAAAGTCTCGCTGGTGCTGGTTCTTCCCAGAACAGGTAATTTCAGAACTTGCCGGCTATCATGGGCGGGTGACAAAAGTTTTATCCCGTGATTATATCCACTGACAAGAGATATCTTATTATGTCAAACGGGGAGAAGTATATCCCCGTTTGACATAACGAGTAGACATATATCCCCCGTCCGTAGCATGGAGCCAAATGAAAGATAAAAAAATTATGCTTTTTTGACATTTGAAAGGGACAATTTTATCCTAGTTCATTGGACGTGGGTTGAAGTTTATATTCATACAAAAAAATATCTAATTCTAAGTCTATCTCCCATTTTATCTACTGTGGATATTATATCCACCGGTGTGCCCATGCTCTGAGGTTGGATAAAACTAAGCGAGGGGATAAACATTTTCTCCTCTCCCCGGGGATAAAATTGTCTTCTGCCCATGCTAGCCCTGCAGTGGTAAAAAGAAAAAATGACTGTCAATAAGAATTGAATGTAATCTATTATATTGAATAAAAACTTATGCAATTCTGATATATTCTACATACATAATATACATAAACACTCACGCCTGTCACCCAGAGGGGTAGGCAGAGACTACGGACTTCCATTTGGCACGATCCTGACACACTTCTCTCGCCTCCTTTACATCCATATATCTCCGCATACACGCTCGTCGGTTACTCCTAATCTGGCCCATATTCTATTCTATTCTACATTAATTATGAGATCTATAAAAACACTACTAAAAGATCATATAGCTGACGTAAATCACCAAACCCCAGGGAAGTCTATAGTCTGTGACCATATACTAGACTGACCCCACCCTTACATCAGATTTGATAGACCGCAATCCTACCACATCGGTTCCTACCAAGGATGATTCTTGAGGTTATTAAAAATTCAAAAAATAAACATGTGTGTAGTTTACACGATATACAAGTGAAATCTTCAAATAAGTTATTTATTAAGAAAATCTTCCACCACAATTGTGGCATAAAATATAAGATAAAAGTTTAATTTTATACTAAATAAATGTTACGATCCTTATATTTACACCAAATTTTAGTGTAATAGATCAAAAGAATATTGTCTTTCGAGTAAAATTGCTTTGTAATAGCGCCGCGCTATCTACTATAATCTATATACGAGTACTCGTACATTTATTTAAATTTTATCTAACAAAAGTTGATTGATCCTCAAAGTGCTACGTAAAATAGACGCTAAATGGTCTGAAGTTATGAAATCGTGGATTGTTATGAATGGATTGGATCATCATCATCATCATTACAGCCCTTCACAAGTCCACTGCTGAACATAGGCCTCCCCCAAGGAATGCCACAAAGCACGGTCCTGAGCCACCCGCATCCATCGACTTCCTGCATGTCTTACCAGGTCGTCACTCCATCTAGTGGGGGACGCCCCCACCGTCCGCCGGTACGAGGCCGCCCTCGAGAACCTTTTTTCCCATCGGTTGTCGGTTCGAGCTATATGGCCGGCCCATTGCCACTTCAGCTTACTAATCTGTTGGCTATGTCGGTCACTCTGGTTCTACTGCGGATATCCTCATTTCTAAGTTTATCACGCAGTGAGACCCCGAGCATAGCCTTCCATAGCTCGCTGAGCGACCTTGAGCTTCCTCATCCGGCCAGCAGTGAAGGACCACGTCTCAGTTCCGTAGGTCATCACTGGCAACACGCACTGGTTGTACAGCCTCGTTTTCAAGTTTTGAGGTATACCTGACGAGAAGATGTGCGTAATTTCCCGAACGCTGCCCAGCCGAGTTGAATCCGTCGATTGACCTCTCGGTCGAAGTTGGACTTACCTAGTCGGACTATTTGTCCCAGGTAAACATATTCGTCAACAACTTCGAGCTTAGTGCTCCCAACAACTACCGGCATAGGTGTGACATGGACATTAAACATGATCTTTGTTTTGTCCATGTTCATCTTAAGACCTATCCGTTGGGAGGCACTATTGAGGTCATTGAGCATAGTGCTTAGGTCCTCCAGCGATTCTGCCATAAGGACTATATCATCGGCAAATCGAAGGTGAGTGATGTACTCGCCATTGATGTTAATGCCGTATCCTTTCCAGTCCAGAAGCTTGAAAACGTCTTCCAATGCAGCGGTGAAGAGTTTCAGGGATATAACGTCACCCTGTCTTACACCTCTCTGCAGTTGGATAGGTTTTGTACTCTGGTTCTGTACTCGGATAGCCATCGTAGCCCTACTGTACAAGCACTTCAGCACTTCGATATACCGACAGTCAACTTGGCACTGAAGCTGCAGCACCGCCAAATTTCGACGGAATCAAAGGCTTTCTCATAGTCCACATACGCCAGACATAGTGGCAAATGTACTCCTCGGACTTCTGTACAATTTGCCGAAGGGTAATGGTCTATGGTCTAAACCTTTTCGGAAACCGCTTGTTCGGGGCTGGAAGTCGTCGAGTCTGCGTGCGAGACGATTCGTAATGACTCTCGAAAACAGCACGTAGACGCGGCTCAGAAGGAAATCGGTCTGTAGTTCTTCAAGAGAGCGTTGTCGCCTTTCTTGAAGAACAAGACCACCACTTCTGCTCCACGCCTCCGGTGTAGTGCCACCATGTAGGACGGAATTAAAGAGCTTCTGAAGGACTAGTACCGGTTTTCCACCCGCTTTCAGAAGCTCCGCTGTAATTCCATCCTCGCCTGGGGCCTTGCCGTTTTAAGGTGCTGGAAGCCATTCTAATCTCGCTCAGACTGACGTCCGGATATCATCGGAATAGTGTCGGATAAGACTCGCTCTTGGATCGTTACTCACACTTGCGTGTGGCTCAACGATGATGTGTACAGCTGCCCATAGAACCTCTCAATCTCACTCAAAATCTCAGGTGTCCCGGAAACGACGCTGCCACACTCGGTCTTCAGCTTCGACAGTTGGCTCTTTCTGGCAGACAGATCTCTGGCAAAGACTTTGGAGCCCTGGTTCCGCTCGATCGCTTCTTCAATACGAGCTGTATTGAAGTTGCAAGTCCCGCGCATGCATTTGGAGATCTGTCTGTTCAGTTGCCTGTATGCTATCAAATCTACTGAATTGCAGCTTCATTTCCCGTCTAACAGCCATGAGATTAAGGTGTGATCGGAGAGTTTTGTGTGTTCTTCTGCGGCGGGTCTTACAAAACTTAGCTCCGACCGCATGGACAGTTTCCACGAGCTTGTCATTCATATCGTCCACTGCATTGCAATCTTCTAGGCACTGAAAACGGTTTTGTAACTCGAGCTGAAAGGTTTCAGGACTTTGGATTAGAGCACGAGGGGACGGAGCGTTGACTTCATTAGACGACACCTCTCCAACAACGTTTAGGTTCAGTGTGCCTCTAACCATTCGGTGATCGCTACCAGTTTTCACCCTCGCGATCACTGAGACATCACTGAACAGTTGGCGTCTAGTCGTCATAATGAAGTCAATCTCATTTTGTCAGACCGTCGGGGCTCGACCAGGTCCACTTCCTGTGGGGCCGCTTCTGGAAGAAAGAGTTCATCATAAAGAGTCCCTCTTTCTCCATGAAGTCGGCCACTGCTTTGTATGGGTTCCGTTGCCTAATCCGAATTTCCTACTTTCAGCTCACCGTTCTCTTGTGCCTAGCTTTGCGTTGAAGTCTCCCATTAACACCGTATAGTGGGTTTGGGAATGCATGGCTAGAAGATATCCTCATACATTTCCTCCACCTCCTCATCAGGGTGTGCCGAGTTGGTGCGTAAACCTGTATGACCTTCAGCGAATACCGTTTGGTGATTCTGTATAGGTACAACCCTCGTCAACACTCCCAATTTTCTAACGTTGTTAACGAGAGACTTGGACGATAAATCCGACACCTCCTTGGGACAGATGGTCGCCCTCCCGTGATAGAACAAGTTGCCGGATTCGAGGATTACCGTGTCCTCCCCTCTCTTCGGACCTCGGATAATCCTATAATATTCCAGCGCAACTTGTCATCTCTTCTTCAACTCCAGGATCTTCTCGTCAGTCCTCAGAGTGCGTGCGTTATAAGTTGCCAGGTCGAGGTCGTCGTGGGTGGCAACCGAACCTCCGGAAGTTCTTAGCACCCCCTGCCGTTACCGCCACCGTAGCCAGGAATAGCGGGGCCGCCGAGAACTGGGGCCGTTTCTTCGTAACTTTCTTCATTGGGGATATTGCCGTAGTTGCCACGCTTGGCGAGCGGTTTAGCAACCGCAGTTTTATTATTTGCTGTTATCAGAAAGATGCTGCTGCCCATCTTCTGCCTCAGTTTCCCTCTGTCGCCTCTTACGACACCCACGGGAAGATATGGGGTAGTGGGTATTCTAACCCGCCACTACACGGGGCTTGGATGGATTGGATATGATAATTTTATTCACATAATATGGTTAATTTTGTTTATTTAATAAATTTGTTATTTCTTTAACTGTTTAGTTTAACAGTTAGTGTTCGCGACGGCAAAAAGTGTTTAAAAATATAGTGATTAAAAACCAATATTAAAAGTGTAATTAGGAAAAATATTAGTGAGAAACCTAAGTAAAATGTGCAATAGTGTAATTTCACAACATGTTTACAACCCTTAGAATTATAGTATAGAGCATAATTTTGTAATAGTTAAGAAAATAACTCTTATTTGTACAAACAAAAAGTCGACCAATCAGAGCGCGACACGTTATAGAACATTCTAGGCATTGCGTAATATTTAGACCCGAAAATGATGGAAATCAATTTTATGCTCTAGAAGAATTGTAAACATGGTATTGAACCTTTATGGTATGATAATAGACAACTGAATTACCGATTTAACAATGTATAGTACAATAGCGTAAGAATTAATCGTAGAAATTGTAATTTAAGACAATTGTACAGTGAAAATGTTAAAGAATAAGAGAAGAGGCAAAACGGACAATGGCGGGCGGCTCACTTTAAAGGTAACGCTCGAATCTACCTTTGCTGCTGGTAACCAGTGATTCATTCATTCATTCATTCATTACAGCCCTTCACAAGTCCACTGCAGAACATAGGTCTCCCCCACGGAATGCCACAAAGCACGGTCCCGAGCCACCTGCATCCATTGACTTCCTGCATGTCTTACCAGGTCGTCACTCCATCTGGTGGGGACGCCCTACATTCGCCTGCCGGTACGAGGCTGCCTCGAGAACCTTTCTTCCCATCAGTTGTCAGTTCTTCAAGCTATGGCCGGCCCATTGCCAGCTTACTAATCCTTTGGGCTATGTCAGTTACTCTGGTTCTACTGCGGATATCCTCATTTCTAAGTTTATCACGCGAAACCGAACATAGCCCTCCCTAAGCTCGCTGAGCGACCTTGAGCTTCCTCATACGGCCAGCAGTGAGGACCACGTCTCAGTTCCGTATGTCATCACTGGCAACACGCACTGGTTGTACAATTTAGTTTAGAGGTTTTGGTATGCCTGACGAGAAGATGGGTCGTAATCTCCCGAACGCTGCCCAGCCGAGTTGAATCCGTCGATTGACCTCTCGGTCGAAGTTGGACTTACCTAGTCGGACTATTTGTCCCAGGTAAACATATTCGTCAACAACTTCGAGCTTAGGGCTCCAAAAACTACCGGCATGGTGTGACATGGACATTAAACATGATTTTGTTTTGTCCATGTTCATCTTGAGACCTATCGTTGGGAGACACTATTGAGGTCATTGAGCATAGTGCTTGGTCCTCCAGCGATTCTGCCATAAGGACTATATCGTCGGCAAATCGAAGGTGGTGATGTAATCGCCATTGATGTTAATACCGTATCCTTTCAGTCCAGTAGCTTGAAAACGTCTTCCAATGCAGCGGTGAAGAGTTTCGGGGATATTACGTCACCCTGTCTTACACCTCTCTGCAGTTGGATGGTTTCATCTCTGGTTCTGTACTCGGATAGCCATCGTAGCCCTACTGTACAAACACTTCAACCTCGATAACCGACGGTCCACTTGGCACCGCTGAAGGGACTGCAACCGCAATTTCGACGGAATCAAAGGCTTTCTCATAGTCCACATATGCAAGGCAACCAGTGATAGTAATAGCTAGTTGTACAACATAGTAGCTGATAATAGCAGCTAGTAAACAGTGATAATAAAAGCAGATAGTACTAGTAGTAGTAAGTTACTACCGAACAACTTGAAGAAGTAGTCAACTGAAGAAATCATATGAAGAATATTGTGACCAACCGATAGTGAACAACCGATATAGAACAACCCTAGTTGAACAACCATATTCAACAACCGTGGTCGATAACCAATAGTCAAAAGATTTCCGCCGAACAGTTGAGCATTCAAAGCGCTGGCCACTGCCTTGCCATTTATATTCTACAGTTCGTGCATTTTAATTGGACGTCAGTCCACAGTACCCCCGCAGCACCCACAAAGACGGTAGTAGAAGTATCCACCGGAACCTATAGGTGTAGGACGTGAGCGACTCGCGGAGTATCTTTGACAACATTTACTCCCGAGTTTCGCCTGTCCGGCACAGTTAAAATTTATGTTATGCATCTTTAAAGCACCGCACAAAGAGGAAACCGAGATAATAAGAGACACTTTTTTTTCAATACTAGCAATGCTACATTACCAATATTCCCTTTAACCACTATTGCTTCACGACAGTAGTCAAATGTTGGATTTGAACCCACAAACTTTTGAGTTCGCGGTCCCCTCACTGCCATTAGGCTACTGTCGGTTACAACACAATATTCTATCTCATTTTCTCACAAGAAAATTCCTGTAGATGTATATGTTTATCTCTTTTTTTGTCGCTTTTTCGTTTCATCGAGTTTAAAATCACAACGATTCTAAAGAAGTTTTCACTTTAAAAAAACATCCTAATTTCAATAGAGATGGCGGCTGAGTACTGACACCATTTTCACAAAATTATCGCATAGGTTAGTCCCTAAATTATGATACGCACCGTTTGAAACAAAAATCTCTTATTAACAATTACTTTTAAAGGATAATTTATTCCAAAAATTTTTTCAAATATAAATAAATTTCCATCGATCTTATTTCTGAGAACTACTTCCTTTCAGCAGTGGAATTATTTTCATACAGGATACAAAGTCTAATAGAATGTTGCTACTTGCAGAGCTAACTTCTTTATGATATAAGTACAGCCCTTGCTAAGACACCTTGTTTTACTGAGGTACGTCACACATGACCTGGCGCAACTAGTAGGAGCTAGTACAACGCGGTGTCCCAGATACAAAATTAATTTAAGATTAATAATTTAATATTTAGTAATTTAATAGAAATCCATTGTGATTTTTAAGAAAAAAATAATTTTTAACGGCGATTTCAAGAAAAAGTTATTTTTTGTACCCTTTTGAAATGACTAAGGAATATTAAAATCTTAATTTCTTCAAAACATAAAGTCGGCGAAAAAGTTTCTTCGTATTTTATACAGGGTCATTTTTAATTTAATAAAGACCTTTTGGGAATATATTGGCTGCATAATTACAAACAATTTTAGCGAAATTTTTATTGTCATGTCTGACTCCTTTTAAGTCTGTATTTTGTAGTACCTAAACAATTTCAGAATAAATCGTCAAAGAAATTGCCTTTTTTATTTTACACTTGATATCAGTATCACACATCGTGTTGAAATCATTATACAAATTATTAAAAAAATAAATCACAAATATTAAAATTTATAATAGGTAATTCTAAAGTATGATCTATGCGACGCTAATTTTCGACGTTCGCAATATTAATCTCACAACGGAAGGACAAACGTCGCGGGCGCATCAAAGGCGACACTCTTACTATACACAGTTACTATACTCTTTGAAGGCGACTGACGACACAGGTAATTAGGTCAAGTTCAAATGAGTAAGTGCCGCCTCCTACACCCCTCCACCCCTACTCCGCCACGCGCTTTCTCTTGCTAATACTAGGATTATTACCCTTTAGAAGGTCCAATTAAAATATTTATATTTTTGTATGAACATAAAAATTGAAAAATATATTTTTTTTTCTTACAGGTGTTGTTGTTATGATGTAAATAATATATTCCCAAAAGGTCTTCAGTAAATTAAAAATTACCCTGTATACAAATTCAAGACATTTTATTATAATATTATATGTGTTCGATAACTTGTTGCTATCTTGTAGGTAGTGACATAATCACGTTGCTGTGGACATCTTGGGATTTTTGATCACAAAAATGTGACAAGTACTTTTGACAGTCCTCTCTTGATGTTAACCTGACACTGTCCAAAGAATTCTGAAGAGACCGAAACAGGTGAAAATCTGAGGGTGCAAGGTCAGGACTATATGGTGGATGTATTAACACTTCCCAAGTAAGCTCTGTCAATTTTCGCTGAGTGGCCAAAGATGTGTGTGGTCTGGCGTTATCTCGATGAAAGACCACTCCTTTTCTGTTGATCAATTCCGGCCGTTTTTTCTCAATTTCTTGCTTAAGTCTCATTAGTTGTTGGCAGTAGAAATCCGCATCGATGGTTTTGCGCGGCGGTAATAGCTCAAAATAAATGATGCCCTTCCAATCCCACCATACACACAACATCACCTAATTGCGTGTTAATCCGGGTTTCGCTACAGTCTGTGGAGCTTGACTACCCTTTGATCATGATCTTTTAGGTACGTTCTTGTCGTAAGTGATCCACTTTTTATCACCAGTGATCGATCTTTTAACAAATGCTTCGGTTTCATTACGTTTCAATAGAGAATCGCAAATGAGTACACGATTCATTAGGTTTATTTCAGTGAGCTCGTGTGGTACCCAAATATCGAGCTTTTTTGTATAACTAGACTTTTTCAAATGGGTCAAAACTGTTTTGTGGTCAATACTCAATTCCTTAGCTATGTTGTAACTACTAACATGCCGATCTTGCTCTTTGCTTACTTTTTCAAAAATTTCATCGACTTTATCCGTATGAGGGCGACCAGAGAGAGCTGCTTATTTGACATCAAAATTCCCGGACTGAAAACGCTTGAGCCAACTTTGTGTTAGTCTTACTGACACTGCATTAGTTCTATAAACGTCACAAATTTGTATATCAATATAATGTTACTATTACCGTTACAACCTATCACTGCTGAACATAGCCACCTATACTACAGACTACATTATAGGGGGAATATTTTCCATAGTTATCACTTACCAGGCTTGGCTGACAGTGAGTTATTTTTAAGTTGCTATTAGGAAGACGCTACTGCCCATCTGGATCTACACAGTGGTATGATTGGACTTCAAGATTATGTAAGCTCGTTCTGCGTAGACGAGACCAAAAATTAATAATTAAATTGAAGTTAGACTTCGTTTAGTATGAATATGAAACTTGAGATCGTAAACGCGATAAATCCGTAAAATTACTTTAATTCGATGTTTTGTAATCGCGTAAATATAAGAAGTAATTACTACTCGTTTAGTATAAAATATTCCATACTATTCTATTCTCTCGACTCCACTCATCTCCTCTCCTCTCCTCTCCTATCATTTCCTCTCCTCTCCTCTTCTTTCCTCTCCTCTCCTCTATTCTTCTATTCTATTCTATCTTATTCTACTCTATCTATTCTGTCTATTACAATATATAATATTTTATTCTATGCTATCATACAAAACAGTCGAGCCGAATAATTAATTAATTCACTACAGCCGCAGTTTATATTTATATTTGTTATTAGGAAGATATTACTGCCAATCTTCTGGTATGCTTCCCTACGGACGATATGGGGTAGTGGATATTCTTACACCGTCATTACACGGTCGAATGCTTTATTCAAAAAAGCTGGCATCGAACTGAAAGCAATTCCGAGAGTACATAGTAATGGCGCCTTAATAGCATTTTCTCTTTATTTGAAGTAATTAGTTCCGAGATGAACTTTTGAATAGTCTATATTTAATATTAACTTCTCTGCAGTTATACGTGGTAGAGCCACACTGCAGCTATTGTCAATTGGTTTTAGGCCTAAGAGATCATGTAATGATGCCTTGCACCAATTGACAGATTATGTCACAAGTAATCTTGACAATGTTATGCACTCAATTGGGATCTTTTTAGACCTTGCCAAAGAATTTGATACTATCTCTTTCCCTATACTATTGCAAAATCTTGAAACACTTGGCATAAGGGGAACTACCTACATTTTTTTTCCGATTAACTCAGTGATCGCTTTCAATGTGTAAAAATCGGTGAGAATACAATTACTGAATTACAAAACGGCTATTATGGAATCCCACAGGGCAGTATCCTGGGGCCTACATTGTTCCTAATTTATATAAATGATTTGTGCAATCTTCAACTTCAAAATGGTTTCATAATGTGGTATGCGAATGACACAGCACTATTTTTCTCAGCTAAATCACGAGATGTGGTTTATAAATAGGCTTTAACATAGTATCTAATTGGCTTCTTAACAATCTCCTAAATTTAAATACAGATAAAACACAATATATGTTATTTTTAATGAGAAACATTAACATACCTACTCACTTAAATATTTACGCTCATAATTGTAGCTCGTATGATGACACTGCATGTGCATGTCCCGTATTAACAAAAACAGAAAATATAAAATATCTAGGTATCACGCTTGACTCAAATTTAAATTTCCGCGAGCACATCGATTTACTTTGTGCTAGAGTTCGTAAATTAATATATATTTTTAAATATCTCCGTAACATCGCTGACTTCAAATTGATAAGACAGGTCTATTTAGCTTTGTGTCAGTCCATACTCACTTATGGTATTACTTCCTGGGGTGGTGCTTCTAAAACAATATTGCTCCCACTAGAACGTGCTCAGAGAGCAGTTCTAAAGGTAGCCACTTTCCGTCCATTCATGTTTCCTACACACATCAACTTTACTTGGCATGTAGTGTACTAACTGTCCTTCAGTTGTTTATCCTGAACATCATATTAAAACAGCATACCGAACTTCCATTTAACTTAAAATCCATAGACAGGAGAACAATGGACTTAGTTTGTGTAAACCCTCAAACCAAACACGCATTTGTGAACAGATTTTACATATTTTTGGACCATTTCTATATAACAAGCTCAACAAGTCACTAAAGATATATAGTGTAAGTTATAAAAAATGTAATGGAAAAGAGTAAATATAATAGAAGGGAATTTCTTAATAAATTAAATTACGAAGACACAGAGAAGTTGTTAGAAATTTTAAAATAGTTTCTATTAATTGTAGGTAACAAATAATTGTTATTTAGTTATTTTATTTATTATATTATAATATAGTTTAATTATATAAATTATCTAGTGTCCTACATTATTAAACACATAGTGTAAGTGATGGTCTGAAACACTCCTGTGTTCCTACTCAACCTAGTTCAGGCAGGTAGCTAATATTATAAACTTGACTTTTCTATTTTTCTTTTGTAAATTTTACATTATTAAGATTTACGTAGTTTTAATTTTATTATAGCATAATATTTTTGTTAGACTTATTGTTACTTTATTTAATTGTAATCATATTTGTTCCTGTATGTAAACATTACACATGTTAATTATAATAATTAAAATTAATAGTTGTTGTAATTTCATTGTTGGCAGCGGGGATCAAACCCTGTGCCATTACGTACTTCGATGTGATGAATTTCTACGATGAGTGTTTACCTCCTTAGTCACAGATAGAATCACTCAGAGCTAGAAGACAACATGGCTAAAGAAATTAATATGTTAGTTATAACTAATGACACAGTACTATTCACTGTTAGTGACAGCCTTATACTAAAGTTTGTGAACTAATTGCTTACATTACAAGTTCATTTTCATTACATTTATTGTGTAACCATTACCATAGCCACAATTCTTGTGGCTATGATAATGGTTACACAATAAATTTCATAAATAAACATAAACGGGGTAAATTCTGTTTTAACTGACTTCAAAAATGGAGGTTTCAAATTCGTCTATATTTTTGAATGTATGTTTTGCAGGTTGTAGACCGACTTTAATAATCGTATAGAATGTTACTACAACTCTGATGTACATACAATTTTATACATGGTAAAGCATCGCTGCTGCTAAATCATGGCTGCAGCTCGAATGAGTGTGCTCGTCTTGCATAGGACCACGTTCTCACAGAATACCAGGGCAAAATAACAGATTAATGCTGCTGTGTTTCTTATAGTGACTATAGAGAACCGGATACCCTTTTTACCTATTTTTTGTAAAACGTAATTTATTCTTAGTTCTCAGGGGTGACAACACATTTTCATTCGTAATCGAGGATAGATGTAGGCATCTATGGACTACAGCATCCACTTTCCACCTGGTGGATATATGCTCCGTTGTCACCCTTTTTATAGAAATAAAGAAAATAGAAAGGTGATGTTTTAGTTTTCTTAGTTGTCACATTGCGTTATGCTTAGTCAACTTAAAAAGCGTCAAAAACTGTCTTTTAAAATCTTTAAATTACATTTTATTAAAAATATATTGTGATAGTTGTTGATAGTTGTTTTAAATATATTGTGATATTGTAAGAAAAATGAAAACACTATTTCATCCCACACGTATCATACAAAGCGACTATGAAAAACTAGAACGATCTAGCATACAAAATATGGCGGTATAATCAACTCTTATATTCCAGGCATTGCGCATCTGCAAAGGTGCTAAACGTTGGATACCACACTACACATTATACATTTTGGAATCATGGAGAGAGGGCATCTTTGTGCCCCACCTGGTGGTAATTGAGCATCCCCACCTATGAACGTCCGCCATACCAGGGGAGTTAGATGTTGTATATGCTGTTATATTGGCTCTAAAATTAAACAACGGGCATTGAACAGTGGTGATTATAAATTATCAAAAGATATTAAGCAAGTGTCATTTGCATTCAAATCGTATTGAGGGAGCAGAAGTTCTTCACCCCTTCTTTGGTGATGAGCTCATCGTCACCAATCTGGATATTTTACGTGTGCCGTAAATGGAACGGTTACACGAAGTAATAATTTGTATTACATTAGCCATTAGATCTTTATGGCATTTCTCATCATTGCCTATAACGACATCCATAGTACCCCGGGACGAGGATCGGTGAGGTGATGGAATCTCTTATACAACTACGACATGGCAAAATAAAAACTAATATTTTTTATTATTTTTTGTGTATATTATTGGCTTGTAGACATAGTGAAATATTACAAAATACAGCTTCATTTTCTCTCGTGAAATCTCGAGTGTCATTCATTTGACTCCCAGTATCATTTATCGCTAATATTGTTTGCGGAGCGCTCGATCAATCGTTTCTAATTAGTCCACTTTGACTTCTGCAAATTCTTTTCAATAAAACGTTTATTTTATTACAAATTCAAAAATAATTTTAACTTGTCACAGCTTTAGTTTTTAAATTGTCGAGTAAAAGATTTTGCTTTGCTTATGTTATTTCTCTCCAGCCTATTGAATTTCACAGCTGGACGTAGGTCTTTCAAAGAATATTCGAGTTGTTAGGTATTTATCAATTTTGTACGTATTTCTTGAAGATGCTACTCATACTAACCACACTGGGGCTTTTGAGTCTAGGGTTGACATTTTTATTGCTAATGCCAGTCGGTGGGATTTAGGTTTGGCATTCTTTGATTTTCCAATCTCAAAGCCTTAGTTGTCATCGTCATCTTTCAGTCACCACTGCACCTTGTGTAGATGAGGGTTCAACTTTAGGTAACAGTACGCATATTCTTCCTAAAAACCACTAGCAACACTTATTACTATTTGAGAAAGAGTATGATTCCGGTTTTAGCAATAGTGATTTTATTAAAATTAATAAAAACGAGAAGGAGAATAGTGGTGATATTAGTAAGGAACCAATTTTGTATGATTATGAAGATAGTGGAAAATAATAAGTCATTTCGGCAAATCATTCTCGAGACGACTAACAGACGGCGACGACAAAACTTTTTCATTGGACTAATTTTTATCTTTAATTTAAGTATTGTATAACTTATTAAAGGCAAAAATATTGTTTATTTGTGTTTTATTTTAATATTAGTGTAATTTTCTTCGCGTATTAGTACAGTATAAAAATAAAAAACCAGATTTAATGAGAGCGGTTATTGTGTACTTGACAACTCAACAGTAAAGCCCAACTTCTCCGCTTCACATTCGAGGTGTGGAATATGTAAATTATACTAGACCAAATTTGGAAAAAATTTTAATCGAAAGGAAATAATCATTAATGGCAGATAATCTGTATTTAATGGTAAACTTGTAGGAAGGATTTAAAATATCAATTGACAGACTGTTAAAAAAAGACCAAATCCATAAACATATCCGGACAGTGTTTTAGAAATCCTAGAAACGTATGACTTGTTACGTAAATTCCACTGCGGAATGTGGTACACACGTTAACTACATCACGGTACGCGCTCAAGTTTGGTGCCATTGTTTGTCACGGAATGTGTGCACAAATAACGTACGTATTTTTCAGAGTCAAAAGCAAATGTCGAACGCAATAAAAACGTGAACTAGCGACAGAGCTTTTGTTTCTAGTCTCCGACGATTTCAAGTTTTTGTGCCGCGTACCTGCACTCGGAATAAATGGTTATGTCTCGCTGATGTTTGACAGATTATAAAGAAGAGACACAGTAACACGATATATAGTCACCGCACTATCTATATCAAACGGATTACCAGTCGGTCCAGAGAGTTATCTGGGGTATTACGTGCATTGCATGCACTATTCCACTATATCACTATGTAACTGAACAAATATTGGATTTTATCATAACTACGTAACTGTCCATAACTCACTCTCTGTTCTACCCAAGTTTAGCTGGTAGAGAATGCCATATAGCATTAAGCTCGCCTTTTGTACAAATATTTGGTGCAATAAATAATAAAATAATAATAATAATAATTTTACTGACATTCGATTTAAGGCTGAAGGGGAAGATGATGACGTTGATTATGATGTTGATGAAAAAAATTTAATTATGGAGAAGAAGGTGGTGATGTTATTGTTCAGCCCAACCATGACGAAGAACTTTGGAATAATTTCGTAATCCATCAATTTCTCAGGGAATATTATAATAGTGTCCTAAATGTCCGGCTATAATAGGGCCGGGCCACACACTTATCCTAACTTACCTGCATTGCGATTATGTAACTCTGGTAGAAATCATGGTTTAACATTTGGTCTTAATATTGCGTTAATGTTACATTATAGGTTTTTTTGTTCATTCATTTCTTCTTTACAGTCTATTGAAAGTCTACTGTTGAATATAGGGCTGTTGAACATCCAATATATTGGCGCTTAAGGGGGATATTTGCCATAGTTGCGACGATTCGCAGACGGGGTGGCAAACACAATTTTTTAAATTATTTGTTATTAGAAATACGCTGCTGTAATCTCCTGGTTCCCTTTGTCGCCTCTTACGACACTCACGTGACGATATGGGGTAATGTATATTCTTAAACCGCCACTACACGTTTAGGTTTATACAACCTGTTTGCATGTTTGGTTGGCTGGTACACAAGCGCAGTTTTATAATATTTTGAGTTGTTATCTAGAAGATGCTGCTGCCCATCTCTTGTTTAATTTCCCTCTGTCGCCTCGTACGTCGCCCACGGGATTATATTATTCTTACGCCGCTACTTTTTGGAACGAAGTTCCTTATCGGACGGTAAGAATTTGGCGGATTGGGGCTAAGCGAGGAAAAGTGTAAGATTTTTCCGTCACGACCCTTTCTGACGTAGTGTAGTTGGCCTTGACGGCTATGAGGAAGCGAGATGGACTAATATCCATCTCCCTCGCACGTTTTCTTATCTTGAAATGAAAGAAATATTATTTTATTTTAGATGACGCTTCACTTTAATAGACGCTAGTAATTCATTTATTTGTATTTGTTAATCAATAATATAATACGTTTATCAATAATAATATACTACGAGAGGAACTTCGTTCCAACCGAGTGTTCCACGACACTCACGCATGTTTTATTTATATTTATATCTTACTATCGACCCGCCCCGGCTTTGCACAAGTGATTTCTGGATCTGAACAACTGCGCCACATACCGGGTTCAATTGTAAATTTAAACCATCCAGGGACTCATTCAAACGCACACAAAAAACTTCATTGAAGTCGTTCGTACCGTTTTCAAGTTTTAGCGAGACTGACGGACAGCAGTTGATTTTCATATATAGAGATTTTATGTTACAATCTATCCATATATATAAAATTAATGTGTCTGACTATAATATCTAAATAACTGCCTCATATTGAGCTGAGGGGGTTAATTGTATGCCACTAAGATATGCATAACCATTTTTTTAATTTTTATCTACCTATCTATCTGTCCGAGATAATCTTTGGAATGGCTCAAGCAATTGTAATTAAACTTCACAGACGGATATAAAACAATACTAGGAGTGATCTAGGCTATATTTTATCTGAAAAACTTGGAGACGTATTTGGGATAAGACGAAAAATTTATAGAGTTAATGGTCTTTGATTACCTTAAATATAAATAACGCCTCATTCATCCTTAACAGGGGAAGTCGGGTCGGGTTGCTAGTGTATAATAATGAAGAAAACATGCGCTGTTTCAGAGTGATGCCCAGCGGTGAACCAGGTTCCCACCAGGCAAACTCCCAATGTTGCGTTTATGCAACAGTATCGGAGATATGCTTGGATTGGTTTAGGTAATTTACGTATTAGCAAATAAGTTTATCATTTATACACCACCTCTAAATATCCCATAGCTTGATTTTTCTTTTAACTTAAGGTTATCTGGAATAAATTGCTCTTCAGATATAAGATTTATATATTATAATATTATTGTATCTTCCTTCGAAGTACTCCTTCCTATGATCTGTCTTTTATGTTCTGATGTGTATACAAGAAAGTATATAAATACATTCTCGTACATACTTATCAGCCGCGGCTAATAGCCCACCACGCTGGCTTTTAGTCCACATTCTCGTCAAACGATTCCTAAATATGTGTAGAAAAATATATTTGGCAAACATGTCAACTGTTCACGTGTTTACGATTTCAGTGCTGACACAAATGTGACATGAGTTTATCTATTTGAAAAGAAACGAAACAATTTGGCAAAGTACCAAAAGTGTTGCCATCGCATTAATATTCAATTGTACATTGTCTATTTTGTTCTATTGTTTTATTGTTACGTTAAGTTTCTTGTACAATTATATATTCTATGGTTTAGTACGAGTTTAATTTACATGAAAAAAGCAATATCAAGTTATCTCAGAAGCTCATCAATAAATATTTTAAGCGCCTATCAACTGGGATATCGGACCACCGGGTCATGATGATGCAGCGGGACCTAAATATTTCAGAAGAAAAAGTTTTAATGCCTTTTCTGACGCCTCCTGTAGATAAATATCGTGCTGAGTTGGCTCACGAACACTTTACTTGAGTAATTTTAAAAAAGGTTATTCAAATTCCCATTTTTATCATTATGTTTGTCTTATTATTTAAATGAGAATGAACATCAGAAATTTTTATATAAAAAAAGAATAATGCTATGAGAGCTATGGAGAGGGCTATGCTCGACATTAATCTGCGTGATAGACTCAAAAACGAGGATATCCGCAACAGAACCAGAGTAACCGATATAGCCCAAATAATTAGTATACTGAAGTGGCAATGGGCCGGCCATATAGCTCGAAGAAACGATAACCGATGGGAAAGAAAGGTTCTCGAGTGGCAGCCTCGTACCGGCAGGCGAAGTGTGGGGCGTCCCCTTACTAGATGGAGTGACGACCTGGTAAGACATGCAGGAAGTCAATGGATGCAGGTGGCTCGGGACCGTGTTTTGTGGTATTCCTTGGGGGAGGCCTATGTTCAGCAGTGGACTTATGAAGGGCTGTAATGATGATTATGATGATGATGAAAAGGATAATGTACAATTTAATTTCATTGTAGATTTTAACAACATAAGGCTTTTGATATAGTCATGCCGTCTTCAAAGAACTAAAAAATATAATAAAATATTCAGATTTCTATTTCATTTGAAGTTGGCTATACTTTTTAATAAATGTTAAATTTTTTGACACATTTGAGTGGACTGAGTAATATCACAAGCTAGAATGTCTAGACGAATAGTTATAATAAAATTTTCATTGCCTATTTTGACACACGTAGGGGTGCAATTCTTTTCAAATTTAACTCGTGCTTCCTCAACGAGAACTTTAAGAATTTGTGTAATATCTTCGTGACAAAGTATAATCTATACTGTCCACTGCTTGTTGTTCTATTTTAGAGCCAATATTGCAGCATATTCTTCATAAAAGGTCGGCAACAAACTTGTAGCTCCCCGGGGTGGCGGAAGTTCATGGGAGGCGGTGTTTACTTACTAGATGAGATACAGTTGTCCCCTCTTCCATGATTCCAAAATGTAGTAGTACCGTATAAGACGTTTAGTACCATTACTATCTCTTGTAGGTTAGATCTTCTAGTCCATAGATCCTGCAAGATGTGGTGGTATCCAACTTGTATATTTATTCACTCGTATATTGGTGCCAACATAATAGAATGGAGCTGAACATCAAAAAATGTTTTCATATCAAATTCTCCCGAAAATAAAATAAATTTCAAACTAGCTATAACATTGCAAAACAATCACTTAAAAGGTCGACGTTAGTGATTCATGTCATATCGATTCAAAATGAATTTTTAGAACATATTGATGCAGTTGTAAATAAAAGCCTGAGGATGATTTCATTTATATTGCGAAACACTAGAGAATTTAAATCAGTCATTGCATTAAAGACTCTTTATTTTTCATTAGTTCGCTGTAATAAAGAATATTGTTGTAATGTATGGTATCCCACTTATCAAAACAATATTCAACGATTGAAAAATATTCAAAAGAAGTTCATTCGCAGACTCTCACACGCTGCTGGAGTGCATCGCACTATAAGGGGTTATGAGGAGACTTGATTATTTCTCCCTAAAATCTTTACACCAGCATGCAGACAAACTCAGACTGATTTTTCTTTACAAGCTTCTTAATGGTGCCATTGACTGCCTGAATTACTTTCCCTAGTTGAAATAAGAATCCCCAGACCATCGGCTCGGCTGCACACGTATGCCCTATTATTTGTGCCAAGAAGAAGGAACAATTATGAAAAAAATAGCCCCATATCACTTGTTGTATCCAAATATAATCGACTTTTTAAAAAGGCAAACATAGATATAGATATTTATTCAGAGTGTTAGAAAATTTCAAGTGAATGTTGAAAAGCATATCGAGTAACTTGATACAAACATTCATTCTAAATGATAATAAAAATTAAATAACCATACTTAATATAACCTTATTTTATGGTTTTACTTAAAAAAAATATGTATTTTCTTCTAACAAAACTTAAATCTCACACATCAATTTTTAGATTTGTTTTAAATAAAATAATTGCGTTTATATTAAAGTGTTGTACTCACCTATAATTTAAGTACATATATATAATGTTATAACAAAATGTAGCTGAAATGTTTTTATATGTACTTAGTTGGTAAGTCGAAATAAATAAATATTGGCATGTCATGAGATCTTTCTGACGTTTCTTATAGTTCCCTCGTATAAATACTCCAAAGTACTATAACGATGAAAAATGACGATTAAAGGTTGATGCTCATAAAAACCCGCAAATAAAATGACTTTTTTTTTTTAAATAGATTATGGGCGACAAACGAGAACACAGTCCACGTGATGTTGTGGGCTGTGTGCTCGTTAACATCTATACTCGATTAAGTATCAATATGCAGGTATGTTGTTGCCCCGAGAACTAAGATAGAATGCCTCATTTCCAGTAAAAAGGGGCTCCGGATCTCTTCATTCACCATACGAAACACAGCAGCATTGAACTGCTATTTTATGCTGGTATTATGTGAGAGCGTGGTCTTTTTCCGATCTAGCCAACCCAATCGTGCGACAACTATAACATTACTGCATTATGGCACCACCATGTGAAACTTTAGTTAAAGACTGGCTTTTTATTTTGATTAAAATATTTTATAATTAAATTTGTGATAGTAACTGAAGTGCCGCGCATCAATTCTTTTGCCGCTCAGCTGGTGGTGTTAGTACCTACGACGTCGCAAAATACGGCAAACGTAACGACCGAGCACTTTTATTAAAGATCTAGAATCTCGCTATTAACAATTTTTATACAAAACCCAGAAATGATTGGCTTGCTGCCAGAAAGGGTTATTATATTGGTGCCCTATTTTTATAATGAAATCACAGACAAACAAACACGGATAATCACATACAAACGATAACTTATACAACAGGACAAACATATATAATAAGTACAATTTATAGAATCTTCAGGCGTGCCGCAAGGCGGAATACTTTCTCCTATAATGTTTTCTCTATTTATAAATTCTATCACTTCAGTTCTCAACTGTTCGTACCATCTGCATACAGATGATCTTCAGCTCTATGTGCAATCTAGTGTTAATGATCTTAACGATAATATTAACAAAATAGTGTTTCGGTTAACCCTTCCAAATGTAAAGTAATGGTTATAGGTAGTAGCAGAATATTAGCCAAGATTAATAACGATGATCTTTCTCCCGTATTTTACAATGGAACATTGCTGCCATTTTGTAAATCTGTAAAAAATCTTGGCTTACATATGGACCATACCTTGTTGGGAGTTCAAGTTGCTGAAATAAGCCGTAAAGTTACTGCCACCTTACGTTTTCTTTGCCGTCTCAAAAACTTTCTGCCTTTTAAAACTAAACTTCTACTTATCCACACTTTGATATTACCCATTATTGATTATGCGGATGTGTGTTACCCAGATCTATCTCAATATCTTCTCAGTAAGTTGGAGCGCCTTCTTAACAATTGTTCATTTTCGGCTTACGTAAGTATGACCTTGTTTCCCAATACCGTTCTAAGCTTAAATGGCTTTCTATTCGTCAAAGGCGTAGCTCCCGAATTTTACAAGTACTATATTCAATTTTAAATGACCCAAATTCTCCTTCTTATCTTAAGAATAACTTTCAGTACCAATATTCTACTCATGTTAGAGTTTCCCGTTCCCAAAATAGTCTTAAAATTCGTATTCCACCACATAAGAGTGGTTTCTTTAATTCCTCTTTTACTGTGCAGTCCATACTGCTCTGGAATGCCCTGCGATTCTTATAAAAAAAAAAAAGTAACAAACATTATTTTAAAAGACTAGTTCGAGAATTCTTTAATAGGAATAATACCACCTGATTTATCCGACTTTTGTTTTTCTCTCCCTTTCGCTTTGTAATTGATATTTTGTATAACATGTATTTTAATATGCATCATGTTATTTTATTTTTGTATTATATTATTTTATATTTATTTAAAGATTTTGTATATATAAGTATCCGTTTATATATTTACTATTCATTCTTTCTTTATTACAAAGTAGATATTAAGTTTGTATATTTTAAAAATATTTTAGTTATTTGCATTTTGTTGTAAGATATAATCTTTTTACTTATTTATTAATTTATGGAGTGGTTGTTACACCTGCCACAGCTTCTCAAATCATCCAGGGTTAACTGGTAGAGAATGCCACAAGGCATTAAGTCCGCCCTTTATATCCCTTATTATAAGGTAGATGTAAAAAAGATTAAATAAATAAATAAAATAAAATAAAATAAATCTTATAATAACTCTCCCCGGCTTCGCCTGGATAAGATATATTAATGTGGCGTTATTTATATTTAAGATAACCAACGACATTTTTTATTCGATTTAAAAAAAAACTTTCAAGTTTTGGGATAAAATAAAGCCTCAATCTCTCCGGGGATTGCTCTTTCTCTTATATTATAAAGTTTTATCACAATCGGTACGGCTAATCCGAAGATAAGCCCGGACAGACACAAAAAATTTGTAAATAGTTATTTATGTCTTAATAGCATGCAAATAACCCCTTGAGCTTAAAAGAAGTCAGTTATTTTAATATTACGTATTCATTTGCACATATTTTTGGACTCTGGATTCAACACTGTAGAATTATCATTATTTTAATACTTTGTCTATCGTATATCTGTTTTGTGCATCAGAATAAATAAATATATTTTGTTGTTACCGTGGATCGGCATTAATTGTTATTTTAGCCTAAATTTCATGTATTCCTCAAAAATGGACCCAGACCCAGACCAACATGGGACAAGAAGATCTTAGATTTAGATTAGACGCTATTTGGAAAACTAGCAAAGAATAGCTTGAGCATTTATAAGCATACATATGTAAGCAAATTTGCCTTGCTCGAAAGTTTAAATTGAAATGGAATGATGAGCAACCCAATTTTATTAACTATAAACATTATTTTTATATCGTAATATAAATGTCAGAATTATGGCTTTGTAACTTAAGTCAAAGTATGTATATAGTTTATGAATATTTTACTACAGTCTTAAAGTAGAAAACACTCGAAGCTTTGAGTTTTATACAAGAAACTTTACTTCGTTGACTACAGCAAAAATATAAAGTAAAGAAGAATGTGTAAAAGGTAAAGTTTTGCATAGACAAATCGTGCGCCAAGTTCTAAATATACCTATTATATGTACGTGCTAAGAATCTCCGGTGGAGGTTCGGTTGCCACTTACGACGACTCGACCTGGCAACTTATAACGCACGCACCCTGAGGACTGACGAGAAGATCCTGGAGCTGGAAGAAGAGACAGACAAGTTGCGCTGGAAATATAGGATTATCCGAGGTCCGAAGAGAGGGGAGGACACGGTAATCCTCGAATCCGGCAACTTGTTCTATCACCGGAGCGGACCATCTGTCCCAAGGAGGTGTCGGATTTATCGTCCACAAGTTCTCTCGTTAACAACGTTAAAGATTGGGAGGTGTCGACGAGGTTTGCGTACCTTATACTCAGAATAACCAAACGGTATTCGCTGAAGGTCATACAGGTTTACGCACAACCTCAGCACACCCGATGAAGGTGGAGGAAATATGAGAATATCTCTAGCCATACATTCCTCCAAAACCACTATACAGTGTTAATGGAGACTTCACCAAAACTAGGCACAAGAAGACAGTGTGAGCTGAGTAGGAAATTTGGAATGGGCAACGGAACCCAAGGGGCCAGCAGCTGGCCGACTTCATGGAGAGAGGACTCTTTATGATGAACTCTTTCTTCCAAGCAGCCCCAGGAAGTGGACCTGGTCTGGCCCAGACGGTTCGACAAAAATGAGATTGACTTCATTATGACGACCAGACGACAACTGTTCAGTGATGTCTCAGTGATCGCGAGGTGAAAACCGGCAGCGATCACCGAATGGTGAAGGCACACTGAACCTAAACATTAAGTTGGAGAGGTCGTCTAATGAAGTCAACGCTCATCCCCTCGTGCTCTAATCCAAGTCCGAAACCTTTCAGCTCGAGCTACGAAACCGTTTTCAGTGCCTGAAGATTGCTATACAGTGGACGATATGCATGACAAGCTCGTGAAACTGTCCATGCGGTCAGACTA
This sequence comes from Parnassius orleans, assembly GCA_029286625.1. Taxonomy (NCBI): domain Eukaryota; kingdom Metazoa; phylum Arthropoda; class Insecta; order Lepidoptera; family Papilionidae; genus Parnassius; species Parnassius orleans. The sequence goes on from JAGSMP010000367.1 coordinate 514,578, forward strand.
AGTTTTTACAAGACCCGCCGCAGAAGAACACAAAAACTCTCCGATCACTCTTAATCTCATGGCTGTTAGACGGGATGAAGCTGTATGCGATCTTCAGTAGATTTGACAACATACAGGCAACTGAACAGAGATCTCCAAATGCATGCGGCGGGACTTGCGCAACTTAAATACTGCTCGTATTGAAGAAGCGATCGAGCGAAACCAGGGCTCCAAAGTCTTTGCTAGAGATCTGTCTGCCAGAAAAAGCCAAATGTCGAAGCTGAAGACCGAGTGTGGCAGCATCGTTTCCAGGACACCTGAGATTTTGAGTGAGATTGAGAGGTTCTATGGGCAGCTGTACACATCATCGTTGGAGCCACACGCAAGTGTGAGTAACGATCCAGAGCGACTCTTATCCGACACTATTCCGATGATATCCGGACGTCAGTCTGAGCGAGATTAGAATGGCTCTCCAGCACCTTAAAACAGCAAGGCCCGAGGCAGGATGGAGTTACAGCGGGCTTCTGAAAGCAGTGGAAAACCGGTGCCAGGTCCTTCAGAGCTCTTTAATTCCGTCCTCCATGGTGGCATTACACCGGGCGTGGAGCAGAAGTGCGGTGGTCTTGTTCTTCAGAAAGGCGACAACGCTCTCTTGAAGAACTACAGACCGATTCCCTTCTGAGCCGCGTCTACGTGCTGTTTTCGAGTCGTACAGATCGTCGCACGCAGACTCGACGACTTCAGCCTCCCGAACAAGCCGGTTTCCGAAAAGGCTTTAGCACCATAGACCACATACATACCCTTCGGCAAATTGTGCAGAAGTCCGAAGGTACAATTTGCCACTATGTCTGGCATATGTGGACTATGAGAAAGCCTTTGATTCCGTCAAAATTTGGGCGGTGCTGCAATCCCTTCAGCGGTGCCAAGTTGACTGTCGGTATATCGAAGTGCTGAAGTGCTTGTACAGTAGGGCTACGATGGCTATCCGAGTACAGAACAGGTACGAAACCTATTCAACTGCAGAGAGGTAAGACAGGGTGACGTTATATCCCGAAACTCTTTACCGCTGCATTGGAAGACGTTTTCAAGCTTCTGGACTGGAAAGGATACGGTATTAACATCAATGGCGAGTACATCACTCACCTTCGATTTGCCGACGATATAGTCCTTCTAGCAGAATCGCTGGAGGACCTAAGCACTATGCTCAATGACCTCAATGGTGCCTCCCAACGGATAGGTCTTAAGATGAACATGGACAAAACAAAGATCATGTTTAATGTCCATGTCACACCTATGCCGGTAGTTGTTGGGAGCACTAAGCTCGAAGTTGTTGACGAGTATGATTACCTGGGACAAATAGTCCGACTAGGTAAGTCCAATTTCGACCGAGAGGTCAATCGACGGATTCAACTCGGCTGGGCAGCGTTCGGGAGATTACGACCCATCTTCTCGTCAGGCATACCTCAAACCTCAAAACTAAATTGTACTACCAGTGCGTGTTGCCAGTGATGACATATGGAACTGAGACGCGGTCCTTCACTGCTCTCCATATGAGGAAGCTCATTGTCGCTCAGCGAGCTATGGAGAGGGCTATGCTCGGAGTTTCTCTGCGTGATAAACTTAGAAATGAGGATATCCGCAGTAGAACCAGGTAACCGACATAGCCCAAAGGATTAGTAAGCTGAAGTGGCAATGGGCCGGCCATATAACTCGAAGAACCGACAACCGTTGGGGAAAAAAGGTTCTCGAGTGGCGGCCTCGTACCGGCGGACGAAGTGTAGGGCGTCCCCCCACTAGATGGAGTGACGACCTGTTAAGACATGCAGGAAGTCGATGGATGCAGGTGGCTCAGGACCGTGTTCTGTGGCATTTTTTGGGGGAGGCCTATGTTCAGCAGTGGACTTGTGAAGGGCTGTAATGATGATGATGATGATGATGTGACGGTAAATTTTAAATATTGAATATTTAAAATATTTTGAATATAATTTCCCTTTCAATTGTGCCAACATGTTTTGAAACATCTGTTGTAGGCATTAAAGTAATCCCTAGCGCTATTTAACCCAGTCTTGAAATTTAGTATCATTGTTTTTACATTGTGCTTCCGTTTTGTTTATGAATATCATTATGAAATTATTTATAGGTATATGATTATTAGCCGCGGTAGCTCATTCCTCCATCCATTACAGCCTATCAAAGTGCATCTATATATATAAAAGGCAAACCTGACTGACCCATCTATTAACACAGCCGAAACTAATGAACGGATTTCGCTGAAATTTGGCACACAGACAGTTGTAATGACGTAGGCATCCGCTAAGAATGGACTTTTGAAAATTCGCACCCTAAGGGGTGAAAAATGGGTTAAAAGTTTGTATGGAAGTACGTCATTTTTAGAGCTAGAAGCCTGAAACTTTGTTTTTAGGTTAACGATTAGAAATAAACAATTACGTTAAACTACACATTAAAAAAACTAGTATTATTTAAATTAGTAGTGTTGGCGTAAATATAAGAAATCATTATGTAAACCAAACCAAATATAATTTTTTACAAATTATTAAAATGGCAAAACCAAAAGAAATACTTACATAACTACCTATTTTGTATTGATCTTCAAGTTCCAATCCCTACCAAAAGATGGCGCTGATATCGTTTTAGAACGCGGTAACGTTGTTTTTTTGAATTAATATAAAGTGAATGGTAAATGAGCGCTTCAACCTGTATCACATACGGTACCTATTCACTGTTAACGGATATTTAACTAGACTTCGACTTTCTTTGCTTGCTTACGGTTTAAGATTTGCTTCGTGTTTCGGATTAGTTGCTTGCTTTTGTCTTTCTTACAACCACTGTTCAAACTTGGAATTCGATTTGCTTTGTGATTAGGTATTAGATAGAAGTATTTTTTCTCACTGAAATAATGACTTTAGAAATTCTTAATATTAAAGGAAAAATGGAAGAAAATACTGTCGTCCCCATTATAGGTGACGGCGCCAGTTTGTTTCGTGCTCTTGAATTTTTAATGTACGGAACCCAAGAAAATGCGATGGTGGTGCGTTCACAAATTGTTAGATTTATGGTAAATTATTGGCCTAGGTTTTCAGTTATGACCCACGACAGAAATGGCGATAATTAATCAACAGCAAATGAATATTCAGCCGATATGTTAAAAAATGAAACTTACGGTGGACTTTGTGAATCGGTAGCTGCAGGATTAATATTTCCGTTTCGGTTAGAAGTATATCGAAACGGTCTGCTATACACAGAGTCCAGAACAGATATCTGTCCAGTATTATTACGATTTAGCCATGATTTATCTAATGGACATTTTGACGCCTATCTGCCTATTGTTGCGAAGAAAATTACAAAGCGTCGCGTAGAGGTACCTGTCGAAGAGCGTGATCCTTTTTCAGAGCTTGACCATTTAACTGTTATATCTTTTGTAAACAGTGAAATATCATCTCCAACCAGTGGAACAGATCAATCTGTATCGTCGACATTAAAATATGAAAAAAAGAAAAATAAACGAAGGTTAAGATTTACTATTTACACAAGAAAAAGACAATTAAAAAGTGCACAAGAAATATATAGGCAGAACAAACCAGATTCAAATCGTAAAGCTGTGTCCGCTTATCAGAAAAATCCCGATGTACTCAGGCAAGCTGTTGCAAGTTACCAAACTGCGAATCCACGAGTGCATATAGCAATTCAGTCACGTTATGAGGAAAACATTACACTGCGTTTATGGAAACACAAGGTCCATTCAGCTATGGAGTATAACCCTGATATTGCTTATAGAACTGACAGCAGTGTAGCCTTCGGTTCGTTGACATACAAGTGTCAGTGGTGCAATGCGCTGAAATGGAAGGATGAGACACCTGGTATGTGTTGCAGCGCTGGAAAAGTGCAACTTGATCGGTTGAAACAACTGCCTGAACCACTCTTTAGTTTGATTAATGATCTACACCCAGATGATGACCATTTTATGGGTAATATTCTGTAAAATATAATGCCTGTTTCCAGATGACTTCCTTTGGTGGTAAACAGGTAACAGCAGATGGTTTTTCATCGACTTTTGAAGTACAAGGCCAGGTCTACCATTTAATTGGAAGTTTATTACCAGAAGCCGAACATGACGCTCAGTACCTTCAAATATATTTTGTAGGTGAAGATGACAGAGAAACAAAGATTCGATGTTCTAAATTTCCTAACTTAAAGCCAAATTTAATCAAACAATTGCAGAATATGCTGCATCAAGTAAACCCGTATATAAAAGATCTGAAAAGTGCCATTGATAAAGCCCCTCCTTCAGAGTCATACAATATTGTCATACATGCTGATAAGAAACTACATAATATAGAGGTATAAACATAGAGGTAGGTACAATGCACCAACTACAAATGAAGTGTCTTTAGTGTTAGTGGATCAACAATTTGTTCGAAGGGACATCATCCTCGAGAGCCGCAGTAATTAACTTCAGCGTATTAGTGAGATACATCGAGCATATGATGCGCTACAGTATCCATTGATGTTTTGCTGGGGGGATGATGGGTATTCAATCAAAATACCACAACGCGATCCCACAACTAATTTGTCGCTTTATAAAACTGTCTCTTCTGCAAGTTTCTATTCGTATAGAATAATGATTATAGAAGGAGAAGATAACTATTTATTCAACTATCACTTTTAGTCAATATTTGGTGGATAAATACGCCAAAATAGAAACAGAGAGATTAAATTATATTAAAAATAATTAAGCCAAATTACGTGCTGATGGTTACATCCATTTAAAATATGCTATTGGACGACAAGACGCAGAAGCCAACCAACTAGGACAAATGGTTGTCCTTCCATTATCTTATATGGGTGGACCTAGGTATATGCACGAAAGAACACAGGACGCTATGACCTATGTTAGGCATTACGGCCGGCCCGATCTTTTTATCACTCTCACATGCAATCCTCGCTAGGACGAGATAAAAGAGCAATTTCTTCAAGGACAACAATCTCATGATAGACACGATATAATTTCGAGGGTGTTTCGACTTAAGGTGAAAAAGATCATGAACTTATTGACAAAGGGCACAATATTTGGTTAAGTGCGATGCTATATGTACTCAAGGGAATGGCAAAAGAGAGGTCTTCCACATATTCATATTCTTTTATGGCTTCATAAACGTATTACTCCGGATAAAATCGATAATATAATTTGTGCTGAAATACCGGATCCCAAATGTGACCCAGAGCTTCACGAAATCGTAAAATGTAATATGATACATGGTCCATGTGGAACTTTAAATCGAAAGTCACCATGTATGAAAGATAACATGTGCAGTAAACGATACCCCAGGGCTCTCATAGGAAACTCAAACTGGTGAAGACGGTTATCCGCAGTACAAGAGACGTTTACTAGATGACTGTGGGGTCTCTGTTGATATCAAAGGCACAACCATAGATAATCGCTGGGTAGTCCCTTATAAACCAGTATTATTAAAACATTTAACGCTCACTTAAATGTGGAATATTATCATTCGGTGAAATCAATAAAATCCGTCTGTAAATAAATAAATAAAGGTTCAGACCAGGCATCGTTTGCTTTAGAGAATGAGAAGGATGGAGTTAAAACCTACACAAGTGGAAGATATTTAAGTTCATCAGAGGCAGTATGGCGAATCCTTGAATTTCCCATTCATGAGCGTTTCCCTCCCGTTGTCCACCTCGCTGTTCATTTGGAAAATGAGTAAAGGTTTTATTTTAATGAGCCAAATCTGAGTGAAAGAGTAAATAGTCCTCCAACAACCACACTCCTATCCTTTTTCGATTTGTGTAAAGTGGATAACTTTGCAAAAACATTGCTCTACCTAGAAGTACCTGCATACTACATTTGGGATTAAAGAAAGTTCCAAAGGAGAAAGAGAGGAGCAAACGTTGAAGGCTGGCCAGGGGTCAAAAAAGAGCACGTTCTGGGCAGGGTTTATACTGTGCATCCGAACAATACAGAATGCTATCACCTTTGCATGCTTCTTCATGAGATCCGGGGCCCAATTTCGTTTGAAGCGTTAAAAACTGTAGATGGTCATATATATTCCACGTTCCAATCAACGTGCAAAGCTCTCGGCTTGCTTGAAGATGATCAGCATTTGTTCGCAGCAATGGAAGAGGCAGCACTTTGCCAATCACCGCAAATGATTCGGGATCTTTTTACGATTATTTTAGAATTCTGTCAAGTATCAGACCCTTTAAGCTTTTGGGAGAAATTCAAAGAATACCTATCTGAAGATTTTAAAAGGCAATTAGAAAGACAGGGAGCAAGATTGTCCGGCTCTGCTGAGCACGCCAAGCTTTTTAGTGGTCAATTTGACCTTCTCTTCCAAGTGACCACGAAACTGCACGTCACTCGATATGTCGACGCCGATGATAACGATACTGGCAGAGGCAACAAGGGGAGTGCCTTGAAACTGAGGTGATACGACAAAGGGGTTTTATTTATTTAATTATTTCATATTTATTGAACCTTAAAAACAGTATAGGATCAAAAAGCGAGCTTAATGCTAAAATAATTCTTTGCAAGTCAACTTTAGGGCAGTGATAACACTACGAAGGGGGTAGAGTACAAAAAAATACATAAAAATTTAACATATACACGCATATCTCAATTATACCCAAGATAATGAAATAACGGTAACTTAAACAGTGTGGCAAGCCAGTGGAGAGTTAACACCATGCAGATATGTCATCAGCATTTTTTTAAAAAAACGTTACCCCCATACTAGGATTTTTCCCTGTATCGTGGAGGCAGTTTACACATGTACATAAATTGCACAAAGACAAATATCCAGACCTTGAACTATTATTTGTAGGCCATACAAATACTCGTTCCGTGCGGAATTTGAACCCGCGACCTTCAGCACTGTAACTCATTACTAAGTTACTGACAGCCACGAAGATCTTCCTATCTTCATGACGTACCAGTCAACACCAGAGGAAAATTTGAAATTTTGAAGCATGGCAAGGAGGATCTTATGGTCAACAATGTTGAACACATTGGTTAAATCAATCAGTACAAGTAGTTGCGACCTTTCTATTCTCCATGCCCTCTTAAATGTCCTCTGTGACTTTGAGAAGTGCAGTGGTTGTGCTGTGTCCACACCAAAAGACAGGTTGAAACTAAAATAGTAAGTGCATTTACCCCGCAGAGAGCTCTGAGGAAATTTAACCAACGCACTTTGCGACAAAACTTACGTTACCATCCACGTCACCTGGATCCACTACTGTGCGATTGACTAGGAGTTTTCTTCCTCGCACAAATTCTTCGTTGAATTTTTACCACCTTATATATATTTAATTTTTTTGATAATTGAGCATCCCCACCCATGAGCGTCCGTCATACCAGCAACAATTTAAATTTTTTATAAAGTAAACAATTTTATTTATTACTATTTTATTTTAATAATACTCCTATTAGCGCAGTATTATTTTCTACTCCTGTTATTGCAGTATAAAAATAATTAACCAAATTTAATGATAGTGGGCAGTGTGACGTTGACAAAACGTCAGCAAAGCCTAACCTCTTAGCTTCACTCACAGAAATTTGCAAAAAGTTTCAATCGAAAAGAAATAATCATTGATGGCAAACAACCTTAATTCAATGATAAACTAGTAGGAAGGAATTTTATGAAATATCAATTTCAAGACCATTAAAAATCAGACAACAGCAAATGCACAAACATATCCGGACAGTGTTTGTGAAATCCTAGAAACGTATGACTTGTCACGTAAATTCCACTGCGGGAAGCGGCACACACGTTAACTACGTCACGGTACGCGCTCACGTTTGGTGTCATTGTTTGTTACGGAATGTATGCACAATTAATGTACGTATTTTTCAGAGTCAAAACCAAATGTCGAACGCAATAAAAAGGTGAACAAACGACAGAGCTTTTGTTTCTAGTCTCTGACGATTTGAACTGTTAACAAGTTTTTGTGCCGTGTACCTGCAATTGGAATAATAATGTTTGTGTCTCACTGATGTTTGACAAATTTTAAAAGAAAAGACACAGTAACAGGATATATAGTCACCATACGGTGACAACACATCATATGCGTTTTTATTCTGATAAATGAAGATGTCTATGTGTGCTCGTTTGTTACTCATATTCTATAAAATAAAATCTGTAATATTGAAATAACTGACTTTTATCTAGCTCGGGAGATTATTCGTATACTATTAAGACATACACAAACATTTTAAAAAAAAATTCTGTCTGTCTGTCCGTCCTGACAAATAGTCGGAATGGCTGAACCGATTGTGATGAAACTTTACGAATAGATAGACAGCAATGCCTGGAGGGATCTACAGCGTTAAAGAACTTAAAATATATTTTGAGGATAAATGAAGACTCATCTAAGCAAAGCAGTGAAACTTTCTGTGCTCCAAAACCCTTTTAGAAATGAAGGAAGCCCAGTAATTGGACGTCAGTAGGCTATCAATTTCATTATTTATGTTCCATCCATCCATTGCAACCAATAATAGTCTACTGCTGCACATAGGCCTTCCCATAGATTGCCTCATAGGGAGGATTTTGCCATAGTTGTCTCGCTTGGCAGGCGGGTTGGCAACTGCAGTTTCTAATTATTGTTATCAAGAAGATGCCGCTGCCCACTTACGACGCCCACGGGACGAAATGACGTAGTGAATATTTTATACCCCACCACTTGCAAAGTTATAAAAAAACTTTACAAGTAAACTTTTTTATTGGTTCGTAAGTAGAAAGGAAAATATACATACGGCCCCGAAAGACTGTCGTAGGACAACGGCAGTAAAACAGGATAAGATTAATCAAGAAAACTTTTACGAGCGACTTGAGCCTACTGGAGTTATAACATGGTGGTGTTGTAAAAAATTGGGTTGTTGTTTTGTAATAAAACAAGAAAGATTTAGATGAAATGCATTTTCACAGTTACTGCCGAATATAACCATCGCTAACCGTGTCCGAAGGGAAATAAATTTCCACTTATCTATACATATAAATAACTGGCTTCTATTTAATTCAGAAGGTTATATGCATGCTATTTAACATAAGTAATAATTTTTTTTAAAACATCTGTCGGTCTGTCTGTCTCGGCTAATCTTCGGATTGGCTGAACCGATTGTGATGAATCTTTACGAACAGATAGAGCAATGTCGGAAGGGATCTAAACTGTATTTTATCCAAAAACTTGAATAAGAAAAAGAAATAGAAAACCATAAAATAAATGATTGTTCGTCTTTGATTATCTAAAATGTAAATAGCACCACATTAAAAGTTCCTATCTAGGCGGAGCCGGGGCGGATCGCTGCTTGTGGGATAAAAATATTGCTGAGGGATCTGGTGCCTTAAATGTTTTCCGTGTTGTTGAAGTTGGTACGGTACATTCAAAAAAAAAAAATACACAAAAAAAGCCAGTTTATATTTGTGTGCGTGAGCCACTCTGCAGCTATGTTGTGGTTGTAGCACGAATGGGTCGGCTCGACCGGGGTAGGACCAAGCTCTGGTCTAATAGTTGACTGAAAGTCAACTATTAGACCAGAGTTGGTCTAATACCAAACGGAGATAGACATGTTATAAGTGGCGGCGCAGCAAAAATTAAAATAGAAAAGGATGATAAAAGGAAATATACCATAAATGTGTGAAAGTTCAAACTTGCAAAGATTTTTCATATGCTTACGGACTTTATTTTTAAAATAAACCGTTGGGAGCTTTTTAATCTCAAGAGGGATGTTGTTCCAGAGTCTGATGGCCGTGAGGGCGAAAGTGTGAGATAAGTAACCGGTACGGTGGTAGCGGCGTGAGCAACTTGATTTATGACTACCCGAAGAACGGAAAGAACAATTATGAGATGTTGGGACTCCTTTTCTGTTTAGGAGTCCGTCTGGATACTGCTCTCTTACCTACTTCTGGCACCAAGTAGCAGTGCTTGCACTGCTGTGTTTCGGTTTGAAGGCTATAGAGAGCCAGTATGATTACAGGCTGTGAGGCATTCCATCTTAGTTCTTAAAGGCGACAACGCACTTATACCCTGCTTTGTTTGAAGTTTTAGCAGCAGATGTCCATAGGCTGCAGTAGCCTGTAACCATCAGATGGGGTTTTAATTCTGCACTTATATCTTAACACTGAATTTATAATGAGCTATTATCTGGAAATTATTTTATTCTTGTTCGTTTTTTCATGTCGGCTTTTACTGTTTATATTAAAAGTCTTACTTTTAATATTAAAAAGACATTCTGTCTTAGTCTACAAGGGTAATAATGCATTTGAATTTTGCTTGCCTAGCTAATAACTCCCGATTAAAGCTTTTATCGGCGTTCAACAAAGCGCACACGCGTATAAACTGCGATATTAGTGTACCTAGCACCGGCGATCAGCAATGACACTGCTCGGAATTGCATTGCGAGTACACATGCGCTAAATATCACCTTAGAATGTAATATACAACCACATCACATTTTCCAAAACGTAATATTACTGACGTAACGTAATATACTTTGTGATGTTACAATTTTTTTTCTTTTTTTCCATAGAATAATATTAACAAATGAACACAGTCCACTAGATAGTAAGTGGATACTGCGGCCCATATACATCTACATCTATCCTCGGTTAATATTGAAAATACTGATTTATGCTGGTATTCTGTGAGAGCGTGGTCCTTCCCCGGTCGAGCCGACCCATACGTGCGATTATTATTAATATCGTCTATATAGCTGTAGTCTATATAGTGTATAGCTGTACTACGTAAAATGATAATATAAACTGGCGTATAAATGATATCTGTCGCATTGTCACACGCACGACTGAGAATATTACTATTATAAGAGGAAGAAACATTATTATCATTGTTGTTAGGAGTAATGATTCTAATGGGTTATGTCGAAGGATTTAAGTAGTTTATACCTATAAACAAAATGGAAGTGTCGGTCTGTTATATCGAAATAACTGCCTTATATTGAGCGGAGTGGGTTATTTAAGTTGAATCCATGTCCAGTAGTGGGCGTTTATGTGCTGATAAAGATGAAGACCTCTGATGAAGTCGATGACCGCTCCTCAATCATTTTAAGCTTACTAGGAGTAGTTAAAAGTGTGTAGTGGCGGTTTAAGAATATCCACTAACCCAAATCATCCCGTGGATGTCGTAAGAGGCGACAGAGGGAAACAAATAAGGAGATAGGCAGCAAAAATAAAAAAAACAGCGGTTGCCAACCCGCTTGTCAAGCGTGGCAACTATGGCAAATATCAGGGGGGATATTGATGAGGTAAATATCAGGGGGGATATTGATGAGGGAGGCCTGTGTTCAGCAGTGGATTTTCATAAGCTGTAACTGTAGGGAGTAGTTTTTTTTATAGAAGTCAAAGGGAATAATAATAATGTTATTGCATTGCCGGTTTTTTTTTATATCAAAAACACCTGGCTATATGGACGTTGAGGAAGATAACCAACAATTAAATAATTTGGGAAAAACATTATTTAAAATTTTCTTTAATCCAAAACATATTGATAATATTTTGTTTTGCTATGTTGTTGTTTGATTAGTTTATGAAGGTAATAAAGAATTTTATTTTTGATACTACATTTGTTCATCGTCTGTTTTTTTTTTGTTATAATTTAACTCTTTTGGGTGTTTTTTTTTTTATTTCTTTATATCTATTTTTATCTGTAGGTAAATGTCACTGTTTCTATTCCGGCACATGCTTATTGTGTTGCTGAACTCATAAGCATTTAAAACAATAACTGATTAAAGCAAGCCGCAACTATTTCAAGTTTGATTATTCAGAAGTAATTTCGGAAGAATTAATATAGATAAGATTAAAAAAGACTCATCACTCATAGATTTTTACACCATTAGCAACTGCATCCATCGTAGATTCGAAAATAACTGTTTTTAATAACATAACATTAATATTTTGTATGATAACCATGCTCCTGTACGTAAAGTCAAGTTGAAACATCCACCAGCTCCCTGGATGTTCGAAAAAGTACGAAAGGCAATGATCAGGAGAAATTGAGCTTTTGCCCGTATCAAGAGGAGGAAGTCTGAGGAAAACTGGTTGTCATTTAAGATGGCAAGAAATAGGTGTAAACAAATGGTACGTTCTGCAAAACGCCGATTTATCCATAGCAATATAAGTAATTCTTCGGCAGCTAATGTGTGGAAATTCCTTAGTTCTTTAGGTGTGGGTAAAACACATTCTCTGGATTGTGGTTCATCTCTTTCTCACGACGTTTTAAATTTTCATTTTGCTTCTGCTTCTACATTGAACCTTTTGAATCTGATATCAAACAGTCGCTTACATAGCTTGAATTCCGTCTTCTCACATAGAACTCTTTCTTTTTAACCCTGTAGATCAGGATGAATTAGAAAAACTTCTGGCAATTAAATCCAAGGCTGTCGGTTGCGATGATATAAGTAGAGTCATAATTGCTAATATACTAGAATGCCTTCTCCTCGCAGTCACACACATTATTATTTTTTCCTTTGACTCGGGTTAGTATCCGAGTCAGTGGGAAAAGGCTTTCATAAGACCCCTTCCTAAAGTATCCAATCCTACTCTTCCTAACGATTTCCTTCCCATATCAATTTTACCTTTTCTTTCTATAGTTTTGCAAGCCTATGTTCATAAGCAAATTTCCAATTTCATATAAAGATATCCGGGTTTCGTCCTGGTCATAGCACCACAACTGCCTTTCTTAAAATAACTGACGAAAATAGAGAGGGTATGGAAAACAAGAAAGTTACAGTTGTGGTGCTCATAGACTTTTCTAATGCTTTTAACACAGTTAACCATGATATCTTGATATCCTTTCTTATTTGAAGTTTGCACCGTCAGTCCTGGAGTGGTTCTCATTTTATCTTCGTGGACGTCAGCAGTCTGTTCACGTGGAGCAAATGAATTCACAGTGGGTTGAACTGATTTTGGCGTGCCGCAAGGCGGTATATGAGCGGAGGTCAAAAAGTTCGCGGAATGACAGGGTAGGATAATGAAATGAAACATTAAATTATTTTTCCTTTTCAACCTCCCTTAACCCTAATACATTTATTAGATCTATATACCGTCTAAAAAAATATTTGTCTTGGGCGTCAAAATAGTCCGGAATTGCCGACTTCACTTCATCATCGTCACCAAAGTTTTTCCCACGCAGTTCTTTCTTCATTTTTGGAAACCAATAATAGTCGCTTGGGGCCAGGTCTAGACTGTAGGGTAGGTGGCGCAGTTGTTCAAAACCGCACCGGTGAATGGCAGCCGTCACAACATGGCTTGTGTGCACGGGCGCATTGTCGTGCAAAAGGAGCACGCCTTTTGTAAGTTTCCTCGCATTTTTTCTTTAATAGCTTCTTTTAATTGATCTAGTAAAGAAGCGTAGTATTCTCCCGTTATGGAAACACCACGTTCCTTATAATCAATCACAAGGATACCTTCTGTATCCTAATAGATCGTCGCCATGATCTTTCCGGCCGATTGTAGACACCTTATACTTCTTAGGAGGGAGTGTGCCTTTTTTTATGCCACTGCATCGACTCGTGGTTTGACTCAGGTTCATAATGGTGAACCCAAGTTTCATCGTCAGTTACAATTTCGGCAATAACTTCCTCCCTTTGCTCTCCACAGCGGTCCAAAAACTCGCGACAACTTTTAACGCCACCTTGCAAAGACTTTAGTCATGCCACGGTGTTGATGTAGGATGTTTAAAATGGTTGTCTCATCTTCCGATTCAAGTTTTTCAACTTTTTCGATTACTTCTGGCGTGGTAGCCTCAATCGGCCGTTCAGGTCGGGGGGAGTTTTCAATGGAGTCCTTCTCTTTTTTGAAAAGGGCGTGCCATTTATAAATCATGGTTTTCCCAGGAACGGAGTCCCCATAAACAGCTAACATCTCTTGGAAAATGGTTTGAGGTGTCTTTCCTTGTTTGGTGAGAAACTTAATGACGGCGCGATATTCAATTTTCTACATAGTGGCTAGTTTTAAGTGGGTAAAAGCTACTAAGAATGAGTCACTCATCTAGCGCCTACCTGAATGAGTAAACTCACTCTCGCCAACCCCGCCATTCCGCGAACTTTTTGACCTCCCCTCGTACTTGTTTTTATTAATTCCATCACATCCAATATTAATTGTTGGTACCATCTGTATGCTGATGACCTACAAATTTATGTACAGTCTGACATCTGACACATGTGACATTCATAATGCGATTGACAAATGGATTCCAATCTGAAGTCAGTCTATGATTGGTCCATGCATTTCGGAGTGTCTGTCAACCCTATGAAACGCCAAGCGATGATTATAGGTAGTTCAAGGATGCTTGCAAGAATTGATACCGCGAGGCTACCTTCCGTCTGCTATAATGATCGCTTGATACCGTTCTCTTCTTCGGTAAAAATTTTGGTCTCCATATTGATAGAACTCTGAGCTGGGGGGTTCATATCTCTGAAACATGTCTTAGTCTTTTGTACTTTACGTTCTCTTTATAGCTTAAAAAAATTTCTTCCCTTTAAGAGTAAAATTATGCTTGTACAGTCAATTATACTACCGATTATTGATTATGCAGACGTTTGTTACCCGGATTTAAACCAAAATCTTCTTGAGAAGCTAGAGCGCCTTCTCAACAATTGCATCAGATACATTTTCAGTCTTCGTAAATATGATCATATCTCTCTCTAACGCTCTCGTCTTAAACGGCTCAGTGTTAAACAGAAGCGTGACTCTAAAAATTTGCTTGTTCTCTTCTCTATCTTAAATGATCCATCCACTCCTTCTTATCTCAAGGACAAATTTAAGTATATTTTATCAACCCATGATAGAACTCTGCGTTCCTCGTTTAAGAATAAAATCAGTATCACACTGCATTTCACCAATTTTGTTGGTAAATCCTTCACCATTCAGGCTGCACCGCCCTGGAACTTCTTGCCCGAAGACGTTAGAAAAATATCCAATAAGACTGCATTTAAAATATTGGTACGTATGCACTTTATGTAGATAACAGAAGTATGGTCAATTTGGTTACCTTTGTCATTATTTTATATTTATTTTTTGTTATAGGTTTATGTTTAATTACTAAATATGTTTATTTTGTATTTGGCACCTATCACATTATTTTCCACTCGTCCCGGGTTGACTGGGACAGAATACTAAAAGGCAATAATTTCACTCTTTGTAATCCTTTTATTAAGTTGTACAATAAAGTGTAAATAAATAAATAATAATGCTGACAAAAGAGCACACAGAAAGCTTGATGGTAAGCGGGTGCTGTGACCCATGGACATCTGCATCTATCTTCGATAAAGAAACAAAATGCAGAAACCCCTGAGGACTAAGATAGAATGCCTCTTTTGAGTAAAAAGGCTCCAGCTCTTTACACTCACTAAATGAAACATTTATGCTTCTATTTCACGTTGGTATTCTGTTAAACCGTTGTCCTTCCCCGGACGAGCAGACGGTGAGTTGGCAACAAAAACTGCGTTTATTTATTTTAGTCGTTATTAACGTTGCTGCCCATCTCCTGATTTGTTTCCCTCTATTTCCTCTTACGACACCCACGGGATTCTGATATGGGGTACTGGATATTCTTGCACCGCCACTACACGGTAAAAAAACATTCATTTTCATATATTTATGAGGATATCGCTTACATTTCATTACATATACTGGCATTGGTTGTAGTTTATTTTGCGCGTAGTAGAGCCACGCTGCAGCTATATTATGGTAGTGGCACGAATGTTTCTGCTCGAAAGGACTACGCTTTCACAGAATACCAGCGTGAAACAGCAGCTTAAGTATTTCGTATGGTGAGTGTAAATAGCCGGAGACCCTTTTTACTAGAAACGAGGCATTCTATCTTAGTCCTGAGGTGTGACAACGCATCTACATTTTGATCCTTTATCGAGGATAGCTGATGTCTATGGGTCTCAACATCTATTAGAACCATCAGGTGGGCTGTGAACTGGCTTATCATAATTTCTTCTATACAACTTATATGAAAAAAATATTAAAAAAATATATTAAACAAAAATTACCTAATAACAGATAACTATTCTACGATTGCGTTATCAGTAGATCAATAAATTTAAGAAAATTAATATCGCAGACCCAAACTTCTGCCGATGCGACATTGTTTGGTGAGGGTTTTGAGTTTATCCAATAGTTTCAGGGCCACCATAGATTAACAAAGCCCGGTTCCAACTTTTCTCATTTTCTAAGAGCAAACTAAAAACGTGTAGTTCGAATGAAATTACGACAATTTAGCACAAATCCCACAACCCTTTTATATGAGATAAGAAACATAAAATGGATGTTTTAAAATTGTCCAAGAGTATATTCTTAAAAGCTGATATATAAAATTATATTTTTAGGTGGCAACTGCAGCCCATGGATAGCAACCAACTTTAAACAAAGAAGTCTACAGATGTGTTTTCAGCACTGAGATCTAAGATAGAATGCCTCTTAGCCTGCTATTATCTGGTTCGCTATACTGTTCAGATCGGAACATAGAAGTGCATGCACGGCAGAAATAAATAAAAGGGTGATCAGATGACTGTGTGCTTGTTTGTCACCATTTTTTCTTAAAAACGACAAATATTTTCACTTATAAAAAATCTTTAGCTGCTGTATAAGTGCTTAATTTCATATTAGAACGATAATAACGCCTTCATGAACAAATTTCGGGCACAGCGGCCAGTTTCAACAGAGACTAGCCAACTGACAGGATTATAGTGCACGAGTGTATACACAAGTGGGTGCACTCTCTGTTCTCTCGCATCAAAGTCCGATGGGACGGTAATCGCGACATGACGGGAGAGATCAGGCGCAGGACGGATTTACGTGGTTACCGATGCAGGGAGGTAAAACACTGCCAACTTACTCTGGGATTCTACTGAACATTTTTGGCTCGACGTGAGATACGACACCGCGACCTCATGAACATCAACAGCGTATAAGACCACTAGACTAAACGAGGCATTCAAAATTCGAACGATGGACACATAGGAACTGCTTAAATTTTAGTTCTGCTCGTAGCACGTTCGTAATCGAGTTTTATTTGTTGATAAAGGTTATATATCATCTCAATTAAATGGAATAACCTTTCTAGCTTCCGTTTGAGATTTAAACGTTTTGCGAAAATTAGTAACCGTTTCATGTCCCTGCTTCTGTGAGGGTTTGCTAACTTCATAATAAAGCAAAAGTTTGAATAAAACTACGTTTAGCGATTTTAATGCGTTCAATTAACTTTAGTTACTTTTAATTAATTTATTTAATTTTTGTGATATCGGTTGTGGTTTATTTGGCGTGGTAGAGCCACTTATATAAAAACTTAAAAATTGGTTATGCATATTTTAATGGCATGCAATTAACCCACTCAGCTCAATATGAGACAGTTATTTAGATATTATAGTCAGACACATCAATTTTATATATATATGGATAGATTGTAACATAAAATCTCTATATATAAAAATCAATTGCTGTCCGTTAGTCTCACTAAAACTTGAAAATGGTACGAACGATTTCAATGAAGTTTTTTGTGTGCGTTTGAATGAGACCCTGGATGGTTTAAAATTACAATTTCATCTTGTATGTGGCGAAGTTGTCGAGATCCAGAAATCACTTGTGCAAAAGCCACGGGTTGATAGTAAGATATAAATATAAAAAATTAGCAGCGTAAGAATAATATAATCCCGATATAATCCCGTGTGTGACATACGAGGCGACATAGGGGAATTAAACAAGAGATGGGCAGCAGCATCTTCTAGATAACAACTCAAAATATTATAAAACTGCGCTTGTGTACCAGCCAACCAAACATGCAAACAGGTTGTACAGGCCTAAACGTGTAGTGGCGGTTTAAGAATATACATTACCCCATATCAATCCCCCATATCAAATCCCCCTTAAGAGGCAGTATATTGGGTATGTTCAACAGGCCTATATTCAACAGTAGACTTCCAATAGACTGTAAAGAATAAATGAATGATTAAAAAAGACAGTGCTTATTACCTATAATGTACATTCACGCAATATTAAGAAACCAAATGTTAATCCAAGATTTCTACCTGGGTTACATAATCGCACTGCAGGTAAGTTAGGATAAGTGTGTGGCTAGACATTTAGTTCTTCGTCATGGTCGGGCAGAACAATAACATCACCATCTTCTTCTCCATAATTAAATTTTTCCTCATCAGCATCATTATCAACGACATCATCTTCTCGAATGTCAGTAAAATCCAATATTTGTTCAGTTATACAATAGTGATATAGTGTAACAGTGCATGCAAAGTACGTAATACCCATTACAAAGAACTCTCTAAACCGACTGGTAATCCGTTTGATATAGATAGTGCGGTGACTATATATCGTGTTACTGTGTCTCTTCTTTTAAAATCTGTCAAACATCAGCACATAAACATTTATTCCGAGTGCAGGTACGCGGCACAAAAACTTGTTAACAGTCCAAATCGTCGGAGACTAGAAACAAAAGCTCTGTAGTGTGTTCACATTCTTATTGCGTTCGACATTTGCTTTTGACTCTGCAAAATACGTACATTATTTGTGCATACATTCCGTGACAAACAATGGCATCAAACGTGTGCGCGTACCGTGACGTAGTTAACGTGTGTACCGCTTCCCGCAGTGGAATTTACGTAACAAGTCATACGTTTCTAGGATTTCTAAAACACGGTTCAGATATGTTTGTGGATTTGCTGTTGCCTTTTTTTTAACGGTCTATCAATTGATATTTTAAATCCTTCCTACAAGTTTACTATTAAATACAGATTTTCTGTCATTTTTTACTTTCGATTAAAACTTTTTGCAAATTTGGTCTAGTATAATTTACGAGTACATATTGCACACCTCGAATCTAAAGCGGAGAAGTTGGGCTTTACTGTTGAGTTGTCAAGGTCACGCTATCCCTTCTGATTAAATCTGTTTATTTTTTATTTTTATACTGTACTAATACGCGAAAGAAAATTACATTAATCTATACTCTATACAAATAAATAAAATTGAAGTGTCTGTTTGTAATGTCAAAATAACAGCTTTTTACTAAATGTTTAACAATTTTTAAAATTTTTGTCTCTCTGTCTGTCTGTTTGTTCCGGGTAATCTCCGAAATGGTTGGATTGATTTTGACGGGACTTTCACTAACAGATAGCTGATATTATAAGGAGTAACTTTGGCTACTTTTATTTTAGAAAAATTATTAGGGTTCCGCGCAAGAAAATGAAAACGCATGAAATCCAATCGTAATAAATTCCACGCGGTCGAAGTCGCGAGGAACAGCTAGTATTAAAATAAAACACTAATAAACAATATTTTTACCTTTAATAAGTTTTGCAACACGTAAATTAAAGATAAAAATTAGTCCAATGAAATTTTTTTGTCGTCGCCGTCTGTTAGTCGTCTCGAGAAATTGACTTGACGAAATTACTTATTATTTTCCACTGTTCTTATAATCATACAAAATTGATTCCTTTCTAATATCACCACTCCTTCTCGTTTTTATTAATTTTAATAAAATCACTGTTGCTAAAAGCGGAATCATACATGTGAAGATATACTCTTTCTCAAATAATAATAAGTGTTTCTAGTGGCTGTTAGGAAGAATATGCTTATTGTTACCTATTATATGCTTATTGAAACCTCATCTACACAAGGTGCAGTGCTGACTGAAAGATGACGATGACAACTAAGGCTTTGAGATTGGAAAATACCTGAAGAATGTCAAACCTTAATCCCACAGACTGGCATTAGCAATAAAAATGTTAACCCTAGACTCAAAAGCCCCAGTGTGGTTAGTATCATCTTCAAGAAATTCAATAGGCTGAAGAGAAATATCTTACTCGACAATTTAAAAAATAAAGCTTAGCGTGAGTAGTTAATATTATTTAATTTTAAATTTGTAATAAAATAAACGTTTTATTGAAAAGAATTTGCAAAACTCAAAGTGGACTAATTAAAAAGGATCGATCGAGCGCCCCGCAAACATCGTTAACGATAAATGATACAGTGAGTCAAATGAAGCGACACTCGAGATTTTACGAGAGAATGTGAAGCTGCATTTTGCAATTTTTCGCTATTTCTACAAGCCAATAATGTACACAAAAAATTATTAATAAATATTAGTTTTATTTTGCCATGTTGTATTGGTATAAGAAATTCCAACATCTCACCGATCCTCGTCCCGGGGATCTCGTACTATGGATGTCGGTATAGGCAATGATGAGAAATGCCAGAAAGATCTAATGGCTAATGTAATACAAATTATTACTTCGTGTAACCGTTCCATTTACAGCACACGTAAAATATCCAGATTAGCGACAATGAGTTCATCACCAAAGAAGGGGTGAAGAACTCCTGCTTCCTTAATGCGATTTGAATGCAAATGAGACTTGCTTAATATCTTTGCGATAATTTAATCTATTCAATGCCCGTTGTTTAATTTTAGAAATTCCAGACGTAAGCATGTTAATTTCTTTCCTCGAATGGGAAATTTCCGCTGACGAAATAACTATTTCTACTATTTCAAACGTACATTCCGCTAAGAAATCATCGGCGAATGTGGGTAGTTCAGTAAAATTCTTGGGCCGGAGCAACAACGCAAGCAACGGTACGGTGCCTACGGCGTGACGCTCTTTGATTACTAACCTTAATGTACCTACGGCGTGACGCTCTTTGATTACTAACCTTAATGTAGTGAGCAGTCTCGACCTAAAAGTAATGATAATAAGGTCAGAACTTGTTTACATTGCAACGGTCAACATATATTTACTAAGGCTCAATTCACATTGCAGCGGAATGGAATGGAACGGAAGCGTCAACTTCGCCTCGTCGCGCGGGAATTTGCGCGAATTCGCCTTGTCAAGAATGGTTGATTGGATATTATTTTCATATTGCTTATTCGATTTAAGGCTAAAGGGGAAGATGATGTCGTTGATAATGATGCTGATGAGGAAAAATTTAATTATGGAGAAGAAGATGGTGATGTTATTGTTCTGCCTGACCATGACGAAGAACTAAATGTCTAGCCACACACTTATCCTAACTTACCTGCAGTGCGATTATGTAACCCAAGTAGAAATCATGGATTAACATTTGGTTTCTTAATATTGCGCGAATGTACATTATAGGTTATAATCACTGTTTTTTAATCATTCATTTATTCTTTCAGTCTATTGAAAGTCTACTGTTGAATATAGGCCTGTTGAACATACACAATATACTGCCTCTTAAGGGGGATTTTTTTATTTGTTATTAGAAATACGCTGATGTCATCTCCTGGTTCACTTTGTCGCCTCTTATGACACTCACGTGACGATATGGGGTAATGTATATTTTTAAACCGCCACTACACGTTTAGGCCTGTACAACCTGTTTGCATGTTTGGTTGGCTGGTACACAAGCGCAGTTTTATAATATTTTGAGTTGTTATCTAGAAGATGCTGCTGCCCATCTCTTGTTTAATTCCCCTATGTCGCCTCGTATGTCACACACGGGATTATATCGGGATTATATTATTCTTACGCTGCTAATTTTTTATATTTATATCTTACTATCAACCCGCCCCGGCTTTGCACAAGTGATTTCTGGATCTCGACAACTTCGCCACATACAAGATGAAATTGTAATTTTAAACCATCCAGGGTCTCATTCAAACGCACACAAAAAACTTCATTGAAATCGTTCGTACCATTTTCAAGTTTTAGTGGGACTAACGGACAGCAATTGATTTTTATATATAGAGATTTTATGTTACAATCTATCCATATATATATAAAATTGATGTGTCTGACTATAATATCTAAATAACTGTCTCATATTGAGCTGAGTGGGTTAATTGCATGCCATTAAAATATGCATAACCAATTTTTAAGTTTTTATCTGTCTATCTGTCCAAGCTAATCTTTAGAATGGCAGAAGCAATAGTATTGAAACTTCACGAACAGTAATAGAGCAATACTAGGAGTGATTTAGGCTATATTTTATCTGAAAAACTTGCAGATTTTTCTTGGGAAAAGCCGTAAAATTAATAGAATTAATGATCTTTGAGTAACTTAAATATAAATAACGCCTCATTCATCCTTAACAGGGGAAATCGGGTCGGGTTGCTAGTGTATAATAATGCCCAGCGGTGAAATATTTCTACCAGGTTCCCACCAGGCAAACTCCCAATGTTGCGTTTATGCAAGAGTATCGGAGATATTATGCTTGGATTGGTTTAGGTAATTTACGTATTAGCATATAAGTTCATTATTTATACACCACCTCTAACCATCCCATAGCCTGATTTTTCTTTTAACTTAAGGTTATCTGGAATAAATCGCTCTTCAAATATAAGATAGCCTTATTGTATCTACCTTCGAAGTACTCCTTCCTATGATCTGTCTTTCATGTTCTGATGTGTATACAAGAAAGTATATAAATACATTCTCGTACATACTTATCAGCCGCGGCTAATAGCCAACCACGCTGGCTATGAGTCCAAATTCTCGTCAAACAATTCCTAAATATGTGTAGAACAATATATTTGGCAAACATGTCAATTGTTCACGTGTTTACGATTTCAGTGCTGACACAAATGTGACATGAGTTTATCTATTTGAAAAGAAACGAAACAATTTGGCAAACTACCAAAAGTGTTGCCATCGCATTAATATTCAATTGTACATTGTCTATTTTGTTCTATTGTTTTATTGTTACGTTAAGTTTCTTGTACTATTATATATTCTGTGGTTTAGTACGAGTTTAATTTACATGAAAAAAGCAATATCAAGTTATCTCAGAAGCTCATCATTAAATATTTTAAGCGCCTATCAACTGGGATATCGAGCCTCCGGGTCATGATGATGCAGCGGGACCTAAATGTTTCAGAAGAAAAAGTTTTAATGCCTTTTCTGACGCCTCCTGTAGATAAATATCATGCTGAGTTGGCTTAACGAACACTTTACTTTATTAATTTTAAAAAGGTTATTCAAATTCCCATTTTTATCATCATGTTTGCCTTATCATTCAAGTGAGAATGAACATCAGAATTGGAAATGCCCAATTTTGGCCATGAAACGCCCAACAATTTGTTTCTTTATTGTTATTATTATTATTTATAGAAATAGGGTGAAAAACTAGCACACAGTCCACCTATGTGTGCTATTTTACGCTGGTATTCTGTGAGAGCGTGGTCCTTCCCCGGTCGAGCCGGCCCATTCGTGCTACAGCTATATTATAAATATAGCTGCAGCATGGCTCTACCATTAATCGCGGTATTCATTTATCCAAACAAGATCGCAACATTTTTGTACAAAAAAAAGTAACCAAAAGATAAAAATTAAATTAGGTAAATCCGTAATTCATTAGTTTGTGGATAAAATAAAAAGTGTTTCCAATTACAAACATCGTTAAAAAATCGATTGTCTTTTTTTAGATCGATTTTTATGGTGTCATTATTATAATGTTAATATTATTTTCGATAATTATTATGATATTATGATAATTAAACAAGCGAAGCCCGTGTAGTGGCGGGTTAGAATACCCACTACCCCATATCTTCCCGTGGGTGTCGTAAGAGGCGACAGAGGAAACTGAGGCAGAAGATGGGCAGCAGCATCTTTCTGATAACAGCAAATAATAAAAACTGCGGTTGCCAACCCGCTCGCCAAGCGTGGCAACTACGGCAATATCCCCAATGAAGAAAGTGACGAAGAAACGGCCCCAGTCCCGGCGGCCCCGCTATTCCTGGCTACGGTGGCGACCATGGTAACGGCGGGGCAGGGGTGCTAAGAATCTCCGGTGGAGGTTCGGTTGCCACCTACGACGACTCGACCTGGCAACTTATAACGCACGCACTCTGAGGACTGACGAGAAGATCCTGGAGCTGGAAGAAGAGATAGACAAGTTGCGCTGGAATATTATAGGATTATCCGAGGTCCGAAGAGGAGGACACGGTAATCCTCGAATCCGGCAACTTGTTCTATCACCGGGAGGGCGACCATCTGTCCCAAGGAGGTGTCGGATTTATCGTCCACAAGTGTCTCGTTAACAACGTTGTAAGATTGGGAGTGTCGACGAGGGTTGCGTACCTTATACTCAGAATCACCAAACGGTATTCGCTGAAGGTCATACAGGTTTACGCACCAACTTCGGCACACCCCGATGAGGAGGTGGAGGAAATGTATGAGGATATCTCTAGAGCCATGCATTCCTCTAAAACCCACTATACGGTGTTAATGGGAGACTTCAACGCAAAGCTAGGCACAAGAGAACGGTGAGCTGAAAGTAGGAAATTCGGATTAGGCAACGGAACCCAAGGGCCAGCAGCTGGCCGACTTCATGGAGAAAGAGGACTCTTTATGATGAACTCTTTCTTCCAGAAGCGGCCCCACAGGAAATGGACCTGGTCGAGCCCCGACGGTTCGACAAAAATGAGATTGACTTCATTATGACGACTAGACGCCAACTGTTCAGTGATGTCTCAGTGATCGCGAGGTGAAAACTGGTAGCGATCACCGAATGGTTAGAGGCACACTGAACCTAAACGTTAAGTTGGAGAGGTGTCGTCTAATGAAGTTAACGCTCCGTCCCCTCGTGCTCTAATCCGTTACAAAACCGTTTTCAGTGCCTAGAAGATTGCAATGCAGTGGACGATATGAATGACAAGCTCGTGGAAACTGTCCATGCGGTCGGAGCTAAGTTTTGTAAGACCCGCCGCAGAAGAACACAAAACTCTCCGATCACTCTTAATCTCATGGCTGTTAGACGGAAATGAAGCTGCAATCTTCAGTAGATTTGATAGCATACAGGCAACTGAACAGACAGATCTCCAAATGCATGCGGCGGGACTTGCAACTTCAATACAGCTCGTATTGAAGAAGCGATCGAGCGGAACCAGGGCTCAAAGTCTTTGCCAGAGATCTGTCTGCCAGAAAGAGCCAACTGTCGAAGCTGAAGACCGAGTGTGGCAGCGTCGTTTCCGGGACACCTGAGATTTTGAGTGAGATTGAGAGGTTCTATGGGCAGCTGTACACATCATCGTTGGAGCCACACGCAAGTGTGGTAACGATCAAGAGCGAGTCTTATCCGACACTATTCCGATGATATCCCGGACGTCAGTCTGAGCGAGATTAGAATGGCTCTCCAGCACCTTAAAACGGCAAGGCCCCAGGCGAGGATGGAATTACAGCGGAGCTTCTGAAAG
This sequence comes from Parnassius orleans, assembly GCA_029286625.1. NCBI lineage: Eukaryota > Metazoa > Arthropoda > Insecta > Lepidoptera > Papilionidae > Parnassius > Parnassius orleans. Next base: position 539,769 of record JAGSMP010000367.1, read on the forward strand.
CGGGTGGAAAACCGGTACTTGAAGTCCTTCAGAAGCTCTTTAATTCCGTCCTACATGGTGGCACTACACCGGAGGCGTGGAGCAGAAGTGCGGTGGTCTTGTTCTTCAAGAAGGCGACAACGCTCTCTTGAAGAACTACAGACCGATTTCCTTCTGAGCCGCGTCTGCGTGCTGTTTTCGAGTCATTACAAATCGTCTCGCACGCAGACTCGACGACTTCCAGCCTCCCGAACAAGCCGGTTTCGAAAAGGCTTTAGCACCATAGACCACATACATACCCTTCGGCAAATTGTACAGAAGTCCGAGGAGTACAATTTGCCACTATGTCTGGCGTATGTGGACTATGAAAGCCTGATTCCGTCGAAATTTGGGCGGTGCTGCAGTCCTTCAGCGGTGCCAAGTTGACTGTCGGTATATCGAAGTGCTGAAGTGCTTGTACAGTAGGGCCACGATGGCTATCCGGTACAGAACCAGGTACAAAACCTATCCAACTGCAGAGGTGTAAGACAGGGTGACGTTATATCCCCGAAACTCTTCACCGCTGCATTGGAAGACGTTTTCAAGCTTCTGGACTGGAAAGGATACGGCATTAACATCAATGGCGAGTACATCACTCACCTTCGATTTGCCGATGATATAGTCCTTATGGCAGAATCGCTGGAGGACCTAAGCACTATGCTCAATGACCTCAATAGTGCCTCCCAACGGATAGGTCTTAAGATGAACATGGACAAAACAAAGATCATGTTTAATGTCCATGTCACACCTATGCCGGTAGTTGTTGGGAGCACTAAGCTCGAAGTTGTTGACGAATATGTTTACCTGGGACAAATAGTCCGACTAGGTAAGTCCAACTTCGACCGAGAGGTCAATCGACGGATTCAACTCGGCTGGGCAGCGTTCGGGAAATTACGGCACATCTTCTCGTCAGGTATACCTCAAAACTTGAAAACGAGGCTGTACAACCAGTGCGTGTTGCCAGTGATGACCTACGGAACTGAGACGTGGTCCTTCACTGCTGGCCGGATGAGGAAGCTCAAGGTCGCTCAGCGAGCTATGGAGAGGCTATGCTCGGGGTCTCACTGCGTGATAAACTTAGAAATGAGGATATCCGCAGTAGAACCAGAGTGACCGACATAGCCCAACAGATTAGTAAGCTGAAGTGGCAATGGGCCGGCCATATAGCTCGAAGAACCGACAACCGATGGGGAAAAAGGTTCTCGGTGGCGGCCTCATACCGGCGGACGAAGTGTGGGGCGTCCCCACTAGATGGAGTGACGACCTGGTAAGACATGCAGGAAGTCGATGGATGCGGGTGGCTCAGGACCGTGCTTTGTGGCATTCCTTGGGGAGGCCTATGTTCAGCAGTGGACTTGTGAAGGGCTGTAATGATGATGAAACAAGCGAATTGTAAGTTGAATTAACATTAATTCTTTAGAGCATAACAAAAAACGCCACTGCACAATTTAACTGTTATTCTTATCTGTTCTTAAAAATACATTTAAAATAGAATTTAAATGAATAAAAGAAAAATATTTTAAAAGGCGTGCAGAACTTAAAGCGCCTCAAAGATTCTTCTTTTTTATGAAATTATAAATCGAATAAAAAATCGATATCGAATTATTAATTTTATGTCTGTTAAGTGGCAACATCGTATCTGACAACTATGTCATGTGAATCGCAATTCGACACATCGTAAATATACAGTAATCTATGGAAACATCAGTCATAAAGTATATTTTATATATTATTAGGTCCTTACATATGAAATTAGCGTTTTGTCGTACTGACCATTTTGATCTGAAATATCTCCTCTTTGGTTAAGAATTCCAAATTCAAATTTATAAATTCATTTACTTGGTACTTTTGAGTCTAGAAAACAGTCATTCATTTGTTTTTTCCTCATTATTTTATTTTTTGGCGTCGCTTATTACCGCACAATGGAAAACATGAAATATTTACGAGTACGAGTTCTACCGTGGCACCAGTGCTGCAGAAACAGTTCGAAAGATTAATGGAGTGTACGGCGCTGGTGTCGCAAAAGAAAGCACGGTACGTTTTTGGTATCAACGTTTTCGTTCTGGAAATTTTGACCTTCAGAACCAACCCCGTGGACGGCCGGAGACCAAAGTGGAAAATGAAGAATTAAAGGCTATTGTGGAAGCGGCTCCATCACAAAGCACTTCAGAGATAGCTGCAGGCTTTGGGGTAAGTGATAAAACTATATTAATCCACTTGAAGCAAATCGGGAAAGTAAAGAAACTTGAACGATGGGTACCTCATAAATTGAGTGAATCGAACTTGCAAACACGCGTCGACTGCTGTGTTACTTTGCTCAACCGACACAATAATGAAGGGATTTTAAATCGAATCATTACTTGTGATGAAAAGTGGATACTGTACGATAATCGGCAGCGCTCGTTGCAATGGCTGAACCCTGGAGACCCAGCCAAATCCTGCCCTAAACGAAAATTGACTCAGAAAAAGTTACTTGAGAGTGTTTGGTAGACTAGCGCCGGTGTCGTTCACTACAGCTTTCTAAAATCTGGCCAAACGATTACGGCAGATATCTTTTGTCAGCAACTGCAAACCATGAAGGAATTGTTTGAAAAGAAAGGATTGGTCAATCTCGGTTGTTTAGCAGCTCTAGGCCACTGATGATTCACGACAACGCAAGACCACACACTACACAACAAACAACCACTAAGTTAGATGAGCTACAATTGGAAAGTCTGCGACATCCACCGTACTCCCCGGACCTTGCTCCAACAGATTACCATTTTTTCCGGATCTTTGACAACTTCTTACAAGGAAAAAATTCAACTCCGATGCGGCAGTCAAACCGCCTTCAAAGAGTTTATTGATTCTCGCCCCATGTTTTTTAGTAAAGGGATCAATGAACTACCTGAGATAGCAAAAGTGCATAGATAACAACGGTGCATACTTTGATTAATTAAATATATTTTACAAAAAAAAATTGACTTTATATTCCTCCCGTACAAAACGCCAATTTCATATGTAAGGACCTAATATATTATAATTAGTGGCAATGATTCTGGTAGAAATGCAACTTAAAAGTATTGTTGCAATTGTATTGTCGGCCGTCGAACAGTAGGATGCTATGGTCATGTTATGACAGTAATATATATTATTGACACGGCATCAGACTTTTGCCTCCTGCTCAATTTCTGGATGAGATACTGATTGTGTATGATACCAATGATGTATAAGACCATAAAATACCTTACAGATCTTATCAAAACTTGATTATTTATATATGTATTACAGTAAAATTATTGTAAAAAATTGTATTTGTGAAAATAAAAACCTTTATATCTTAATTCTTAATTTCATTCTTTTAATTGCATATTATCATTTCCATATGCTTTTATATGTGTGCACCCATGGCCGAACTGTCTATGAACGGTGGGCATTCCCCTTTATATATAATAAAGAATAATGCTATGCGAGCTATTGAGAGGGCTATGCTCGGCGTTCCTCTGCGTGATAGACTTAAAACGAGGATGTCCACAGTAGAACCAGAGTAACCGATATAGCCCAAAGAATTAGTATGCTAAAGTGGCAATGGGCCGGCCATATAGCTCGAACCGACAACCGATGGGGAAGTAAGGTTCTCGAGTGGCAGCCTCGGACCGGCAGGCGAAGTGTGGGGCGTCCCTTCACTAGATGGAGTGACGACCTGGTAAGACATGCAGGAAGTCAATGGATGCAGGTGGCTCGGGACCGTGTTTTGTGGCATTTCTTGGGGGAGGCCTATGTTCAGCAGTGGACTTATGAAGGGCTGTAACGATGATGATGATGATGATGATGACGAAAAGGATAATGTACAATTTAATTTCATTGTAGATTTTAACAACATAAGGCTTTTGGTATAGTCATGCCGTCTTCAAAAAATATTTATAATAAAATATTCAGATTTCTATTTCATTTGAAGTTGGCTTTACTTTTTAATAAATGTTAAATTTTTTGACACATTTGAGTGGACTGAGTAATAAAGACAAGCTAGAATGTCTAGACGAATAGTTATAATAAAATTTTCATTGCCTATTTTGACACACGTAGGGGTGCAATTCTTTTCAAATTTAACTCGTGCTCCCTCAACGAGAAGTTTAAGAATTTGTGTAATATCTTCGTGACAACGTATAATCAATACTGTCCACTGCTTGTTGTTCTATTTATAGCCAATATTGCAGCATATTCTTCATAAAAGGTCGGCAACAAACTTGTAACTCCCCAGGGTGGCGGAAGTTCATGGGAGGCGGTGCTTACTTACTATAAGATGAGATACAGTTGTCCCCTCTTCCATGATTCCAAAATGTAGTAGTACCGTATCAGACGTTTAGCACCATTACTATCTCTTGTAGGTTAGATCTTCTAGTCCATATAGCCTGCAAGATATGGTGGTATCCAACTTGTATATTTATTCACTCGTATATTGGCATGTCATGAGATCTTTCTCACGTTTCTTATAGTCCCCTCGTATAAATACTCTAAAGTACTATAAAGATGAAAAAAGACGGTTAAAGGTTTTTTTTTAAATAGATTATGGGCGACAAACAAAAACACAGTCCACGTAATGTTGTGGGCTGTGTGCTCGTTAACATCTATCCTCGATTAAGTATCAATATGCAGGAATGTTGTTGCCCCGAGTACTAAGATAGAATGCGTCGTTTCCAGTAAAAAGGGGCTCCGGATCTCTTCATTCACCATACGAAACACAGCAGTATTAAACTGCTATTTTATGCTGGTATTCTTTCAGAGCGTGGTGTTTTTCCGATCGAGCCGACCCAATCGTGCGACAACTATAACATTACTGCATTATGGTACTACCACGTGAAACTTTAGTTAAAGACTGACTTTTATTTTAATTAAAATATTTTATAATTAAATTTGTGATAGTAACTGAAGTGCCGCGCATCAATTCTCTTGCCGCTTAGCTGTTGGTGTTAGTACCTACGACGTCGCAAAATACGGCAAACATAACGACCGAGCGCTTTTATTAAAGATCTAGAATCTCGCTATCAACAATTTTTATACAAAACCCAGAAATGATTGGCTTGCTGCCAGAAAGGGTTATTATATTGGTGCCCTATTTTTATAATAAAATCACTGACAAACAAACACGGATAATCACATACAAACGATAACTTATACAACAGGACAAACATATATAATAAGTACAATTCATAGAATCCTATAATATATTAGCAACTCTCCCCGGCTTCGCCTGGATAAGATATATTAATGTGGCGTTATTTATATTTAAGATAACCAACGAATTTTTTTTTTGATTTAAAAAAAAACTTTCAAGTTTTGGGATAAAATAAAGCCTAAATCTCTCCTGGGATTGCTCTTTCTCTTATATTATAAAGTTTTATCACAATCGGTACGGCTAATCCGAAGATAAGCCCGGATAGATAGACATACAAAAATTTTGTAAATAGTTATTTATATCTTAATAGCATGCAAATAACCCCTTGAGCTTAAAAGAAGTCAGTTATTTTAATATTACTGTTGCGCGCCACTATTAATGTCTTGTACATGGCAACACTAGCTACTAGCGCCCTCTAGTGTCGAGTAGCAGAGCTAGGAGTGTCAAGATCCTTCTCGAAATTTCGGGACCGATAAGTACTCGAACATTCTAGATGTTTCTACAGTAGAAGGTTCTGGAAACTATCTGAGGCTCTATATAAGGCCGGTATAGACCGCGACCGGGGCAGTATTGAATTGGCGATACAAGCGAATACTTCGAAGTGATACAACTGCGAACTAAAGTGATCTGTAGTACAATTGTGTTTTGTTATTAGTGTGGTTTTATGTTGTAATTAGTGTTGTGTAATTAAAGTGTCAATTTTGGTAATTCACTCGGCAGTTGTAATTGTCTCGAACCCCAAGCTCGTAACATTACGTATTCATATGCACATATTCTTGGACTCTGGATTCAACACTGTAGAATTATTATTATTTTCATGCTTTGTCCATCGTATATCTGTTTTGTGCATTAGAATAAATAAATATATTTTGTTGTTACCGTGGATCGGCATTAATTGTTATTTTAGCCTAAATTTCATGTATTCCTCAAAATTGGACCCAGACCCAGACCAACATGGGACAAGAAGATCTTAGATTTAGATTAGACGATATTTTAAAAACTAGCAAAGAATAGCTTGAGCATATAATATGTAAGTAAATTTGCCTTGCTAGAAAGTTTAAATTGAAATGGAATGATGAGCAACCCAATTTTATTAATTATAAACATTATTGTTATATCGTAATATAAATGTCAGAATTATGGCTTTGTAACTTAAGTCAAAGTATGTATATAGTATATGAATATTTTACTACAGTCGTAAAGTAGAAAACACTCGAATCCTTGAGTTTTATACAAGAAACTTTACTTCGTTGACTACAGCAAAAATATAAAGTAAAGAAGAATGTGTAGAATGTAAAGTTTTGCATAGACAAATCGTGCGAAAAGTTCTAAATATTCCTATAATATGTACGTGCTTAGGCAATATTGAAATCTGTGTAAAATGGTAATTTAAAAATATATTCGATTTCACTAAAATGTGAAATATATCAGAATATTTTTGCCCGATACCACGGGCAGTAAGTCTGTATGATAATTTAAGTTTTTAGTTTTAGTTTTTTCTTATTATAGTTTTTTAATATTGTAAATATTTCAATGTTATGTAAATAAATGTAATGAATAATTCACATTTAATTATTACAGCCTATTTAAAGTCCATTGCTGAACATAGGCCTCCCCTATAGATTGTCTCATACGGACATTTGTCATAGTTGCCACGCTTGGCAAGCGGGTTGACAACCACAGTTTTTCTAATTATTTTGAGCTGTTATCAGGAAGATAGCATAATTCGTTATTTAATAAATTTCGTTCATAGTGCGTACAGTAAAGGAGTGTAATAACTTGCCAGCATCAAATTTTCCATCCGATTACAATGTGGGTGTCTTCAAGGGAAGAGTGAATTCGCTTATAATAAACTAAGTCAGTAAGCCTTTCAATCTTCGGCTGCATCACTTACTATCAGGTGAGATAGAAGTCAAGCACTAGCTTATAATAGTTAAAAACGCTGCCGCCAATCTTTAGTTTCCTTCTACGAAACACATGGCACGAGAGTAAACAATTTTACTCAGGGATAGCCTTTTTGTTTATCACCAACGAAATAAAGGTCAAAATAAATCTCGGTTACTTTGTGAAGTATGAGTGGAAGAATGATAATTTCAATTTACTTCTCTTAAAATGTGACCCACAGCTGACCTGGCAAAACCATGTTGCTCATCAAACTAGGTTTTTATTTTTTATGCGAATCTTAGCTAATTAATTTCTAACTCCTCTAATAATTATATTGGATGGATTTCCTTAAAGTTACGCCTGATTCCACTAATTAACGTAAAATCAATCCCAGTCACTCAAGTCTCCAAAATTGGACTAACACTTTTTTTATGCTTAGCTGCCTTTCAAGAGGATTTTCCTTATTTTATGCTGACTATGAGACATTTTAAAACCTAAATATATTGGCAAAAACTTTGAAGCGAAGTTCAGACATCTACTTCTATCCTGAATTAAGAATCAAAATACAGATGTTTTGTCACCCGTGAGGACTAAGATGGAATGCCTATTTTCCAGTAAAATACGTTTTCGGTTCTCCACACTCACCATACGAAACATAGCAGCATTAAGCTGACTCATTCGTGCTACAAGGTATAACATAGCCGTACCGTGGCTGTACCGTGGCTGTACCGTGGCTGTACCAAGTAAAATAAACCAGAAACAATACCACCAGTACCACAAAAATTAAACCAATAAATTAAGTAAAAGTAACTTGAATTAATGAATCGGAGAAGTAACAAGAGAGGAATTATTAACAAAGAGAGGTTTAACGGCTCGGTGGCGCAGTGACTTAGCAATAAGTTGTGGCGCTGGGGGCCCCGGTTTCGAATCCCGCACGGTACATGTTTTTGTATGGCCAAACAATTGATCCGGGTCTGGATGTTTGTCCTTGTTTAATTTGTGTATGTTAACTGCCTCGACGATACAGAAGATAATTCAAGTGTGGGAGTAACGTTTTCTAAAAAACAAAAAAGAAACGAACAAACAAAACAGGTATTGCATAAAACTACTTCTAATATAAGAAATAAATAAAATAAATATTTCGCGCTTTTTAGTACATGGAAAACCCGAGCAGATCAGCTTGAACACAAATAGATTTTGTTCATAAGTAATAAATAATGCCCTCTATACCGTATTTCAGTCACGGCCATTCTCAACGGAGCCTAGCCATTTGAGCAGGACGGGTTTACGACCGGTTTACGAGTGTTTGCGCAAGCATAATTATGTACACTCTCTCTCTTAGTTACATGGGAAGGTAATCTGACACGACCGGAGAGAGATCGGGCGCAGGACCAACGGCTTCATGTGCATTCCGAGGCACGGGGGTGAAACATCGTGAACTTCCTGACTCCGGGCTTGCTACAAAGAATTTCTTCACAGAAAAACCCAATAATTGGTATGGGCCCGACCCGAGATTCGAACCAATTCAAAGCAATTCTTGCATTTCTTACCAGGTTCGAGCTATATGGCCGGCCATTTGTTACTTCGGCTTGCTGATACGTTGGGCTATGTCGGTTGGCTTGGTTCTACTGCGGATATAACCATACGAAATCTATAACCCAGGGAAACTTCAAGCATCTTCATACTGCAGTAAGTACCAAATGTCAAATAATAATATCATCCCTGGTTTTAAAGTTAACAGTATATTTCGAGCAATGATTCCTTTTTCACACAACAGTTTTATACACACACAAACGCACACACACACACACACACACACACACACACACACACACACACACACACACGTTTTTTTACATGGTAGAGCCACGCTGCATCTATATTAGTAGTATAGTTGTATTACGATTGGATCGGCTCGACCGGGGAAGAACCACGCTCTCACAGAATACCAGCATAAAATAGCAGCTTAACACTGCTGTGTTTCGTATGGTGAGTGTAGAGAACCGGAGACCCTTTTTACTGGAAAAGAGGCATTCCATCTTAGTCCTCATGGGTGACAACGCATCTGCATTTTGATTCTTTATTGAAGATAGATGTAGACGTCTATGGGTCACAGCAACCACTTACCATCAGGTGGACTGTGTGCTCGTTTGTCACCCTATTCTATAAAACACACACACACACACACACACACACACACGGGCGCTCACGCACACGCACACGCACACACATACACACACATTCACATTCATTAAATAAACTAGCCTATTTTTATTCATTTATTTAGCCCTAACTTCAATTTAGCATACTTTTTACTGAATCAGTATTCTTATTGGTGTAAACGGTGTCAGTCAATGTTCTTTTTCCTGCGATACAAGCCTAGAGCTTACTGCAGAAACCACTGAATTGTCTACTTATGTAATGTCTTATTGGTTAAATAAATATATTTCTATTTCTATATAAAGGAGAAATGTAGTTGCTGTGTGAAAAAAATAACCTAACAATATTATATTACCTATGTTTAAAAGTATATTTCTAGAGCACTCCAATGCAACTGTCGAGTCCAACAGAGCGTAATGCATAAATATATAGCGAGCCAGAGCAAGTATCGATGTTGTTCAAAACTAAACAATGATAAAAATTTTCTAAAATGTTTTCAGACAAGAACATTTTTATATAGTTGTATTTGAATAACAACATTATCTATTCGTATTTTGATCTGGGTGTGGCTGAAGAAGCATAAGAGTAAAATTAATGTCGTAGAAATTACCATTTCATCTTTTTTTCCGTACTCTTTAAAAACGTTACCCCCACACTAGGATTTTCTCCTGTATTGTGGAGACAGTTTCACACATAGTTTGCACAAGAACAAATATCCAGTCGAACCCGCAGCCTCAAGCGCTGCAACTCATTGCTAAGCCACTGCACCACGGAGCCGTCAAAATGAATCATCATCAAGAAGTATGTTAGGGGTGACTTAATGAAAGGGTGAAAATTGTGTGATAAGAGAACAGTGTGATTTTAAAAAGATGTGACCAAGAATAATGCAGGAATGCGACAGTGGCTTGAAGATGATACAAGAATGAATGCGGAAAGAGAGACAAAAGAAATTAACGTTGTAGTAGTGAGAGGTAGAGTCAGCAAGGGACGCCCTCAACGGAAGTTTATCGACAAATCTGGCAATATATTGAAGATGAGTCAAATTAAGTGCACCTCTAACCAACGAGCTTGCATACGTAGATAAATGGATGTGAAAAAGGCGTGAGGTGTGTCAGGATCGTGCCAAATGGAAGTCCGTAGTCTGCCTACTCCTCTGTGTGACAAGCATGGGAAATTATTTGTGTTATTTATGTATTCTTTGGTTCTTTTTGTATAAACAAGTAAGCTTATGAGCTGTTACTTTACTTTTTACGACCACTATACGACCACACGACCCACTGCTGGGCACGGGCCTACTCTATTTCTCTTTATTTTGCTTATTATAAGCCAGTGCTAGACCACAATCCCACCTGGTAGTAAGAACTGATGAAGCCCTGGATGGTAAATCGCACTGTCTTAGCGTAACGAAAGATTGTATTCGGACCGAAAGATGGACGCCGGCAAATAAAAAATTCTGTAAGGCTTATGGAGCTAGATGTTCCTTACACTGCTTAGCTAACTTTTGGTAGGCTTCACATATATTCAAAATACTACATTTCTCACAAATGGATGGTTCCTGGCAATGTTTTCCTTCACCGCGGAGCACGTGATATAAAATAAATCAGTGCGTAAAATTGCAATTAAAAATGTATAATTATGGTCAAGACGGGGATCAAACCCGAGCCCTTATCTCCTCTGCTATTACAGCTCTTAACATTTCTTTATAGAATAAGGGTAACAAACGAGCTCACAGTTCACCTGAAGATAAGTGGATGCTGTGGCCTAATGAAATTTACATCTATCCTAGATTAAGAATTAAAATGCAGATGCGTTGTCACCCTTGAGGGTTACGATAGAATGCTTAGTTACCAGTAAAAAGGGTCTCCAGTTCTCTACACTCACCGTACGAAACACAGCAGCATTATGCTGTTCTTTTACGCTGGTATTCTGTGAGCGCGTGGTCTTACCTCGGTCGAGCTGATCCATTCGTGCTACAACCATAATATAGCTGCAGCTTAGCTCTACCCAGTTTAAGTAAGTGCACTTTTATTTCGAGATTTTTAGAATTTTTAGGAATACATTAACTGCTGTTCCGTGCCAAATTTAGCAAAATTCGGTCACTTTTAGTGTCACCTTAGTGTCTGTGTCTCTATGTCTGTCAAATATTTTTTTTGAATTCTAATATACTATTAGAAGTAGATGATTGGTAAAGATATATTTCAGACATAGATATAATATGCTGCAGGAACACGTGAATATATATGTCTAGAAACACCTACTATTTTTTATATCGGGCGTGTATTCCGATGAATCCATAAGAAAGAAAAATTGTCTTGGAATCAAAATTTATTATTATTATTTACATTTTACTCTTTACATTCATTCATAATTATAGTTAATTTAGTTTTAACAAAATAATGATGAATGTCATAGTCTTCTATCAATTTACGGTATAATGTTTATTTGAGATATTTTATTCATATCATTGGTCCTATATAATATTGATTGGCACAATTATATAGATGTAGAATTTTTTTATGTTCAAGTAGACTTCAAAATTTCATAAAAGCAGTTCTATAATGATGTATACTACACATGGAATAATACAAAGGTTACGGATTTCAAAATTTATTTTAAAAACAGTTAAAATTACACTTTTTTTTACTTGGGGTTCTTTTAAGCATCTTTGGATAAAAGTTCCGTAAAAACCCGCGTAAAAGAACATATCGTCGATGTGAAGCACCGACGCTCCGCGAAGTCTAAAGTATGTCAACATGTTTACTATCGTCCCAACCATTATATCGGATCTGATAGACAACAAATCCTTGCAATAGAACACTGATTCCTACCAATGATGATTCACAAGGCTATTGAAATTAAAAAAAAAACATACTAATTTTAATAGGGAAAATGGCTGAGTGTTACCGTCTGCTAAGCACCCCATAATTAATAAAATAAAATTCAAACCCAAGCATACTACTGCATTTATTCTATTCCATTCTATTTTAACTATGATATCAGGTCGTCAAACACCTCAGGCCTCCCGTGACCATGAGTGCTGTTAAGTACCCAAAACATCAGGAATTAAAAAAGTTTAAATTAAACGCGATAAAGTCCTTAAAATAAGTTTTATTCCTTATAAATTTTCTTCACAGTGAACGTGGGAATCACTACACTCATGAACGGGAGTAGAAAAATGTTTGCCTTGTTGTGGCGGTGAAAGAGAATCCGCCACCTCATATCGTCCGTCGTCAGAAGCGACATAGGAAAATAAACAGGAGATGGGCAGCATCATCTCTCTGTCAACAGATCAAAATAATAATAGCTGCGGTGGCCAACTCGCCTACCAAGCGTGGCAACTATAGCAAATATCCAGCTACTTGACAATTTATGGGGAAGGCCTATCCTATGTTCATTTCAGTGGACTTTAGATAACCTGACGATAATGAGTTCTACTCATCTTTGCAACCCTTAATATTTATGGTAGAGTGAAAACAAAAGGTAACATACCCGAAAATATGAATGAAATAAAAACTGCATATATTACCCCATGAAAAGTAAAAAATTAGCAGCTTACATACACTACTACTGGGCCACAGAGAGACTTTTGGCCAAAAGTGGTTCGCTGCGCTCATTCCAACGCGGATGACCTCAACTGGGAAACTTATCAGATATGCAGGTTTTCCTTCACCGCCAAGAACGTGGTAATCGATACTTCATTATTAAAAACGACGAAAGTAAATCGACAGCATTCTATCATTTAATTTTATCAGTGACTTACCATTTTAGTTTATTTAGAAGTAAGTAGATGGCGCTATTATTAGATAAAATAATGAAAGCCAAAACTATACTATCTAATAATATCAGCGATAGAAGCGAACACTTATTTATTATATCAATAAGGCATAAAGTAATGCCAATTTTGTAAAAAGTTCTGTTTCTGTTAAAAAATACGCTATCAACACCGCTAGCGGGAATAAACGATTTAATGATATCGCCATATGACCATTTCATGAAATAGCAACGTTGTGTTTAGTTATTAATATCTTTAAATGATTTCTATTCATTGATTTGGTAAAGCTATATCATGACATGGTCAACAAACAGTGTTAAATATCATGAAATGACCACACCATTTCACGAAATGATAGACTACTTAATAATATACTTAACAATATATTCAATTCTACGATCTGGCCACGACATATTATATAAAAATCTTTTTAATAAAACTATAATGATAATGAAAATCTTGCAATAATTGCAGACAGACCAGTTTTAATCAGTTTATATTAGTATTTGAAATAAAAACCTTACCAATTTTCATATTTTTGATAGACGTCACTATTATCTATTGAAATTGTTACAATTTTATAATAAAACAACAAAAATACTAAAAAACTAAACGTTAGCATTTTTAAACAATTTAAATAATCTAATTATTTAAACATATAAATGTTAGTTATTTATATTATTTAATTTATTAATAACTGAAAGCAAAATATACTACTTTTCCATTTCATGATAGATGGCGCTGATTTAATAACTAAATCGGCGTTGTTTCAAATTATTTTACCAAGGTTATAACTATATTTTAAACTTTATTTATAAATATGGTATTTATTTGAAAAACACCCGTTAATTTTCTATTATATCTTAGTCATAGGCGGGATGCCTATGACTAAGATATAATAGAAAATGCTTTATCTAAGGCTTAACCTTTTTTAAGTTCCGTAATCGGATAAAAATAATAATCGGATATAAATCGGTCCAGTAGTTTTTGCGTAAATCCGGAATACACAGACAGACAGACAGACAGACAGACATACAAAAATTCTAAAAACCACTAATTTGGATTCAGAACCCTTAATTTAGTCCCCTGGACTTGTTTTTTTCCAGAATATATTAGAATTACAGACACGACTTTTCTACAGATTTATTATATGTAAGTATAGATAGGTTTCTAAATTATGTTCTACTCAGCTGATAGCTTCCAAAAATTGACGGCGTCGAAAATTTCCAAGAATATAAACAACATCATTCATTTAAATTACTAGAACGGGGAAAGTTGCGCTATGTTTGAAGGAAGTAAATTAAAATTTAATAACAAAATTTTCCCGTTCAAAATGTTTGTAACTTAGCACGGTGGTCTTTCTGCTGGCTGAAACAGAATAAACTGTGGTTTTCTTTATCTCATTATATTTATATTATTTTAATATATGCTTTTTAAATAAATTGAAATGATTTTTTTAAGCATAAAGTTTAAGTGAAAACTTGACGTTAAGTGGCTACTGCTTATGAACACCTGCAACCAACTATAAACAAAGAAGGCTATTTATTTCATTTTTTTATTCTGCAATAAGGCGTTACAACCCACACTAGGATTTTCTCCTGCATCGTGGAGACAGTTACTTACATAAATTGCATAAGGATAAACATTCAAACCCGGAAAAATTATTTGTAGGCCATACAAATATTTGTTCCGTGCGGGATTCGAACCTGCGGCCCTCAGCGTCGTAACTCTTTGCCAAGCCACTGCGATACGGAGCAGTCAATTTGAGTTGTTTGAAGTTGGTTCGGTTAGTCTAGTAAGTGAATTAGCAGCAGTCCACATCAGGGGACTAAGGCCCGTATTAATAAACGTTACTCAACGAAGAACTCAAGTGCGTAATCATTTGATACGCCTTCATTACGAAATCAGCATCTCAAGATTGTTGCTCATTAATAAACATATAAAAACAGTATCTCAAAACGCTGTACTTAGGAATACTGTTCTATGACTTGCACTCAAGTATACACACTTAAGAGTCGAGTTTCGTTTATTAATCAGTGTGGCACTCAGCTGATATCGTAAACCTAAACCGCATCTTGAGATATGTTTATTAATAAGATCATAACCTCAAGATTGTACTCAAGTGCGTGTGCTTGAGCTGAGTAACGTTTATTAATACGGACCTAAGATGGAATAACTCACATCCCGTAATTATACTGGCTTTCTATTCTCTCTTTACTGTTGTTTTGCAACAGAAATAGGTAAGAAGGATGAGCATCTAGTAAATTATTTTATACGTGGTAGAGCCAGAGCTTTGGTAGAAACTTACTGCCGTGTTGCAGCTATATTAATAGTATACTTGTAGCACGAATGGGTCGGCTCGACCGGGGAAGGACCACGCTCTCACAGAATACCAGCGTAAAATAGCAGCTTAATGCTGTTGTGTTTCGTATGGTGAGTGTAGAGAATCGGAGACCCTTTTTGCTGGAAAAGAGGCATTCTATCTTAGTCCTCACGGCTGACAACGCATCTGCATTTGAATTCGCAAACAAAGATAGATGTAGATGTCTATGGGCCACAGCAACCACTTACCATCAGGTGGACTGTGGGCTCGTTTGTCACCCTTATTCTATAAAAAAAACCTAGACCGTAAGCTGTCAAGACGGCTATATATGTTGGTCATAGCTCGCCGAGCGAAGGTGAGTAAAAAGTATATAGACATCCCATTTTTCTAGCCTCGTCATTGCTCGTCATCACTCGTATAGCTAGGCAAAACGTGCTTGCAGTATCTTGAAGTCTTGCAAATTAAATACAAACCCAAGCATACCACTGCAACGTGCGTGTATGATCCTTCCCCGGTCGATCCGACTCATTCGTGCTACAACCATAATATAAATGCAGCTTGGTTGTAACACTTGAACATGGGTCGAGTCTGTTGTAGGGGGGCATTACCTTAATCGTCAGGCTTGGCAAGTGGACTGACAATCCCAATGACAGACGATTTGCATCTTTAACGCTGCTGCCGTTACTCTATTTTACATCTGACTTAAAGAGATGGTTGCACTGCCATCTCGGATGTAAATGTTCATTATAACACACTAGTTTTTAACGGTATAGAGCCACGCTGTATATATTGAATGGTTGCAGCACGAATGAGTCAGGTCAAACGGGAATGGACTTAGCTCTCACAATACTGAGAGTGTAGATAACCGGAGACTTATTTTTACGCAATGAGGCATTATATCTTAGTCTTCAGGGATGACCGCGTATCTTCGTTTTGACTCCTAATCGAGGATAGATGTAGATGTCTATGGGCTTCAGCATCCAATTAGCATGAGGTAAACTGTGTGCATGCTTATCACCCTTATTCTATAACGCCATCTATCGGAAGCCATTAGATATTTCTGTAATTTCCCATAGTCGCCCGTCACTGAATTTCTGCACTTAATATGGAAACTGAGTGCTCGCTATATAATGTGTATTGACGACGATTGACTCTATATTGTTAGTGTACGTGTTTCTTCTCCCATTCTAACCGAACCTATTCATACTGCAGCCATAGTACACCACAGCTTGGCTCCAATACGATTAAAACACTACCCACTTTTCATTCAAAACTTTATTGCAGGTAAAACATTAGTTATAGAAACAGCGTGGTCCAGCAACTCTCGGAACGTGCTTAAGATCGTATCACAAAAGCTACATAATATTAAAACTTTACCAATAACTTTATACAAAACAAAGCCAAAGTTGAACGAATTTTCAAATGTTGGAAGTTTGCCAAACTACTTTGCTCATTCTTAGATATAATAGCAATGATACGTCACTCTTTTGTTTACGACATTATGAAAACTGCAAACACGTGCTCCAGAAGAGTGTATTCGCTTGTTTTATTTATGTAATTTTTTTAATTACATAAATCATTCTTAGTGACACGTGAGTGTTTATGTATATGTAATTTAATTTATTTAGTACTAGCGACCCGCCCCGGCTTCGTCTGGATAGGATCTATTAATGTAGCGTTATATAGATAATCAAAGACTAAATATTTTCCCCGTGTAGTGGCGGGTAAGAATACTCACTGCATCATATCTTCCGTGGGTGTCGTAAGAGGCGACAGAAAACTGAGGCAGAGAGATGGGCAACATCTACATAACAGCAAAACAACAATAAAAACTGCGGTTGCCAACCCGCTCGCCAAGCGTGGCAACTATGGCAATGTACCCTTCGGTAGTAACGAAGAGACCCCCAGTCCCCGCGGTCCCGCTATTCCTGGCTACGGTGGCGACTATGGTAACGGCGGTGCAGGGGTGCTAAGAATCTCCGGTGGAGGTTCGGTTGCCACCTACGACGACTCGACCTGGCAACTTATGCGCACCCTGAGGACTGACGAGAAGATCCTGAAGCTGGAAGAAGAGATAGACAAGTTGCGCTGAAATATTATAGGATTTTCCGAGCCGAAGAGGGGAGGACACGGTAATCCTCGAATCCGGCAACTTTTTCTATCACCGAGGGGCGACCATCTGTCCCAAGGAGGTGTCGGATTTATCGTCCACAAGTCTCTCGTTAACAACGTTGTAAAGATTGGGAGTGTGTCGACGAGGGTTGCGTAACTTATACTCAGAATCACCAAACGGTATTCGCTGAAGGTCATACAGGTTTACACCAACTTCGGCACACCCGATGAGGAGGTGGAGAAATGTGACGATATCTCTAGAGCCATGCATTCCTCCAAACCCACTATATGGTGTTAATGGAGACTTCAACGCAAAACTAGGCACAAGAGTATGGTGAGCTGAAAGTAGGAAATTCGGAATAGGGCAACGGAACAGGGCCAGCAGCTGGCCGACTTCATGGAGAAAGAGGACTCTTTATGATGAACTCTTTCTTCCAGAAGCGGCCCCACAGGAAGTGGACCTGGTCGAGCCCCGACGGTTCGACAAAACGAGATTGACTTCATTATGACCACAGGCGACAACTGTTCAGTGATGTCTCAGTGATCGCGAGGTGAAAACCGGCAGCGATCACCGAATGGTGAGGCACACTGAACATAAACGTAAAGTTGGAGGTCGTCTAATGAAGTCAACGCCCGTCCCCTCGTGCTCTAATCCAAAGTCCCGAAACCTTTCAGCTCGAGTTACGAAACCGTTTTCAGTGCCTAGAAGATTGCAATGCAGTGGACGATATGAATGGCAAGCTCGTTAAAACTGTCCATGCGGTCGGAGCTAAGTTTTGCAACTCTCCGCAGAAGAACACAACTCTCAGATCACACTCTTAATCTCATGGCTGTTAGACGGAATATGAAGCTGCAGTCTTCAGTAGATTTGACAGAATACAGTCAACTGAACAGACAGATCTCCAAATGCCTGCGGGACTTACGCAACTTTAATACTGCTCGTATTGAAGAAGCGATCGAGTGGAACCAGGGCTCTAAAGTCTTTGCTAGAGATCTGTCTGCCAGAAAGAGCCAACTGTCGAAGCTGAAGACCGAGTGTAGCGTCGTTTCCGGGACACCTGAGATTTTGAGTGAGATTGAGAGGTTCTATGGGCAGCTGTACACATCATCGTTGGAGCCACACGCAAGTGTAGTAACGATCAAGAGCGAGTCTTATCCGACACTATTCCGATGATATTCCGGACGTCAGTCTGAGCGAGATTAGAATGGCTCTCCAGCACCTTAAAACGGCAGGCCCCAGGCGAGGATGGAATTACAGCGGAGCTTCTGAAAGCGGATGGAAAGCCGGTACTTGAAGTCCTGAAGCTCTTTAATTCCGTCCTACATAGTGGCATTACACTGGAGGCGTAGAGCAGAAGTACCGTGGTCTTTTCTTCAAGAAAAGCGACAACGCTCTCTTGAAGAACTACAGACCGATATCCTTCTGAGCCGCGTCTACGTGCTGTTTTCGAGTCATTACGAATCGTCTCGCACGCAGACTCGCGCGACTTCCAGCCTCGAACAAGCCGGTTTCCGAAAGGCTTTAGCACCATAGACCATACATACCCTTCGGCAAATTGTACTGAAGTCCGAGGAGTACAATTTTCCACTATGTCTGGCGTATGTGGACTATGAGAAAGCGGTGCTACAGTCCCTTCAGCGGTGCCAAGTTGACTGTCGGTATATCGAAGTGCTGAAGTATTTGTACAGTAGGGCTACGATGGCTATCCGAGTACAGAACCAGAGAACGAAACCTATCCAACTGCAGAGAGGTGTAAGACAGGGTGACGTTATATCTCCGAAACTCTTCACCGCTGCATTGGAAGACGTTTTTAAGCTTCTGGACTGGAAAGAATACGTTGTTAACATCAACGGCGAGTACATCACTCACCTTCGATTTGCCGACGATATAGTCCTTATGGCAGAATCGCTAGAGGACCTAAGCACTATGCTCAATGACCTCAATAGTGTCTCCCAACGGATAGGTCTTAAGATGAATATGGACAAAACAAAGATCATGTTTAATGTCCATGTCACACCTATGCCGGTAGTTGTTGGGAGCACTAAGCTCGAAGTTGTTGATGAGTATGTTTAACTGGGACAAATAGTCCGACTAGGTAAGTCCAACTTCGACTGAGAGGTAAATCGACGGATTCAACTCGGCTGGGCAGCGTTCGGAAATTACGGCACATCTTCTCGTCAGGTATACCTCAAAACTTGAAAACGAACCTGCACACCAGTGCGTGTTGCCAGTGATGACCTACGGAACTGAGACGTGGTCCTTCACTGCTGGCCGGATGAGGAAGCTCAAGGTCGCTCAGCGAGCTATGGAGAGCTATGCTCGAGGTCTCACTGCGTGATAAACTTAGAAATGAGAATATCCGCAGTAGAACCAGAGTGACCGACATAGCCCAACGGATTAGTAAGCTAAGTGGCAATGGGCCGGCCATATAGCTCGAAGAACCGACAACCGATGGGAAAACAGTTTCTCGGTGGCGGCCTCGTACCGGCGGACGAGTGTAGGGCATCCCCACTAGATGGAGTGACGACCTGGTTAGACATGCAGGAAGTCGATGGATGCAGGTGGCTTAGGACCGTGCTTTGTGGCATTCCTTGGGGAGGCTTATGTTCAGCAGTGGACCTGTGAAGGGCTGTAATGATGATGAATGATGATCTATTTTAACAATTTTTCGTTTTATCAAACAAAGTCTTCAAGTTTTTCGAATAAAATATAGCCTAGATCCCTCCTGACCTTGCTCTATATCTGATCGTAAAGTTTCACCACATTTGGTTCAGCCATTCCGAAGATTAGCCCGAACAGACAGACATATAACATTTTTTTAATATGTCTTTATGTTTTAATACGTAGCATGTAAATAACCCTCTGAGAATAATAGAAACCTGTTATTTCAATACTACAGACAGTAATTTCAGTTTTATTTATGTATATGTAAAATAGAATAAAATAGTGAAAATTTTATGTGCACAAATAAAAAAAAATTAAGTGTCTGTTTGTAATATCAAAATAACAGCTTCTTACTTAATGTATATAAAAGCATATACAGTGCTTATAAAAAAAATTGTCTGTCTGTCTGTCTGTTTGTTCCGGCTAATCTCCGAAATGGTTGGACGGATTTTGACGGGACTTTCACTGGCAGATAGCTAATGCTATAAAGAGTAACATAGGCTTTAGGCTACTTTTATTTTAGAAAAAGAATTAGAGTTCCGCGCAAAAAAGCCATGTAAATGCCAATAGTAAAACCATGATATCCAATCATAGTAAATTCCACGTGGATGAAGTCGCGGGGAACAGCTAGTTCAATAATATAAGGTGATAGCTTTTGAAAGTAATTTATACTTTTACCACTTGTCCGGTTAAAAGTTAAAGTCCTGAGAAGAACCAGCAAGTGACTCGGCGGGATTTTTTAAAATAATAATTAACTAATTACAATAATGTTACAATAACTCAATAGGTTTTAATTAGTAAGAAAATTAATTCTTTCCCAAAAAAAGCGTATGAAATGCCCCGTATAGTAATTACTGACTCTTCGGAGTCGATTTACTGGTATTACTAGCGTGTAATACCAGTTAATCGACTCCGAAGAGTTTGTTCCTTTGTTTGTTCCTGGGATATAAAACTCTTTATTTGTTTTACGCTTTGTTATTAATAAACTAAAAGTAAAAAAAAAAACATTTAAACAAAAAGCTTATATTAAAATGCATAAAAAGAAAAGAAAAACCATGGTGTTCCTAAAATCCATAATGTTGTGTAAACTCCAAACTAATATAAGGGCTGTACATGGCTGCTCTATAGAAGTGACATCAGTAAAGGTATAATAAATAGATATACACGACCATTGAGTTATATGTACTACGTACTAGAGAAGCTATTCCAAACAAAAATGTGCTACTCTGTTTTCGTGCATGCGCGGGAGATAAGTCGCGCATGCTCAGATTAATATAAGCGCGTTGCGCCTGCGCGGTCAGTTTTGTCATAATAGATTAGGTAAGTATTTAAATGAAGAAATTTATTTTTCTATTGTAATATTATTACCTTTTACATTTGACTACTGAATTATTATTTACGTTCAGGTTTAATTAAACTTTACTTTGAAATCTCGTATTATGGCAGCTCCACACAATATTGAAGCCACACTATGCCAACCATCATATTAGTCTGTGGCCAAACTAAATGACACTAAAGTTATACGGATTGCAGTACAGTTCATTTGAACATAGTGAATGTTCGGAATGCCAAATCTAGTGCGTAGTACATATACATCGATGTACACGACAGACACGTTTCTTTAAACAGTATGATTGTATTCTTATGCGATAATGCGAGAATGCACTTTCAACCTTTATATTGGTTTGGTGTAGCATCATCATCATCATCATCATTACAGACCTTCACAAGTCCACTGCTGAACATAGGCCTCCCCCAAGGAATGCCACAAAGCACGGTCCTGAGCCATCTGCATCCATCGACTTCCTGCATGTCTTACCAGGTCGTCACTCCATCTAGTGGGGGGACGCCCTACACTTTGTCCGTCGGTACGAAGTGTAGTTGAATTCTTTAAATTCCTAATAAGCTTTAGCAACGACTAAAAGTAGCCTCTTTTTAAACGACTTAAAAAGGAAGATTCACTATTTCACCCCTATGTTTGTATGTTCGCAATTTTCTCAGAAACGATTTGACCTATAAGATTGAGATTTGATTTTTAAGATTCTTAAATAATTACTTATTGGAAAGTTTCAGTATATACATCCACTATAGCCTATAAAAGTCAACTGCTGAACATAGGTCTCCCCGATAGAATTTCATAGGGGGGATTTTGACATAGTTGCCACGCTTGACAGGCAGGTTGGCAACTGCAGTTTTTAAAATTAAGTTGTTATCAGAAATAAAGAAACAAAGAAAAATTATTTATTACAACAAACACCAACACACATATTACAAAATATATTAACACTAAAAAACTTATAACTGCAGACCAAAAGAGAACTAAAACCTAAATAAAATGGGATCAATACAATCAAAGCTTTATTATGTGTGCGGGTTTGGTATAAAAGGGCTACATTCAGCATTAGTTCGTAGTATTATCCACGAAGCTGGTTTTAGTGCGCCCTCTAGCGAGTAATGTACGGACGAATATGCAACAACCAGTACAATTATTATGACGCTACACTTGTTGCACCTACCATACATAAACATATAGTGAGTAAATAAGAAAAAATGAGATGCAGATATTGCTGATTTTATAATAATAGCATCGCAAATTATTTATTATCAACAATATAATAATTATAAAATCTACTACTACTACTATTACATACCACTAAAATTTACTAGAACCTAAATGTGACGTTTGCTATTTATGAGTATGACGGCACCAGCACCATTGCACGTGCGGCGGCGTCGGTGTAGCTAGACAGAATTCTTGTAAACAACACGTGCACCGCACACCTGCGCCAATGCACCTGCGGTGGCACCCGTTCTGGTTGTATAAAACGGACGGAGCGGCCGCCGTTAGAACAGTCTTGGCTCTGGCGTGGAATGGTGCGCTTGTCGTATTCCGTTACTAGCTTATCCCTGCTCGTTGGATAATTAATTCGTGCAAACGAATTAATTATTATATAAATAAAATTAGTCTCGGGACAATTTATAGTTGTATTAAGTAATCTATTGTAAATTAACCTTATTTAAAAGAAAAGTCCCGCTGGGTTTCTTGCGCGTTCTTCCCAGGACAGAGGTTTTATCCGAACCGGTTGTAGTAGTACTATATTGAATAAAAGTAATTCTATTCTATTCTAAAAGCCTTTTCATGTGACTCTATACATCATAATAACATCCTTCATAAGAAATGGGAATAAAGCTTTCTATTTAAGTTCTCTATATTCTTAACATCCTTTCTACAAGTACATAATATCTGTTTGGTCGCAGCTGTAAATAATATTTATATACGTTTTTGTAAATTGAGAACATGAATTTTGTATTTTTTTCTAAAAACCAATAATGATGTCAAACTACGCAGTGGTGGTGGTAAATCGTTCCAGCATTTTGAGGCTGCGTATCTAAAGCTACCCCGAAATAACTGAATATTTGCCTGCCTTGTTTGATATATCTGCGTGTCACAGGAGTGGGCAAGTTTATTTGCGAGATAGGGTGGAGTACGATATTTTAATAAATGAAATAATAAACAAGCCATATACAGATTGCGTCTACCTTTCATTTTTTTTATTAGCATTATTAAGAAAAGGTGTGACATGAGTACGGGGTGGTATACTAAAGACAAACCGAGCACATGCATTTTGAACCCTCTGAACAATGTTTTCTATTCGAACGAGTAAGCGAGGACCGTAAAAACATCTATGATGTCAAATTTCGACAGCACCAGATAATTAATCAGCTGAATCCTAATATTCGTACTTAGCGAATCTAATTTAATAAAGAATGTTTAATCGGTAGAAACAATTTCTTGCGACCTTAGAAATATGTTTTTCAAATTTGAGCTCATCATCTACAATTAATCCAAGAATTCTAGCTTCCTTCACCCTATTTACTACTTCACCATTGATCGATCGACGCCGCTGCTTCCTGTTTTAGTTTACCTCTGCCTCTCTTACGACACTCACTAGTCGATATAGAGTAGTGGATATTCTTACACCGCCACTACATGGTAACAGTATACAATATTAAGGTTTTTAAGTTTTAAGTTCTAGTTAACTGTTCATTTAAAAAAAAACTAAAATTATTATTCAACCATTTTAACATCATTTTATTACTTCTTGTTATTATTTATTATTTAAATTCTATTTACATAATCGCGAGCCAAAAATATCATATAAAACGAAAGTAGAAACCAGCATAGCATAATATACAGGCTTTGATCCCGAGGGCGTAATTCTTCATTAAAAACCAACAAAGGCTTTGCCATGCCGCCTTCAATTGAAAATGGCGACAAATCAAAAACAACACAAAAGATGATGGGAACGAAGAAAACCGTCTGCTTATTCAATCATTGAGAATTACTTTTCCATATTGTGTTTGAGCTAGCTTTTATTAAAAGTCAATTGTAAAAGTCGCCGCCGGAGGAACAAAATAAAACAAGGTTACTTTATTAAGTTTCATCATCATCATCATCATCATTATAGTTCTATACCTTAAAAGTTCAATGCTAGATATAGGCCTCTCTTATGCCACAAACACGATCGCGAGCCACCGACTTCCAACATGTCTTAATTTAAAGGGTTTTAACATTGTCATCATTAAAATCTATCAAAAGTCCACTGCTGAATTGAACACTATAAATTAAAAACAGATTGCTAATCAAGCAATTGCTAACTATTTAGGAAGTTGACGACGATGGCAGAATAAAATAAATAATTGGGTAAAATAAATTTAGAGAAACCACGGAAGTAGCATTTCAGAATACATTGCTAAATGTTACTGACTGTGTTAGACATTATATACTACATGGAAGGACAACTTTTTTCCTAGGAGTCCCTCTGTTACGTCCCTTTTACTTTACCAATTTCTGCTGCCAAATGCCGTGTGCCGGTCTGAAGGCTATAGAGAGCCAGTATAATTATAGGCTGTGAGGCATTCCATCTTAGTCCTTACGGTTGATAACGTATCTGTAGTCTTCTTTGTATGAAATTGTCTGTAGAGTGACCAGGGCCTGCAGTAGCCATTAACCATCAGATGGACTGTAAGTTCGTTTCTCGTTTCAGTTTAAAAAAAAAATGAAAGTGAGAAACTACTTACTAAATGTATATCTGATACCAACTAACGATTTTACAAAGCATTAACTAAAATACGAATGGCGGTGGAAACATTTTCTGGATATAAGCCAATCTCGTCTAAGCTTTCTGTGTAAACAATTCTGATAGCGCCAAGTCTCTATATTTGCTTTCTTTCACGATGAGAAGCAAATACCGAGAGCTAACGATACGAACGATTGGCAAAATAGATGTAGTAGATTTTTAAGGGGAATAAACCTTTGTCTATTCTTGTTACACAAAGTTACACACTAGAACAGAGAAAAGCTTATAGTCTTTAGAAAATTCTTCAAATTGCATCAGGCTTGATGACATTACGACTTAGTAAGTCTCAGTCAACAGATAGTAAAAAGGATCTTCGGTTCTCTACACTCACAATTCGAAAACAGCAGATCTTAAGATGCTATATATATATATATATATATATATATAGTGTGTGTTGTGTGTGTGTGTATACTAGCTGTTCCCCGCGATTTCTTCCATAGAATTCATTACAATGGATTAAATAATGGGTTTTAATTTTTACTCTCTTTTTCCTTACTCTTTATCTGAAATAAAATATTTTGTTACAATAAGTATCGTAAATAATTTCATATGAATTTTGTAAGAAGCTGATATTTTGACATAACAAACAGACTCTTCAATTTTATTTCTTTGTATACATAACACATTTTCCTCGCTTATTTTATATTGAGTATAATTCCAAATAGTTTAATAAGATGACATTACGAGTACAACTGAGTTAAACTCGATAAGAAAATTTCATTGTAAATTTTGGTAAAACAAACCCAATTTTGTCAAAAAGCGCACTCAGGCGTTCTAAATATCGTTAGTTCGCAGGCTTTATAAATATTTTCTTGTTGTTTTCTTCGTTCGAATGAGAAAAATATTGTTTATACCTCTAGAGAGGGTAAAAATGAGATACACATGTTTTCGAGCATAAAATGACTGCAAATAAATACGCGGGACGTGCTGTTTTCTACCTCGCGTAAGAGAATTTTATTTTATACAGAAAATAATGCTTTTTAAACGTGCTTGTATGTGCATATAAAATCACCATATGGACAAAATATAAAGACCGTGCACAGTAACTAAATGGAAGCATTTTTTATGTCAGTTGAAACAATGTGATACAAGTAATAAAATATTTTGTAATAATGAAATTTTCCGCATTATACACAAATTTTGGGGCTCATATGGGCAAGGGGGATTTTCATGGTTGCCATGATTGGCAGGCAATTTGGTAACCAGAGAGTTTGATTGGATAGTCAAGCGAAATGATGGCTACACGTCGATCGATTAAGTGTTAGGTAGGAAACGGGATATACGGATAGGAAACAATGGCGAATATTCCTTTGTGTGACGTTCTATGGGGGAGGCCTATGTTCAGCAGTGGGATTATGGGAGGCTGTGACGGTAAATTTTAAATATTAATATTTAAAATATTTTGAATGGAATTTCACTTTCAATTGTGCCAACATGTTTTGAAACATCTGTTGTAAGTTAAAATGTAATCCCAAGCGCTATTTAACCAGTCTTGAAATTTAGTATCATTGTTTTACATTGTGCTTCCGTTTTGTTTATGAATATAATTATGAAATTATTTTATACGTATGTGTTATTAGAAACGGTAGCTCATTCCTCCATCCATTTTTTATATAGATAGGGTGACAAACGAGCACACAGTCCACCTGATGGTAAGTGGTTGCTGTGATCCGTCTGTGTCTATACATCTACATCTATCCTCAATAATGAATCAAATGCAGATGCATTGTCACTGGGAGGACTAAGATGGAATGCCTCTTTTCCAGTAAAATAGTCTCCGGTTCTCTACACTCACCATGAAACACAGCAGCATAAGCTGCTATTTTATAGTATTCCGTGAGCGTGATCCTTCCCGGTCGAGCCGACATTCGTGCTACAACTATACTACTAATATAGCTGCAGCGTGGCTCTACCACGTATGACAGCCTATCAAAATCCATTGCTGAATATAAGCTTTCCTCATTGATTATGGAGCATTTTGCTTTAGTTGCCACGTTTGTCAGGCAGGTTGGCAACCGCAGATTTATGTAATTTTGAGTTGTTATAAGGAACATGCTGCTGACCATCTCCTGTTTGTTTCCGTTTTCGCCTCATATGACACCAACGACATGGGGTAGTAGATATTGTTACACTGCCAGTACACGGTTACGTAAAATAATATTTTAGCCATGGTAGCTCAGAGGCTGTAAAAATGTTGAACGCATGTGAAATTCGCTAATACACATTGCGGCTAGGCGGCGGATATTTGCTTGTCCTAAAAATCATTTCAGAAAAAAGGCCTGTGCCCAGCTGTGGGATGTATGTGAGCCGCAACTTTGTGATATACCATACGATACATTTTCTTCATTAATAACTGCCTCGTTGGTCTACTGACCATGTCGAGTCCCAGGTCGGGCCAAAATACGTCACTCATTGGGTTTTCTTTGTTGATGTTGAAGTTGATGTTGTTTCAATCCTGTGCCTCGGAAAGCATGTAAAGCCTTTGGTGTTGCGGCTGTTATCTTTCATTGGATTGCCGTCCCATTAGTATAATGAGTGAGAGAATAGAGGTGCACTTGTTCATGCGCATACACTCATGCACTATCTCACAGATTTCTAGTTCCGTTGAGATCGGATAGCTAACATTACCGAAATCCGGTCTGCAGAACATTGTTATTAATTACATTTGCTCTTTAATTTTTAGGTGTAAACTATACCTACTCTTTCTTTTAAAAAATTGCCTCGTTGGGTTTCTTGCTGGTTCTTCCCGACAGGTATTTTCCGAACCAGTGGTAAATTTAACATAACAGTATTTATTTATTTATATATTTAGAAAACCAACAGCCTTAAAAAATACATCATATTGAATTATCTTAACATAAGCCTTATAACAGGTTTCCTATATTATCTATATATAATTAAAAGAAAGAGCGACGCTTCTCAGTACCAATGTATTAAGCAAAATAAATAATATAACACTGTATATACAACATGTGTTTGTGTGTAAACTAAACAACAGACGATCTAATTTAATATAATATGTATTACTTGTGAGATACATTGTGTTTCATGCGATGGCCAAGTCAATCTATTTATTTAAAACATGAAAGATTTTAATATTGATATTGTTATATTGATTGGTAATATTAATACGAGACTGTTCAGAAAAGACTCGATTTCAGATACAAGTTTGTTCCGGTACTCGGCGACGTTTTATTTATTTATTTCATATTTATTGAACCTTACAAACAGTATAGGATCAAAAAGCGAGTTTAATGTTAAAATAATTCCTTGAAGTCAATTTTAGGCAGTGATAACACTATGAAGGGTAGAGATATAAAAATATATAAAAATTAAACATATACACGCATATCTAAATTATACCCAAGATAATGAAATAACGGTAACTTAAATAGTGTAGCAAGCCAGTGAAGAGTTAACACCAGGCAGATATGTCATCAGCATTTTTTAAAAACATTACCCCATACTAGTATTTTTCCTGTATCGTGGAGGCAGTTTACACATGTACATAAATTGCACAAGCCCAAACATCCAGACCTGGAACTATTGTTTGTAGGCCATACAAATACTCGTTCCGTACGAGATTCGAACCCATGACCTTCAGCACTGTAACTCATTGCTAAGTTACTGACAGCCACGAAGATCTTCCTATCTTCATGACGTACCAGTCTACACCAGAGAAAAGTTTGAAATTTTGAGCATGGCAAGGTGGATCTTGTGGTCCACCATGTTGAACATTGGTAAAATCAATCAGTACAAGTAGTTGCGACCTTTCTATTCTCTATGCCCTCTTAAATGTCCTCTGTGACTTTAAGACGTGCAGTGGTTGTGCTGTGTCCACACCAAAAGAGAGGTTGAAACTGAAATAGCAAGTGCATTTACCTCAGAGGCTCTGAGGAAATCCATCTTAGTTCTTAAAGGCGACAACGCACTTATACCCTGCTTTGGTTGAAGTTTTAGCAGCAGATGTCCATAGGCTGCAGTAGCATGTAACCATCAGATGGGGTTTTAATTCTGCACTTATATCTTAACACTGAGTTTATAATGAGCTATTATGTGGAAATTATTTTATTCTTGTTCGTTTTTTCATGTCGGCTTTTAATGTTTATGTTAAAAGTCTTATTTTTAATATTAAAAAGACATTCTGTCTTAGTCTACAAGGGTAATAATGCATTTGCATTTTGCTTGGCTAGCTAACAACTCCCGATTAAAGCTTTTATCGGCGTTCAACAAAGCGCACACGCATATAAACTGCGATATTAGTGTACCTAGCACCAGCGATCAGCAATGATACTGCTCGAAATTGCATTGCGAGTGCTATATATCACCTTAGAATGTAATATGCAACCACATCATATTTTCCAAAACGTAATATTACTGACGTAACGTAATATACTTTGTGATCTCACAATTTTTTTCTTTTTTTCTAATAATATTAACAAATGATCACAGTCCACTAGATAGTAAGTGGATACTGCGGCCCATATCTACATCTATCCTCGGTTAATATTGAAAATACTGATTTATGCTGGTATTCTGTGAGAGCGTGGTCCATCCCCGAGCCGACCCATACGTGCGTTTATTATTAATATAGTCTATATAGTGTATTGCTGTACTACGTAAAATGATAATATAAACTGGCGTATAAATGATATCTGTCGCATTGTCACACGCACGACTGAGAATATTACTATTATAAGAAGAAGAAACATTATTATCATTGTTGTTAGGAGTAATGATTCTAATGGGTTATGTCGAAGGATTTAAGTAGTTTATACCTATAAAGAAAATGGAAGTGTCGGTCTGTTATATCGAAATAACTGCTTTATATTGAGCTGAGTGGGTTATTTGAGGAAGGACCACGCTCTTACAGAATACCAGCGTAAAACAGCATTTTAACGCTGCTGTGTTTCGTATAGTGAGTATAAAGAACCGGAGACCCTCTTTACTGGAAACGAGACATTCCATCTTAGTCCTCACGGGTGGCAACGCATCTGCATTTTGATTCGTAATCGAGGATGAATGTAGATGTCTATGGGCCACAGCAACCACTTACCATCAGGTGGACTGTGTGTTCGTTTGTCACCTTATCCTATAAAAAAAATTGCATTTCGTTATGATAATATGAATAACAATTTTTAAAATATTGTCTGACTGTCTGCCTGGGCTAATCTTCAAAATTGCTGAACTGATTGTAATGAACTTCATGATTTGATAGAGCAATGCTAGGAGTGAATTGGGCTACATTTTATTACTAAATCTCCAAGACATTTGGAGAAAATAAAGACCGGGCGATATCACATTTTGACATCACGCGCATTACTTATCCAAGCCTAATTGCGAGTTCATTAAGGATTTTATTGTTCATATGTTCTTTTCATTACAATGAATGAATGAATTCATGTACGTACTGTTTTGTACCATCGTTAAAGTTATATCTTTCTTTCTTTCTTTAGACCGGCTATGGGGAGCAGCGAGCGAGACTTCTGGTACTGCAATCGTCACTCCCCTTGCCAAGTATTACGATTAAGGCAAATTCTCCCTATAAAGTTGAATCCATGTCCAGTAGTGGGCGTTTATGTGCTGATAAAGATGAAGACCTCTGATGAAGATGATGACAGCTCCTCAAGCATTTTAAGCTTACTAGGAGTAATTAAAAGCGTGTAGTGGCGGTTTAAGAATATCCACTTACCCAAATCAACCCGTGGATGTCGTAGAGGCGACAGAGGGAAACAAATCAGGAGATAGGCAGCAAAAATAAAAAACAGCGGTTGCCAACCCGCTTGTTAAGCGTGGCAACTATTGAAAATATCAGGGGGGATATTGATGAGGGAGGCCTGTATTCAGCAGTGGATTTTAATAAGCTGTAACTGTAAGGAGTAGTTTTTATAGAAGTCAAAGGGAATAATAATAATGTTATTGCATTGCCGGTATTTTTAATATAAAAAACATGGCTATATGGACGTTGAGGAAAATAACCAACAATTAAATAATTTGGGAAAAACACTATTTAAAACTTTCTTTAATTCAAAAACATATTGATAATATTTTGTTTTGCTAATTTGTTGTTTGATTAGTTTATAGAGCTAATAAAGTTTTATTTTTTTCATACTACATTTGTTCATCGTCTGTGTTTTTTGTTATAATTTAACTCTTTTGGGTGTTTTTTTTTATTTCTTTATATATATTTTTATCTGTATGTAAATATCTCTCTTTCTATCCCGGAACATGTTTATTGTGTTGTTGAACTCATAAGCATACAAAACAATAACTGATTAAAGCAAGCCGCAACTATTTCAAATTTGATTATTCAGAAGTAATTTCAGAAGAATCAATATGGATAAAATTAAAAAAGACGCGTCACTCATAGATTTAACACCATTAGCAACTGCATCCACCGTAGATTCGAAAATAACTATTTTTAATAACATAATATTCATATTTTGTATGATAACCATGCGCCTGTACGTAAAGTCCAGTTGAACCATCCACCAGCACTCTGGGTGATCGAAGAAGTACGAAAAGCAATGATCAGGAGAAATCGAGCTTTTGCCCGGTTCAAGAGGAGGTTGTCTGAGGAAAACTGGTTGTAATTTAAGATGGCAAGAAATAGGTGCAATCAAATGGTACGTTCTGCAAAACGCCGATTTATCCATAGCAATATAAGTAATTCTTCGCCAGCTAATGTGTGGAAATTCCTTAGTTTTTTAGGTGTGGGTAAAACACCTTCTCTGGATTGTGGTTCATTTCTTTCTCACGACGTTTTAAATCTTCATTTTGCTTCTGCTTCTGCATTGGACCTTTCAATCCGATCTCAAACAGCTTTAATTCCGTCTTCTCACATATCACTCTTTCTTTTTAACCCTGTAGATCAGGATGAAATTAGAAAAACTCTTCTGGCAATTAAATCCAAGGCTGTCGGTTGCGATGATATAAGTAGAGTCATGATTGCTAATATACTAGAATACCTTCTCCCCGCAGTCACACACATTGTTAATTTTTCCTTTGACTCAGGTCAGTATCCGATTCAGTGGAAAAAGGCTTTCATAAGACCCCTTCCTAAAGTATCCCAATCCTATTCTTCCTAACGACTTCCTTCCTATATCAATTTTACCTTTTCTTTCTAAAGTTTTGCAAGCCTATGTTCATAAGCAAATTTCCAATTTCATATAAAGATATCCGGGTTTCGTCCTGGTCATAGCACCACAACTGCCTTTCTTAAAATAACTGACGAAAATAGAGAGGGTATGGAAAACAAGAAAGTTACAGTTGTGGTGCTCATAGACTTTTCTAATGCTTTTAACACAGTTAACCATGATATCTTGATATCCTTTCTTATTTGAAGTTTGCACCGTCAGTCCTGGAGTGGTTTCATTTTATCTTCGCGAGTCAGCCGTCTGTTCACGTGGAGCAAATGACTTCACAGTGGGTTGATCTGATTTCTGGCGTGCATCATATCTCTCTAACGCTCTCGCCTTAAACGGCTAAGTGTTAAACAGAAGCGTGAATATAGAATTTTGCTTGTTCTCTTCTCTATCTTAAATTATCCATCCACTCCTTCTTATCTCAAGGACAAACTTAAGTATATTTTATCAACGCATGATAGAACTCTGCGTTCCTCGTTTAATAATAAAATAAGTATCCCACTGCATTTCACCAATTTTGTTGGTAAATCCTTCACCATTCAGGCTGCACCGCCCTGGAACTTCTTGCCCGAAGACGTTAGAAAAATATCCAATAAGACTGCATTTAAAATATTGGTACGTATGCACTTTATGTAGATAACAGAAGTATGGTCAATTTGGTTACCTTTGTCATTATTTTATGTATAGGTTTATGTTATATATCTATTTTATTTAAAACATGTATATATATAAAATATTAGTCTATTTTTAATTAGTAAATATGTTGATTTTGTATTTGGCACCTATCACATTATTTTCGACAGGTCCCGGGTTGACTGGGACAGAATACTAAAAGGCAATAATTTCACTCTTTGTAATCCTTTTATTAAGTTGTACAATAAAGTGTAAATAAATAAATAATAATGCTGACAAAAGAGCACACAGAAAGCATCTATCTTCGATAAAGAAACAAAATGCAGAAACCCCTGAGGACTAAGATAGAATGCCTCTTTTGAGTAAAAAGGCTCCAGCTCTTTACACTCACTAAATGAAACATTTATGCTTCTATTTCACGTTGGTATTCTGTTAAACCGTTGTCTTTCCCCGGACGAGCAGACGGTGGGTTGGCAACAAAAACTGCGTTTATTTATTTTTAGTCGTTATTAAGAAGACGTTGCTGCCCATCTCCTGATTTGTTTCCCTCTATTTCCTCTTACGACACCTACGGGATTCTGATATGGGGTACTGGATATTCTTACACTGCCACTACAAGGTGAAAAAACATTCACTTTCATATATTTATGAGGATATCGTTTACATTTCATTACATATACTGGTATTGGTTGTGGTTTATTTTACGTAGTAGAGCCACGCTGCAGCTATATTATGGCAGTAGCACGAATGTTTCTGCTCGAAAGGACTACGCTTTCACAGAATACCAGCGTGAAACAGCAACTTAAGTATTTCGTATGGCGAGTGTAAATAGCCGGAGACTCTTTTTACTAAAAACGAGGCATTCTATCTTAGACCTGAGGTGTGACAATGCATATACATTTTGATTCTTTATCGAGGATAGCTGATGTCTATGGGTCTCAATATCCATTACAACCATCAGGTGGGCTGTATGCTGGATTATCATAATTTCTTTACAACATAAATGAAAAAAATATTTAAAAAAAATATATTAAACAAAAATTACCTAATAACAGATAATTATTCTACGAACGCGTTATCAGTAGATCAATCAATTTAAGAAAATTAATATCGCAGGCCAAAACTTCTGCCGATGCGACATTGTTTGGTGAGGGTTTTGAGTTTATCCAATAGTTTCAGGGCCACAATAGATTAACAAAGCCCGGTTCCAACTTTTCTCATTTTCTAAGAGCAAACTAAAAACGTGTAGTTCGAATGAAATTACGACAATTTAGCACAAATCCCACAACCCTTTTATATGAGATAAGAAACATAAAAAGGCTGTTTTAAAATTCTTAAAAGATGATATATAAAATTATATTTTTAGGTAGCAACTGAGGCCCATGGACAGCAACCAACTTTAAACAAAGAAGTCTACAGATGTGTTTTCAGCACTGAGGACTAAGATAGAATGCCTCTTAGCCTGCTATTATCTGGTTCTCTATACTGTTCAGATCGGAACATAGAAGTGCATGCACGGCAGAAATAAATAAAAGGGTGATCTAGGTGCCTGTGCACAACAATATTCACTTACCATCAGATGACTGTGTGCTTGTTTGTCACCATTTTTTCTTAAAAAACGTAAATTATTTTCACTAATAAAAAATCTTCAGCTGCTGTATAAGTGCTTAATTTCATATTAGAACGATAATAACGCCTTCATGATCAAATTTCGGGCACAGCGGCCAGTTTTAACAGAGACTAGCCAAATGACAGGATTATAGTGCACGAGTGCATACACAAGTGGGTGCACTCTCTGTTCCCTCACATCATAGTCCGATGGGACAGTAATCTGACATGACCGGAGAGATCAGGCGCAGGACGGATTTACGTGGTTTCCGAGGCAGGGAGGTAAAACACTGCCAACTTACTGTTTCTGGGATTCTACTGAACATTTTTGGTTCGACGTGGGATACGAAACCGGGACCTCATGAACATCAACAGCGTTTAAGACCACTAGACTAAATGAGGCAGTCAAAATTCAAACGATATTATTACACATTGGAACTGCTTAAATTTTAGTTCTGCTCATAGCACGTTCGTAATCGAGTTTTATTTGTTGATAAACGTTATATACTATCTCAATTAAATGGAATAACTTTTCTAGCTTCCGTTTGAGATTTAAACGTTTTGCAAAAATTAGTAACCGTTTCGTGTTCCTGCTCCTGTGAGGGTTTGCTAACTTCATAATAAAGCAAAAGTTTGAATAAAACTACGTTTAGCGATTTTATTGCGTTCAATTAACTTTAGTTACTTTTAATTAATTTGTTTAATTTTCGTGATATCGGTTGTGGTTTATTTGGCGTGGTAGAGCCACGGTGC
Source organism: Parnassius orleans (assembly GCA_029286625.1). Taxonomy (NCBI): domain Eukaryota; kingdom Metazoa; phylum Arthropoda; class Insecta; order Lepidoptera; family Papilionidae; genus Parnassius; species Parnassius orleans. Next base: position 575,138 of record JAGSMP010000367.1, read on the forward strand.
AGCATATTATGGGTCTTACACGAAGGGGTTGGCTCGATCGGGGAAGTGCCACGCTTTCACAGAATACCAGCTTAAAATAGCGGCTTAATGATCTGTGTTTCGTATGGTGAGCGTAGAGAACTGGAGACCTTTATTACTGGAAATTAAGCATTTCATGTTAGTCCAACAACGCATTATCTACCGATCTGCGGTTTGATTCTTAATTGAGAATTTGAATAATCAAACTATTACTAGTTTAATTATTCCCTGCGGGATGAAGTGTAATTTCCCATTTGATCCCGCATTTCCTGGGCGCCATTGCTACTTCTTCAACATTGTCTTGTTCTGTTTCAAAGGATGTTGTAATTCATGTCAATAAATACTTATTGATTAAATACGGATCACATAATTATATATAAGAGCAGTACGACATAGAAGAATGGTATACCATGTCGCATAGTGATACCAGTTTCTCGACTCTCCGGATCCAGTTATTCATTCATGGGGCAATGTATGTGTTATTTCATCAAGTCCCAGAAAATATAGAAAGTCTCTCTATTACCAAGTTTAAAATTTTTACTAAACAAAAACTGTATAAAAAGGATTATTATAATATTAATGAATACATGGTTGATAATGACCCCTGGGAATGACGTTGTCGGTTCCAAGCTTATTTTACAAAAAAAAAAATTGTAAATAATTTGTACAATCTTTCATATTGTATAATTTAACAAATACGTGTCGCTGGTGCTGGTTCTTCCCAGAACAGAGGTTTTTTCAGAACCAGTGGTAATAATAAAAACTGTTAATAAGAATTGGATATAATCTATTATGTTGAATAAAAAATTATGCAATTCTGTTCTATTCTACATTAATTGTGAGATCTATAAAAACCCTAGTAAAAGAACATACAGCTGACGTAAATCACCAACCCCCAGAAAGTCTATAGTCTGCGACCATATCCTAAACTGACCCCGCCCAGAAAGAATAGCTCTCTTTGTGCATTTATGAGGGATAACTTAAACCTTAAAATTAAATGTATCAAATCCTGGATTCCATTGAAGTCCGAGGACTTTAACTCTTTTGTCGTTCTCCATTTCAGAAAATGCGACGTTTTCGAGCCGCTTACCATGACGAGCCGGTGGCTGTACTGTAGCGAGTATTGCTGGTGAGTTACTATACCACTTGCGTAGTGCGAATCCAGCCGTCTGACAAATGCCGATAAGCTCTTGCTGCAGAGCGAGAGTTTTATGCTCTGTATCCTCACCAGAAACAACATCATAAACAAATACAACATACAATAATACGGGAGAAGCGACCCTAAAATGCTCGGCCTCATCGTGAGCGAGCTGCTGAATTGTACGCAAAGCGAGATATACTTGAGATAGCGAGAATGTGACGGTATAAGTTCTTCTGGCGATTTACGCCATAAGATGCGCTGGAAGTCCCTATCGGTTTCACGAATCAGTTTATTTCGATATACTTGTTTAATATGCGTAGTGAACGCTACGGCATGAACAAGAAACTTTAAAATTAAATCTACTTTATCAAGGTGAATCTTGGGACCCGTTAGGAGAACGTAATTAAGTGACAAACTACTCGTCGATCTACAACCCGCATCGAACACTACGTGTGTGCGAGTTGTTTCACTCGATTCCTTGACTACACAGTGGTTTGGAATATAATAGCTGGCACCTTGCAAAGGCTCACTATCAACGTGCTCCATATGATTCAGGTCCTCATACTCCTGGAGGCACGTGTGATAATCAGTCTTCAGCAGGCGTTGCGTTCCAATCTCTACTCTAATTTTCGAAAGCGAGCTAATGCAATTTGCCGTGACTCGCCGAGGCGCGGAGCGTTGGGTTTGAACGGCAGGGCGACGACGTACCGTCTTGTCTCGTCCTGCGTATGCGTCTTTCGGAAAAAAGATTCGCATAGCTACTCGTGGGGAGTGTAAGTACGTTTCTCGTATGACGAAGTAAATAATGCTATATCTAAAGTAGTAAATTGGATCAATGTTAATAATTTGCATTTAAATGGCACTAAAACGAAATGTATGAAATTCATGACTCCAAATGTCAAACAAATACTGATGTAATTTTAAATGGGGAGCAACTGAGTCTTGTCGATACCACCATTTTTCTTGGAATCACACTAGACGCGAAGCTTCAATGGAGCCCCCATATATCAAAACTAGCAAGCAGACTTAGTTCTGCAGCATAAGCTGTAAAAAAGATTGGAAATCTCACCAGTGTTGAAACAGCTAGACTACTTTACTTTAGCTATTTCCATAGCATAATGTCGTATGGTATTTTGTTATGGGGACACGCAGCTGACACTGAAATTATATTTGTTTTACAGAAGAGGGCCATAAGGGCAATTTATGATTTAAAGCCTAGAGTCGCTGCGACAAAAATTTAAGGAAATTAAAATATTAACTTTGGCCTCTCAATACATTTATGAAAATGTAATGTACGTACACAAAAATAAAAGTAGTTTTACAAAAATAAGTGATATTCATTCTGTAAATACTAGGAACAGACACAAGCTAGTAGCACCAGTTACTCAACTCCACCGAGTCAGTAATTATTTCTTGGGGCGATGTATACGCTTTTACAACAAAATCCAAGAAAATATAAAAAAATTAACCTGCTCAAAGTTCAAAAACTTTATTAAACTACGTTTGTATAAAAAGGATTATTATAATATTAAGGAATTTATGGATAATAATAACCCCTGGGAATGAGGTGGTCGCTACTAAACTATTTCTAATTTGTTTTGTGATGTTAATTGTGCAACATACATGATTGTAAGCTGTTATTTTAAAAAGCAAATCCCGCTGGGTTTCTTGCTGGTTCTTTCCAGGACAGAGGTTTTTTTTCGAACCAGTGGTAATTAAACAAAAGAGTGACTTTCAATATGTATTATTTATAATCTATATTGAAAAAAAAATCTATTTCTATTTCTCAGAAAATGATTCCAGCTCCCAAAATCTTTGAAGATTGTCGTTGTCAAACGAGCTAAAAATACTTGGAGTGGAGTCGAAACGATTGAATCGAACGTTATTTTAACTAATAATAAATAACCTAACACGCTATTCATCGCAATCGGTGACCCCGGTGGTCCAGTAATCATGTTGCATAATAAAATGTGGGATAGTATATCCGCTCCTAGTAACATTTCTACCGGTTGGGGTGTATGAAAGTCGGTGTCATCTAAGTTTAAATTTTTTAAGTGTGACCACCCTGTAAAGGGCAGAGGTACACTGGACATTTTTATAACTAATTTTGGCAAAATTAATGCATCCACGGGTACAACAGGCTGCTGTTTTGGCTGCTGCTATTGGAATAATTAAACAAGAAACTATACCTTTAGGTTGCAGAGGATCGGTATCGCCTATGCCAAAACCGGAATATTTATATGCTTACGCGCTAAGCCTAAAAGTTGTACGCAAGCCTCAGTGATAAAGGACGTCTGGCTCCCCGTGTCTACAATACATCGAACGGTTGATACCATTGACTCACCTACGCAAATATCAACGAGCGCCGTGGATAATAGGACTGTATTCGTACGAGCTAAAGGCGCATTGGACGCGCAATTATTATACACCGCGCTGCTGTTGGCAGGTAAGGTAAGAGGTCACTCAACCGTGATAACATTCTCGCTCCTCCGGGGAGCGTTATAGCACTATCAGCCGCCACCGTTTCGATAATGACCGATAACGATTGCGTTGAAAGTGAATTAATGTATGATGTCGTTTATAACACGAACGGTATACAAAATTTTATTTACAATTCCGAACGTCGTGTCCTACGTGGAAGCAATTAAAACAAATGTTTTTATTTTTCACGAAAGAATATCTATCTTGTGGAGAAAGATTTAGAAACTGTGAACATTTAGGCTCAATTTACATAGCCGCGGAACGGAATGGAAGCGAATTTTTTGTTAATTCCGTGGAATTCTCGAGAATTCCATGGAAGACGCGCGACTTTTGTATCATATCTAGATTGCACATTACGCAATTAACATAAAATTCATTTTACTATGTACAATTTCGTTACAAAAATTCGTTTCCATTCCATGTTCCATTCATGTAAATTGAGCCTAACGTGCAAACTAGATATGAGCCAAAAAGAAGTCGCGCGTCTTCCGGGGAATTCTCGCGCATTCTCGAGAATTCCCGTAGTTACTGTCGGCGCAGTCTGTGGAATCCTCGGGAAGTGGCGCGAAGGGTGAAGTTTTCATTTCTTCCATTAATCATGAACATAAATATTTCTTTTCCTATTTCTGATATTATTCCCTTTCTCATCATTTTCTTCTTCTCCCTCACAAATAAGCAATATGAAAATAATATTCAAGCAACCATTCTTGACAAGGCGAATTCGCGCGCTTTCCCGCGCGACGAGGCGAAGTTGACGCTTCCGTTCCATTCCATTCCGCTGCAATATGAATTGAGCCTTAGTAAATGTATGTTGACCGTTGCAATGTAAACAAGTTCTGACCTTATTATCATTACTTTTAGATCGAGACTGCTCATTACATTAAGGTTAGTAATCAAAGAGCGTCACGCCGTAGGTACATTAAGGTATTCGCACATTACACCGACTCAATGCCGACTCAACTCCAACTCAACTCACAGTATGGCATTGAAATGTACGCTCTATGTTATATTAATTAAGTGAATTTGTCAATTTGTAAGTTAAAGGTGTACGACGCGTGGTCAACGCGTTGTTCACCTATTGACTGTCACCGATCCGTTTGCCCCTCGTTGTTGACGAATTGGTCACGAGTCGACAATGTGCGCGCGGCTAGCGGGCGACGCGTTGCCAACTCGTCTTGGCCGGGTGCGGCCGCAGCGCCCCTCTCTTCTTCATTTCGTGTATAGTTGCAGAACAGAGTGCACGCATTTTGTTGGCGATAAGTAATCATGCAGAAAGAAAAGTTAATTGAAGAAGTGCGTAAATACCCAGTGCTATATGATCTTGCTGATCCCAAATATAGCGACACATTAAAAAAGGAAAAAGCATGGTGTGAAATTGCTTACGTGTTATCTCAACCAGGTAAATACCTAAATTATTGTTTATTGCTGCAAGCGGTGGCGACTTCGCGTCCTCGTTAAACCCGATAGTAGGTTCAGCTATTACGCGTAAATGAAACTTCTCTTTTTATGTTTACTTACATATTTAATGACTATTAATGTGTATTTATTTATTATATATATGTATTTATTTAAAAAAAGGTTTACCTAAAAAAACTAAAAGGGTTATCAATTACTAACACCCTAGAAAACATGTATGTAAATAACTACCCGTCAAAAATGTTTATTTAGTTTGTTTAACAGCTAGCAAAGTTTAGAATTTTTTTTAATTTAAAATTGCTCATTTTAGAAAGCTTATGATAAATGTTGCCACGGAACTTGATCTTCAGAAGATTGAAAATAGTTTGCAAAAGCTTCGCGCGTCTCAAATGCAGTATTTGAAGTTTCATTTATATCTTCCAGTCTACTTAACAGGCTATCATTACTGACTGAACTCTGCACTGTATTGACTTCATCTTCGGAGTTCAGGGCTATGTTATAACACCGCATGACATTGTGTAAGATACACGTAGCAAAGACCACAATGTCAACATGCTTTGGTGTGTAAATGCAAATTCGTATTATAAATTGCAAATTTCTGATACAAAATACCGAAAGCATCTTCAACTACTTTGCGTACTAGTGATAATCGTGTATTATATATCCTTTCCTTTTCTGAATCGATCCTTAAACGAGGATATGGTCGTAATAAATTTATTTTCAAAGGAAACGCTTCGTCTCCCAGAAAAACATATGGCATTGATATTTCAGTACCAGGTAATGGGTTGTCAATCGGTAGGTTGAATGTATTCATTTTAATTGCTCGTCCTAATTCTGAGGATATAAATTCCACTATCACTATTTCTACCATAGGCACCTATATCAACAGCTATAAATCTGTATTTATTATCAACGAGAGCCATGAGGACGATGGAAAAGCGATGTTTTTAGTTATAAAATAACGAGCTACTGATAGGTGGGGCAATTATGTTTACATCTTTACCATCTATGGCACCTATACAGTTTGGAAAATTCCATCGGGTGCAGAAAACCTTAGCAATTATTTCCAGTCCTCAGTAGTAGGTGTGGGCATAAATGTGCCTTCATTTTTTATGACATACATCTTTTAATATCAACCAATTGTGCTTTCTCTAATCTGAAGCTTGAACTTATAGACCTAAACGAACATCCGCTGATCAAGTATATATAGTTATACGGGTGTGAGGACAGCCTTTCAAATAATGAAACAGGGCATTCAAACCATTATGTTAGTGTTTTCCGCTAAAATTTTCCTAAAAATTGGCCCTCTTTCAATATTCGGAAGGCTGTCGTACATCCTATATGATATTGAAAGGTAAGATAATTTTGATGGCATAACTTATTTATAATAACGCCAGATAATTTAATCCTTTGTTTGCAGTGGTAGAGTGCAAAAAAACGTGGCAAAATTTAAAGGAATATCAGCTAAGAGCCATAAAAAAGTAAAAACCAAGTGGTCAAGGTGCTACGGCTACAAAACAATGGCAATATGAAAATGAAATGTCTTTTTACTACCACATTACAAAGAACGGTCTACAGTTACGTCTGTTAATACAAGTAGTGAGCCAGATAATGATGATGAAAATAGTTCATCTGCTGTCGAGATAAGTAGTCATCAGATAAATATCAATGATTCTCAAGATTCGTCAACTTTGTCTACCTTAGAACGTCCAGAATCTTAATGTATGAATCATCCAAATCCCTGTATTCTAATATCTCAAAAAATATTAAACGAAAGAAATCGGAAGAAAATGCCAGTGCGGTCTTAATGAAATATTCTTTGGAAAACAAAAAGGCTGAAGATCTTAACCAACATGATGAAATTGATAAATTCTTTTTATCTATTTCAGCTACAGTGAAGAAATTAACTACCTACAATCAAGCACTTTTGAAATCAATTTTTTTTTATTTAGTTTCTGAAGCCGAAATTTATGAGGTACAGCGACAGAACCAAAATTACTACCACGATGATTTGTTAGCTCCAGGTACATCGGGCTACAGCACTCGAAACACATATACCACTACTGGCTCCAATAGCACCGAACAACAAAATTAAATTACAGAAAAATAGAGAGATAATGATCAAATTGCAGAATTATAAAGTCACTGTGCATTGGATGTTTAAAAATTACTTCAATTAAAAAATATAATTAAAAAATAAATATGATTCTATACAACAGTTTTTTATTGTCACTTACCTCAAGGCTACCAGTTTTCTTCCGCTGATATGGATGTTGTTCTCAATAATATTTAGTATATAATAAAATAAATATCTTGGCATATGAAAATATATGTAAAATTTTCTTCGTCATCAAGCAAACGTCTCCAGATATTCCAATATTCCCTTCCGTTTTCTTTTTCTCAACATATCATGAACCCAATATCTTCTCTTCCTTCGGTTTATTTTATTTTCGTCATCGAGTATCATCGCTATTATGCCAGTTCAGATGAAATTCGAGTAACAACTGATAGATCTGTTTGAGATCGAGCTAGTTGACAACGCGCTTCCCACTCGTTGACGATGCACTGCCCACTCATTGACGCCAAGTTGTCCACTGGTGATCGATGCGTTGATTGCCAAGTTGACGACTCGTTGATACCGAATCGATAGTTCTAGTTGGAAGCGTGTTGGATTGGCGTTGAGTCGGTGTAATGTGCGAAGACCTTAAGGTTAGTAATCAAAGAGCGTCACGCCGTAGGCACCGTACCGTTGCTTGCGTTGTTGCTCCGGCCCAAGAATTTTACTGAACTACCCACATTCGCCGATGATTTCTTAGCGGAATGTACGTTTGAAATAGTAGAAATAGTTATTTCGTCAGCGGAAATTTCCCATTCGAGGAAAGAAATTAACATGCTTATGTCTGGAATTTCTAAAATTAAACAACGGGCATTGAATAGATTAAATTATCGCAATGATATTAAGCAAGTCTCATTTGCATTCAAATCGCGTTGAGGAAGCAGGGGTTCTTCACCCCTTCTTTGGTGATGAGCTCATTGTCGCTAATCTGGATATTTTACGTGTGCTGTAAATGGAATGGTTACATGAAGTAATAATTTGTATAACATTAGCCATTAGATCTTTCTGGCATTTCTCATCATTGCCTATACCGACATCCATAGTACGAGATCCCCGGGACGAGGATCGGTGAGATGTTGGAATTTCTTATACCAATACAACATGGCAAAATAAAAACTAATATTTATTATAAATTTTATGTGTACATTATTGGCTTGTAGAAATAGCGAAAAATTGCAAAATGCAGCTTCACTTTCTCTCGTAAAATCTCGAGTGTCGCTTCATTTGACTCACTGTATCATTTATCGTTAACGATGTTTGCGGGGCTCTCGATTGATCCTTTTTAATTAGTCCACTTTGAGTTTTGCAAATTCTTTTCAATAAAACGTTTATTTTATTACAAATTTAAAATGAAATAATATTAACTACTCACGCTAAGCTTTATTTTTTAAATTATCGAGTAAGATATTTCTCTTCAGCCTATTAAATTTCACGCATTTCTTGAAGGTGATACTAACCACACTGGGGCTTTTGAGTCTAGGGTTAACATTTTTATTGCTAATGCCAGTCTGTGGGATTAAGGTTTGACATTCTTCAGGATTTTCCAATCTCAAAGCCTTAGTTGTCATCGTCATATTTCAGTCAGCACTGCACCTTGTGTAGATGAGGTTTCAATAAGCATATAATAGGTAACAATAAGCATATTCTTCCTAACAGCCACTAGAAACACTTATTACTATTTGAGAAAGAGTGTATCTTTACATGTATGATTCCGCTTTTAGCAACAGTGATTTTATTAAAATTAATAAAAACGAGAAAGAGTGGTGATATTAGAAAGGAATCAATTTTGTATGATTATGAGAACAGTGGAAAATAATAAGTAATTTCGTCAATTCAATTTCTCGAGACGACTAACAGACGGCGACGACAAAAAAAATTCATTGGATTAATTTTTATCTTTAATTTACGTGTTGCAAAACTTATTAAAGGCAAAAATATTGTTTATTAGTGTTTTATTTTAATACTAGCTGTTCCTCGCGACTTCGCCCGCGTGGAATTTATTACGATTGGATTTCATGCGTTTTCATTTTCTTGCGCGGAACCCTAATAATTTTTCTAAAATAAAAGTAGCCAAAGTTACTTCTTATAATATCAGCTATCTGTTAGTGAAAGTCCCATCAAAATCAATCCAACCGTTTCGGAGATTACCCGGAACAAACAGACATACAGAGAGACAAAAATTTTAAAAATTGTTAAACATTTAGTAAAAAGCTGTTATTTTGACATTACAAACAGACACTTCAATTTTATTTATTTGTATATATATAGAGTATAGATTAATGTAATTTTCTTTCGCGTATTAGTACAGTATAAAAATAAAAAATAAACAGATTTAATCAGAGGGGATAGCATGACCTTGACAACTCAACAGTAAAGCCCAACTTCTCCGCTTCACATTCGAGGTGTGCAATATGTAAATTATACTAGATCAAATTTGCAAAAAGTTTTAATCGAAAGTAAATAATCATTAATGACAGAAAATCTGTATTTAATGGTAAACTTGTAGGAAGGATTTAAAATATCAATTGACAGACCGTTAAAAAAAAGGCAACAGCAAATCCACAAACATATCTGAACCGTGTTTTAGAAATCCTAGAAACGTATGACTTGTTACGTAAATTCAACTGCGGGAAGCGGTACACACGTTAACTACGTCACGGTACACGCACACGTTTGGTGCCATTGTTTGTCACGGAATGTATGCACAAATAATGTACGTATTTTGCAGAGTCAAAAGCAAATGTCGAACGCAATAAAAATGTGAACACACTACAGAGCTTTTGTTCTAGTCTCCGACGATTTGGACTGTTAACAAGTTTTTGTGCCGCGTATCTGCACTCGGAATAAATGTTTATGTGCTGATGTTTGACAGATTTTAAAAGAAGAGACACGATATATAGTCACTGCACTATCTATATCAAACGGATTACCAGTCGGTTTAGAGAGTTCTTTGTAATGGGTATTACGTACATTGCATGCACTATTACACTATATCACTATTGTACAACTGAACAAATATTGGATTTTACTGACATTCGATTTAAGGCTAAAGGAGAAGATGATGTCGTTGATAATGATGCTGATGAGGAAAAATTTAATTATGGAGAAGAAGCTGGTGATGTTATTGTTCTGCCCGACCATGACGAAGAACTAAATGTCTAGGGCCACACACTTATCCTAACTTACCTGCAGTGCGATTATGTAGCTCTGGTAGAAATCATGGATTAACATTTGGTTTCTTAATATTGCGCGAATGTACATTATAGGTTATAATCACTGTTTTTTTAATCATTCATTTATTCTTTACAGTCTATTGAAAGTCTACTGTTGAATATAGGCCTGTTGAACATACACAATATACTGCCTCTTAAGGGGGATTTTTTTATTTGTTATTAGAAATACGCTGATGTCATCTCCTGGTTCACTTTGTCGCCACTTACGACACTCACGCCGCCACTACACGTTTAGGTCTGTACAACCTGTTTGCATGTTTGGTTGGCTGGTACACAAGCGCAGTTTTATAATATTTTGAGTTGTTATCTAGAAGATGCTGCTGCTCATCTCCTGTTTAATTCCCCTATGTCGCCTCGTATGTCACACACGGGATTATATCGGGATTATATTATTCTTATGCTGCTAATTTTTTATATTTATATCTTACTATCAACCCGCCCCGGCTTTGCACAAGTGATTTCTGGATCTCGACAAATTCGCCACATACAAGATGAAATTGTAATTTTAAACCATCCAGGGTCACATTCAAACGCACACAAAAAACTTCATTGAAGTCGTTCGTACCGTTTTCAAATTTTAGTGAGACTAACGGAGAGCAATTGATTTTTATATATAGAGATTTTATGTTACAATCTACCCATATATATATATATATATATATATATATATATATGGGTAGATTGTATATATATATATAAAATGGGTAGATTGTATATATATATATAAAATTCATGTGTCTGACTATAATATCTAAATAACTGCCTCATATTGAGCTGAGGGGGTTAACTGCATGCCACTAAGATATGCATAACCATTTTTTAAATTTTTATCTGTCTGTCTATCTGTCCGAGCTGGTCTTTGGAATAGCTCATGCAATTGTAATTAAACTTTACAAACAGATATAAAACAATACTAGGAATATTCTAGGCTATATTTTATCTGTAAAACTTGGAGACTTTTTTGGGATAAGACGAAAAATTTATAGAATTAATGGTCTTTGATTACCTTAAATATAAATAACGCCTCATTCATCCTAAACAGGGGAAATCGGGTCGGGTTGCTAGTGTATAATAATGAAGAAAACATGCGCTGTTTCGGGTGATGCCCAGCGGTGAAAGATTTCTACCAGTATCCCACCAGGCAAACTTTTAAAACTTTTTACATATCAATAGTATCAAAGATATGCTTGGATTGGTTTAGGTAATTTACGTATTAGCATATAAGTTTATTATTTATACACCAACTCATAGCTTGATTTTTCTTTTAACTTAAGGTTATCTGGAATAAATTGCAATTGTATCTACCTTTTAAGTACTCCTTCCTATGATCTGTCCTTCATGTTCTGATGTATATACAAGAAAGTATATAAATTCATATTCGGACATATCTATTAGCCGCGGCTAGTAGCCAGGCTCGATGGTTATTTGTCCAAATCCTCGTCAAACAAAATGTGTGTAGAACAATATATTTGGCAAAGATGTCAATTGTTCACGTGTTTACGATTTCAGGCTGACACAAATGTGACATGAGTTTATCTATTTGAAAAGAAACAAAACAATTTGGCAAAGTACCAAAAGTGTTCATTGTCTATTATCAGCCAGCTCCTTCCATTTGATCGCATCCAGCGCAGAGCGGTTCGAATCATCGGCGACCGAGCTCTTTCTGATTGGCTTGAATCACTGGCGCTGCGAAGAGATGTTGCATCACTTGTTCGGACTAATTCCAGTCACTCATTTTCACCATCACACATCGCGACAGAACTCGAGATACCATCCGTACCATCTGGATGATTGGCGGTCCACTTCTGTGTGATTTAGAAGAAGTTTTCTTCCTCGTACAACTTCCTTGTGGAATTGAATACCACCAACATTTTTTTCCGGACTGATACGACTGAGGGACCTTCAACAAAAGAGCCTACTCTTTTTTTAAAGGCCGGCAACGCATCTGCAATTCCTCTGGTGTTGCAGTTGTTCATGGGCGGCGGTAGTCACTTAGCATCAGCCGTATGCTGGTTTGCCCCTCTCATGTCAAAAATTGTTCTATTGTTTTATTGTTACATTTAGTACGAGTTTTATTTTCATGAAAAACGCGATATCAAGTTATCTCAGAAGCTCATCATTAAATATTTTAAGCGCCTATCAACTGGGATTTTGGGCCTTCGGGTCATGATGATGCAGCATGACCTTAATATTTCAGAAAAAAAGTTTTAATGCCTTTTCTGACGCCTCCTGTAGATAAATATCATGATGAGTTGGCTTAACGAACACTTTACTCTATTATTATTTTAAAAGGTTATTCAAATTACCATTTTTATCATTATATTTATCATATTATTTAAGAAAGAATGAACATCAGAAATTTATATAAAATAAAAGAATAATGTACAATATAATTTCATTGTAAATTTTAACAAAAGTAGGTTTTTGATATAGATATGCCGTCTTCAAAGAACTCAAAAGAATAAAATATTTATAATAAAATATTTAGATTTCTATTTCATTTGAAGTTGCTTTACTTTTTAATAACTGATTAATTTTTTTACACATTTGAGTGGACTGAGTAATATCACAAGCTAAATTGTCTAGACGAATAGTATTAATAAATTTTTCATAGCCTCTTTTGACACACGTAGGGGTGCAATTCTTTTCAAATTTAACTCGTGCAACGAGAAGTCTAAAAATTTGCGTAATATCTTTGTGACAAAGTATAATCTATACTGTCCACTGCTTGTTGTTCTATTTTAGAGCCAATATTGCAGCATATTCTTCATAAAAGGTCGGCAACAAACTTGTAACTCCCCAGGGTGGTGGACGTTCATGGGTAGCGGTGTTTACTTACTATAAGATGAGATACAGTTGACCCCTCTTCCATGATTCCAAAATGTAATAGTCACGTATCAGACGTTTAGCACCATTACTATCTCTTGTAGGTTAGATCTTCTAGTCCATATAGCCTGCAAGATATGGTGGTATCCAACTTGTATATTTATTCACTCGTATATTGGCATGTCATGAGATCTTTCTCACGTTTCTTATAGTCCCCTCGTATAAAAACTCTAAAGTACTATAACGAAGAAAAATGACGATTAAAGGTTGATGCTAATAAAAACCCGCAAATGAAAATGTTTTTTTTTTTAAAATAGATTATGGGCGACAAACGAGCAAACAGTCGACCTGATTTTGTGGACTGTGTGCTCGTTCACACCTATCCTCGATTAAGTATCAAAATGGAGGTGCGTTGTCACCTCGAGGTATAAGATAGAAAGCTCGTTTCCAGTGAAAAGGGTCTCCGGTTCTCTACATTCATCACACGAAACACAGCAGCATTAAACTGCTATTTTATGCTTGTATTCTGTGCGAGCGTGGTCCTTCCCCGGTTGAGCCGACCCAATCGTGCGACGTATATAATAACGGATAGTAACGGAAGTGCCGCGCATCTATTTTTTTTGTCACTCAGCTGCTCAGCACGATGTCGCAAAATACGGCAAACGTAACGACCGAGCGCTTTTATTAAAGATCTAGAATCTCGCTATCAACAATTTTTATACAAAAATCCAGAAATGATTGGCTTGCTGCCAGATAGGGTTATTATATTGGTGCCTATTTTTATAATAAAATAACGAACAAACAAACACGAATAATCACATACAAACGATAACGTATATAACAGGACAAACATATTATATAATAAGTACAATTTATAGAATCTTATAATATATTAGCAACTCTCCCCGGCTTCTCCTGGATAGGATCTATGAATGTGGCGTTATTTATATTTAAGATAACCAACGACATTTTTTTTCAATTAAAAAATAAGCATTTGCATTGCAAAATAGCATGCAAATAACCCCTTGAGCTTAGAAGTCAGTTATATTAATACTACAGACAGATACTTTAATTTTATTTATATGTACATATATTTTAAATATTATCTTATAATATTGTTTCTTTGCATTCGTATGCACATAATATTTGGGATTGTGATTGATTCAACACTATAAAATTATCATTTTTTCAGGTCTTTTTCTACCGTATATCTGTTTTGGGCATTAAAATAAATAAATACATATATCTATTTGTACGCGAAAGAGGATCGTCATAGATGCACTCATGATGGATGGCGCAAATATGAGTGCGTTACAACATAAAGTACAAGAAAATATAATAAAAAGATCGTTAGCAATTCGTCGCAAATATATGGTACGCTTTCCCGATGATGTTAATTTCAAAAATCCTATATAACAACAACGGTTACCACGCTACCACCGATAAAAGTAAAACCTTCACTCTGGATCTGGTCAGTATTTTATAGACACGGGCAATCCTGACATACGATCGTCCTCGGACATGACGTTCATGAATTTCTATAACAAACCGCTCCGTTCGCTCGTCTATCCTGACATGAATAGGTTTACTGTCCCTATATTTGGACATTCACTCACACATACGCAAGGCGATTACGTTTAACCACATGCAAATTAACATTAGCTAAGACATCCTTTTGACCAGCTTTCATCTCAATGACAACATGGACCATATTACTGGTTCTTTCCACTAAGTACACACAGACACACAGCTCTTTGTACAGCTTGCACGACACTATTAGCATTGATAGAAGATATACGCTTTCACAACACATATCCTCTGGTAAATATACTAACATCCTCAATCATACAATAATTGAAAGCGTGCGTCCTTTCGACCACGCATGGACCGGACGGCACCTTTCTCTCAAGCCACCACATACAGCTGTAAACTAGTATATACCTACGACCAACCGCTCGGGTCTGGTCCGGACGATTCTGTTATCTGCACTCTGTTCCACCAGCCTGACTGGACCGGACGGGTGCGTCCTTTCGACCAGTGTAACTCCACAATTCATAAGCCTGGACCGGACGAATGTGTCCTTTCAACCAGCCGCGCGCGGCATGGCCCGGTATGACATTGTCCCTTGGACTAGCTTTACACAAATCCAACCCTCAACATCAAACATTCATAAGCCTGGACCGGACGAATTTGTTCTTTCAAACAGCCGCGCGCGGCATGGCCCGGTACGACATTGTCCTTTCGATTAGCTTCACAGAAATCCTACCCTCAACATCAAACATGAATTCTGTCGACCACACAATATTCAAAGCAAAACTGCTACACTCATCAACACATTAGAACACAAAAAGGCCACTCATTCTCTTAATTTATAGTGTAACACTCCCACCCCCTCTTTGTTTCTTTCTTTAGAATTTATATCTTCAAGATAAATCAAATTTACGTGTACAGTGTATGAACCATATATTGATCTTTCTAAAGGTTTAAATATAGACCGTTTAGTAAATTTATGGCGTGATCGTCTTAGTTTAGTAACTTAGTTCTTTTAGGTGTCTTTTGGAAGAATGAATATTCACCAGAGCAGCCGAAAACTGTTGGTAGTGCCTTATAAGCTAAAGAACCCCGTTCACGAAGATAGAGCTCAAAAAAGGTTAGGAACATTAAATCGTCCCTATTCCACTTGTATCAGGTTCACAACAGTCAATTCCTTATTAATTAATACCTTCCCGCTTGGAAAAGGCTCACAATATTTATATAAAATACCAGATATAAGGGCTTTGCTCTCCCACATTCAAAAAAAATTGTGGGGGAGGCACACGGCTCCAAACACGCACAACAGTAGGGGTGTGATCGCCAACCAACCAACACGCTCCCCCTGAAGGGGACGTTAAGTTGGGAACTGGACCGTAGTCCACAGCAAAATAACTGGCGTACCAGTAAAAGAGGACTTGGCCCCTTGGTAGTGCGTAAGCACAAACATCGACCGAATTCGCGCATGTCAATGCGTGTAAACGCCATACAGAATACGATCAAATCCAGCCACAGTGAATGTACGTCACACGGATTAGGCAGCAATAGGCACACTCTTCATAAAAAGCCCTCCGTGAGCGCCACCACCTGCCAGACCACCGTTCCTGTAGACGTTATGTAAGTGTAAGGCATCACCACCAATTGCATGATCAGCACGGCCAATTGGCCGCAGAGTGTGTCATAAGTCTACCGCTCACTTCAAGGGAATGGGGTCCCACGTTTCGCGGCTTTCGGCTGCAGCCTTGAGAGCCTCTTCAGATTCTCCCTACAGCTACCACCCGCATGAGGTCGACACATATGCTCCACCAACCAATACAATGGCAGATATAGCCAATAGGCAGTTATAAGATAATAGTAATAATTCGCCATCGGAAAGGGTTTGTGTCACTGACGTTGAGTATATTCATTTTTCGATCATGTTTGTCTCACCCACCAACAAGTTGCCTTTAATCATTCAAAGGTGGAAACTTTATAGAGATATATTATTATGTTGTTATATAAAAACATCATGGAGGTTAGACAGTATTGATAATGTTGTTAACTAAAAATACCACCAACGTATCATAGTAGCACGCTACTAAGACGTCAGTAGCCAAAACTTCATGTATCATAACGCTATTGCACTAAGACTTGGAGTTGAAAATGCTTGCTGCACTTTAAAGAACTAACAAACACACTCACCTTAATCCGAAAGATACCCGACGTATCATAACGCTATGCGCTAAGACGCCGCCCACAAACAGTAGGGGTGTGCGATGTCCACGAGCAAGTCGTATTGCTACAACAAACCCACTTACCACCGGCACTAAGATGATATGTCTAGGACACATCGGTTAGCAACTCCAAGTTTACCTCGGTCTCGGACGCTATGAAACAATCTACACGCTACTATAATAATCCTTTTCAAGTCCTATTTCTTGTAATATAATGCTTTTACATATTTGAGACCTACCACATATTTGCTTTATTTCATAGACCATACTATTATATGTCTTATACATATGGGACTTCAAGTCATAATTCTGCTATCATAATGCCTATGCATCATAGATACCTTCTATATTAATGCTTTTGTATCATAGACCTTACTATCATAAGTCCCTAATATAGGACTAGTCATTGTGCAACAGTACTAGTAGCAGTCGGTCAGCTGACCACCCCATCTATGTCCCACTTTTTTCAATATAATGCTTTTACATATTTGAGCCCTTCCACATATTTGCTTTATTTCATAGACAATACTATTATATGTCTTATATATATGGGACTTCAAGCCATAACTCTGCTATCATAATGCTTATGCATCATAGATGCCTCCTATATTACTGCTTTTGTATCATAGACCTTACTATCATAAGTCCCTAATATAGGACTAGTCATTGTGCAACAGTACTAGTAGCAGTCGGTCAGCCGACCACCCCATATATATGTACACCCATGGGTATGTGTCTCCGGCAACGCCCTTCATATAAGCAATCATTACATGAACACCCTCATGAACTTTGAAAATTTTTGAGTAATACAGGAACACCCTCATTAACTTAGAAAATTTTTGACCCATTTTTATCAATTATATTGCAAACGTTATTTATCTTTATAATTGCAATATAAACGACTTGTACTTGTATTATTTAATACATTTTGAATATTTTAAGCAGAAACTTAATAAATTTAGAGTTTTAACGACAATTTTATGCATTTACTATACTATAAAATTCAATATTCGAAATTAATATATTTGAACTTTATGCTTATTAATGCATTTTTAATTGTTTAAAATATAATTTCTATGACATTTTTAAATCTCTTTGTATTGAATTTAATTATTATTTATTAATCATAATTATGATTTGTCACAAAAGAATGTTAAAGTAAAACATTTCCCCAGTACATCGCTAAATATTTCGAACTTTATAATGTACCCCATGTAAATCATATTTCGCATGAACATAAAACTGAGATAACAATTAATTAATAACTTCATCAGGCATGATTGTTTTAGGAATTTATTTGATGAAGGATCATAAGCGAATACCAGTTTCAGACACTGTTTCATTGACTCGGGTTTCTTTCCTAAGGAATATGCCATTTTAGTATATTTAAGATCGGTAAGACAATTAGCTGCGTGATCTTTTAACAAATCAAATCATTTTCTATCTAAGCGTTTATTTTTATGCAATAATTTTAATACATTACACCAGCCCTCTATATCCGAGTTTGGATGGTCTGGATTAAAATGCAAAAGTTGCGTAGGATTTTTACTCTCAATTGACATAGGTATGCGGCATTACCATTACTCGTGATAAAACGCCTCTTTTACGTCCACATATGTGCCTGCGCATAAATGCTCGTCGGTTAAGTGTATTTAACAAGATAATTAATAGAATCAAGCGTTACTTTGCGGAAATCCATTATTTTAAAGTTGGAAAAATTTACTTTGACAATATCCGCTCAATAAAATAAAATGATGTGTCTTACCTAGTTTGAAGAGCACCTCCCGCCCTTCCTCAATTGCGTGCACTATCCCCGTCACCACTAATCCCAGCACCACTACTCCCACTACCACTACACTAAAAAGACACACCACCGACGACAAAACGACACGTGTTTCGCCTCTACACGAGGCATCTTCAGGTGTAGTAGACTCTACGGTGGCTGACAACTAAACTTACTTACTTAGCGGCCAGCTATGCTGTAAAGCACCCGAAACGTCGGGAATTAATAATAAAAATAAAAATAAGTTATTAAACGCGATATAATCCGTAAAAGTAGTTTTATTCAATCCTATTTAACAACAACAGTTGCCACGTTACCACCGATACGACGCTTCACTAGAGTAAAACCATCACTCTGGATCTGGTCAGTATTTTATAGATGCGTCTACATATTTTATTGTTACCATGGTTATTTTAGACCAAATTATAAATTGTTATTTCAGACCAAATTTCGTGCATTCCTCAAAATTTTAAGAGTGTACAAACCTATAAGTCCCAGACCAACTTGGTACAAGACAGATTATAGATTTAGAGCGGACGCTATTTAAAAAAAAACTTGCAAAGAATAGCTTGAGCATATAATGTGCAAGCTGCCTTGCTCGAAAGTTAAAGTTGAATTTGAATAACTAACAATCCAATTTTATTAATTATAAAAATTATCGTAATTTAAATTTCCGAATTATGGCATTGTAATTTAAGTCAAAGTAAATTTTACTTTAATGTCTGAACTTGGAGGAATTTTAAATTCCCTTCTTTATGAATATTTTGCTACAGTCTTAAAGTGGAAAACCCTAGAAGCTTGGAGTTTTATACAAGAAACTTTATTTTGTTGACTACAGAAAAAATATAAAGTAAAGAAGAATGTGTAGATGGTAAAGTTTTACATAGACAAATCGTGCGCCAAGTTCTAAATATACCTATAAAATGTACGTGCTTAGGTGATATTGAAATCTGTGTAAAATGGTAATTTTAAAAATATCTTTAAGTGCTCTTTTTTAATATTTTGTAACGATTGCACTAAAATTTGAAGTATACCAGAATATTTTTCATAACATATTGGTTAAATAAACATATTTCTATTTCTATATAAAGGAGAAATATAGCTGCTGTGTGATAAAAATAACCTAACAATATTATATTACCTATGTTTAAAAGTATATTTCTGCAGCACTCCAATGCAACTGTAGAGTCCAACAGAGCGTAATGCATAAATAGAAAGCGAGCTAGAACAAATATCGATGATGTTCATAAAATTTTATAAATGTTTTAAAACAAGAACATTTTATATAGTTGTATTTGAATAACATCTATACTTATTCGTTTTTCGTTCTGAGTATGGCAGAAGAAGTATGATAGTTTAATAACGTAGAAATGCCGTCATCAAGTAGTATGTTAAGGGTGACTTAATGATAGGGTGAAAAATTGTGTGATAAGAGAAAAGTGCGACTTGCAAAAAGATGTTGTGACCAAAAATAATGCGTCAGTGGTTTAGTCATGGTACAAGAATGAATGCGGAAAGAGAGACAAAAGAAATTTACGTTGTAGTAGTGAGAGGTAGAGTCAGAAAGGGACGCCCTAAACGGAAGTTTATCGACGTAGAAAAATGAATGTGAAAAAGGAGAGAGGTGTGTCAGGAATTAGGATCATGCCAAATGGAAGCCTGTAGTCTTTGCCTACTCCTCTGGGTAACAAGCGTGGGAGTTTATTTGTGCTATTTATGTATTCGTTGGATCTTTTGTATAAACAAGTAAGCTTATGAGCTGTTTCTACCGACTTCAACAGGAGAAGGTATTCAATTCGACTGTATGTTTTTTTTAATGTGTGTTACCTCATAACTTTTTACTCGGTGAACAGATTTCGATAATTCTTTTTTTGTTTAAAAGCTGATTAATCAAGGTCTGACCAATAGTTTTTGAGTTATTCTTAATAATTTACATTGAAGTTGGTTGTACAAAATTTTTAATTTTAAATTATTATTATGACCACTTTACGACCACATGACCAGCTGCTGGGCACGGACTTCCTCTAATTTCTTGCTTATTATAAGCCAGTGTTTAACCACAATCCCACCTGGTGGTAAGTGATGATGAAACCCTAGATGGTAAATCGCACTATCTTAGCGGCAAAGAAAAAAATCTGAAAGGCTAGCTAGATGTTTCTTACACTTCTTCAGTAACTTTTAGTAGGCTTCACATGTATTCAAAATACTACATTTCTCACAACATGCATTTGTGTTCCTCGCCCTGTTTTCCTTCACCGCGGAACACGTGGCATAAAATAAATCAGGGCGTAAAATTGTAATTAAAAATGTATAATTCAACACGGCGATCAAACCCGAGCCCTCATCTCGTCTGCTAAAACAGCTCTTAACATTTCTTTATAGGATAAGGGTAACAAACGAGTTCACAGTTCACCTGATGATAAGTGGAAGCTGTGGTCCAATGAAATTTACATCTATCCTAGATTAAGAATTAAAATGCAGATGCGTTATCACCCCTGAGCACTAAGAAAGTGCAGACACGGCAAACACAAAACTAGCAGTCTCGATAACCAATAATTTGTGCTATTGTGAAAATGCTTGCTCTAGCTGGCTCGAAAACGCGATAAAATTCGTAAAATTAGTTTCATTTAATGTGTAGTATTCGCGTAAATATAAAAAATCATTGTGTATACGGTTCGTTTGGCGTGCCTTGTCACCGCTCTGGATCGCTTGCCACGACTCGTCTCACTTCGGAAGAGTGCCGGTTTTCCTGCACAAATCAAAAGCGCTCGCCTACACTTGGAAATTCCTGTCCACATGTTAGTCGGCCATGTCAGTAGGTTCACTCTTTGAAACTTGCCTCTCGGCTTTATCAATTTGCTGACGCTTGCGTTGGCTGAGGCTTGGTCAACATGTATTGCCGGCTTTTTGTAAAATTTATGAAACTGTCAGTATTAAACAAATACTTATAAAACATATAGAAATATACTTACGGATGTAAATGTATTATTAGGTCCTTACATATGAAATTGGCGTTTTGTACGGGAGGAATATAAAGTAAATTTTTTGTGAAATATATTTAATGAATCAAAGTATGCACCATTGTTATCTATGCACTTTTGCCATCTCATAGGTAGTTCATTGATCCCTTTAGTAAAACCATGGGGCGAGAATCAATAAACTTTGAAGGCGGTTTGGACTGCCGCATCGGAGTTGAATTTTTTTCCTTGTAAGAAGTTGTCCAAATTCCGCAAAAATGGTTATCTGTTGGAGCAAGGTCCGGGGAGTACGGTGGATGTCGCAGACATTCCAATTGTAGCTCATCTAACATAGTGGTTGTTTGCTGTGCAGTGTGTGGTCTTGCGTTGTCGTGAAGCAGCATTGGCCTAGAGCGATTGACCAATCTTTTTGTTTGCAGCTAGTTCTTCCTTCATGGTTTGCAGTTACTGACAATAGATATCTTCCGTAATCGTTTGGCCAGATTTTAGAAAGCTGTAGTGAACGACACTGGCGCTAGTCCACCAAACACTCAAAGTAACTTTTTCTGACTCAATTTTCGTTTAGGCAGGATTTGGCTGGGTCTCCAGGGTTAAGCCATTGCGACGAGCACCTGATGATTCGATTTAAAATCCCTTCATTATTGTGTCGATTGAGCAAAGTAACACAGCAGTCGACGCGTGTTTGCAAGTTCGATTCACTCAATTCATGAGGTACCCATCATTCAAGTTTTTTTACTTTCCCGATTTGCTTCAAGTGGATTAATACAGTTCTATCACTTACCCCGAAGCCTGCAGCTATCTCTGAAGTACTTTGTGATGGATCCGCTTCTACAATAGCCTTTAATTCTTCATTTTCCACTTTCGTCTCCGGCTGTCCACGGGGTTAGTTCTGAAGGTTGAAATTTCCAGAACGAAAACGTTGAAACCAAAACTTACTGTTCTTTTTGCGACACCAGCGCGTACATCATTAATTGTCGAGCTGTTTCTGCAGCACTGGTGCCACGGTAGAAATCGTACTCGTAAATATACCGATATTTCATGTTTTCCATTGTGCGGTAATAAGCGACGCCAAAGAATAAAATAATGAGGAAAAAACAAATGAATGTCTGTTTTCAAAACTCAAATGTACCAGATAAATGAATTTATGAATTTGAATTTGGAATTCTTAACCAAAGAGAAGATATATCAGATCAAAATGGTCAGTACGACAAAACGCTAATTTCATATGTAAGGACCTAATATAACACACTTTATTTTTAATGGAGTAGAGCCACGCTGTATATAAAAAATGGTTGCAGTAGGAATGAGTTGAGCCGACCAGGAACGGATTACGCTCTCAAAGCACGGAGAATGTAGATAACCGGAGCCCCTTTTTACGTACCGAGGCATTCTTTCTCAGTCTTTAGGGATAAAGTCTAGAAGATTAAAACACTACCCACTTTTCATTCAAAAATTTCTTGCAGGTAAAACATTAGTTATAGAAACAGTGTGCTCTGGCAACTCTTGGAACATGTTTAAGATCATATCGCAAAAGCTACATAATATTAAAACTTTACCAATAACTTTATACAAAACAAAGCCAACGTTGAACGAAATTTCAAATGTTGGAAGTTTGCCAAACTACTTTGATCGTTCTTAGATATAATAGGAATGATATGTCACTCCTTTGTTTACGACAATATGAAAACTTCAAACACGTGCTCCAGAAAAGCGTATACGCTAGTTTTATAAGAATAATTTTATTTATTTGGTATTTATGACGCGCTCCGGCTTTGCCTGGATCTATTAATGTAGCGTTATTTAGATTTATGATAATAAAAATCATTTATTTTAACAATTTTTCATACTTTCAAACGAAAGGATCCCCATCCGCCAAATTTGTACCGTCCGATAAGGAAATACGTTCCAAAAACCAAGGTGTTTATATATAAACAAGGCGCACGTACTATAGAGCTCCGTGTATTTTTAGTTCTTGCCCTTATAAAGAGTTATTTTTGCGTCAAACCCTATCATTGTATCCTTTAAAGTATAAGTGTTAATTTATATTAATCAAATTATGCAATATAGTCGTCAGTGAGTAAATATTCAAAGATTTAATAGTGTTTTGTAGTGATAAAGTTGTCGGTGCCGTGCGTATTCTCTGTGGTGACTCATCCTTCGCTGCGCTTGGACGCAACATTACCTTATATGGTCATGCAGTGAGTTTAACTGATTGTAAACACACCGTAACAATCAGTTAAGATATTTCGAGGTCTCACGCGTCGACTGCCGTGGTGTAGCTGTCAATGGTACTGCACGCGCTACGACCCCGGATCGAACCAGCATATCGACAAAAAGTTTGACTAGTTCTCAATAAATTTTTTTAAATGTTTTGAATATAATTTGTCCAAGGAAAGCAATAAGATTATCCAAACACAATTTATTAGGATTATTTTCAAATATGGAATCCGTCAAAGAATGTGCGTTGTTTGAGCAACTCAAAGGATGTTCCTGTCCTGCTCTGTTCACGCTGTGCTGCAAATTATCATCTCTTGTGCATGAACATCAGTTCGAAAGATTACAACAAGATGTCGCAGGAAGACAAATCAAACTGGATTTGCGTACAGTGCCGCTGCAAGGAACGTAAATGCGATAACACAAACACTCCAATTCGTAGTAACCCGCCCCCGTCGCCGAAGCCCGATCACGTTACAAAGCGCGGCAAGGCACGTACCACCGCTACAAACTGTTCTTGTCTGTCGGCTAGTAGCATTCGAGACATAATCCGCGAAGAGTTGCAACATTTATTTAACCACCAGATGCACCCGCGTCTTTTAGAGGTCCAAAACGCAGTGTCCTCCCTCGAAGCATCTATGGCTCATTTTAACGAGGAACTTGAAAAAATCAAGGCTAGCAATGCCGCACACGTAAGCATGATTGAGAAATTAAGATCTGAGACAGAATCTTGGTGGGCAAATTTATCCTTGTCGTCACGAATAGCCCAAATAAGAACAACAATCACGCTGCTCAAATATTGAAATCCAATGTACCTGAAAATAGGCAGGAGAATCTTATCAACACTGTAGTGCAACTGCAAAAAGTATAAATGCCCCATCACTGAGTCACACATTCATTACTGCTCGACTAGC